>OY720426.1:23280281-23625446 GCA_963082815.1 Melanotus villosus
TTGAGGTTAACAATGGCGGATAGCGGGTAAATATGAAAAAGCGGGACGATATGAACATTTGCGGGTTTTTACCGTGCATGCTATCGACGTGACATCTACCGATAGAATTTAGAATCAAAATTATTATTTGATTATACAAAAATCTTCATTTAAGTGAATGATGAGTGTAATTATTTTTTAAAATTCAAGCAAATACGATTATTTTTTACATAAATTCATTATAGAAGTTATTTTTAATACGAAAATTTGACATGTGTAATTTGAGGTTATATGTCAAAAACGTAGGTACGTATTATATTATAACTATTTTTATTTAATACGAACTTCTCATGGATGCGGAAAAATAACTTGTGCCCTACGGGAATCTAACGGCATATTTCATCCCTCGGCTTTTGCTGCCCTCGCTCACTACGTTCGCTCGTGCAGCAGAAATCTTCGGGATGAAATATGCCTATATCTTCCCTTATGACGCAATATACTATTATTACGTAGTGTTTCGGTAATATCAATGGCAGTGATTGTATTCAAGGAACTGCTTAAGAACATTTCATAGGATCTATAAAAAAAAACTGTACGTGAATAATTATACCGAAAATATTTAATTCTACCCGCTAAAGTTCAATTACCCAAAAACCAATTGACACTTGCCCCAGTCTACCCTATAATTAAAATTTCAAAGGTTATTCCTATTTTTAAGGAGGGGAATAAAAGCGACTTCTGTTCTAATTTTTGGAAAAGGTTTTGAATCAATTATAAAAAACGGGCTAATAACATATTTTGAACATAATGACTTTCCTTGTCAATATGTTTTTCGTTTCACCATACAGGCAGTTCTTAATCTTGTAAAATAATAGTAACCAACTTGAAATCCGATAATATATCCTCAATTACTTTATGTGACTTGACATTTTATTTATTACTCCTATTTATTTATTTATGATATTTTACTAATGCAACCTACTAAAATTTTTATGCTGCCAGAAGCAGAAAAAACTGTCGATTCCAGAAAAGTAAAAAATCAGAAGTTGCTATTTAAAAATGTAAAGTTGCATGCCTCTGTACGTGATGACGTAAGACAAATTCAAGGCCACAGATATATGGAGTACTTACCATTTAACAACTTTTGTTAAAAATATTTTTTCTAAAAGTCGACAATAAAAGAGTTATAGTGATATTGCGTTACTTTTTCCTCACCCTGTATGTATCTCCAAATACAATACTCTAAACGGGCCTAAGCCCGGGACTAAACCGATCATTCAAGTAGCCGTCCAAAAATATTCCTGAACAACTATACTCTCAGGTATACGACGAACTACAGCAGCAATTTTCCAAAAATTGAAACTGCTCCCCATACCATTATTTTGAAGAAGTTTTGGAAACGTTGAACTTGTAATTTTGCTCTGGGAGCTTTTGCTAAGGATACATTATACACCCGATCATTTTGAATACTATAAGAATCCTGCAACTGAAAGATTTTTTCGTCCGAAAACAAGATTGTATGTAGTGCGCGTGCCTGCTGGGATGGATACTTGGGTAGCCCGATTGCTCCGTTAACGCGGCACCTCTCTCCCACGAGGACTGGTCACTGTGGGAGCGTAGACCAAACTTGTCTTTGAGCACGTCGTATATACCCTGTTTTAGTTACAATTTATTTTAGTGATATGAAAAATGGCCGAAGCCATGGTGCTTGAATACCGGCATGAGAACGAAGATTTACCATCAATGCCACTGCATTCCGACGGTATTGTTATAGGGAATTTTATACAAGTAAGAAAATAATGCTCGGACACGTCGATTTTCTTTTTTAGATGCGCATTTTTTAGTATACGTATATTTTTTATTCCGTCATCCCTGTTCGAGTTATGACGTCATCATCAGTTTTTTTATATAGCAATACCCTCTTTTGATAGTACCATTTAAAAGAGCGCATTTTTCTGCGTATAGACGCCAAATTTTATGGTATGTTACATAACAATATTTTCGAGAAATTAGTACCACAATTGCTGCACCATTTTTTATTGACGGCACATTAAATGCTGAAAAACATTTGAATTTTTTACAACAGATAATTCCCGCGCTTGTAGCACCATATCCAAATAATCAAAATCCCCAAATGCTGGACGAATCAATATGGTACCAACAAGATGGCGCGTCACCACATCATTCACAGATTGTGCGTGATTATCTGAATCGCCAATAGATGGATATTGTCAAGAGGTGAATGATATGCAATTTCAACGTTTAATTTAATGGGTTTTAGTTGTATTTATTATTTCTTCTATTGTTATTTCATTACATTGTTATGAATTCTAAAACGTTTTTTTTTTCGAAAATATTGTTATGTAACATACCACAAAATTTGGCGTCTATACCCAGAAAAATGTGCTCTTTTAAGTGGTATTATCAAAAGAGGGTGTTGCTATTTAAAAAAAACTGATGATGACGTCATAACTCGAAGAGGGATGACGTAATAAAAAATATACGTATACTAAAAAATGCGCATCTAAAAAACAAAATCGACGTGTCCGAGCATTATTTTCTTACTTTACCAATAAAGATTTTATCGAATTTATTCCAACCTTTACGTGCTCACTGTATACATACAGTGCGAACGCCGGCTGTGGAATACTCTGAGTAAAATGTTTTCGGTTCATCTGAGGTCGAAATCCTCGGACACGTAAATCTTAGTTTTTAATGGCGCATCTTTTTTTACATTACAATTTTTTTTATCCCCACCTCCCTTTGCTGCAATGACGTCATCATATTTTTTTTAAATAGCAACCCCTACTTTTTCTTGCAAATTCTGGTTCTCCTGGCAGTTCTGCATATGACTGCATGTATTTTTTGGCCAGCACGATCACCTGACCTTACACCCCTAGATTTTTTCCTGTGGGGTTACCTGGTCGCACATGTATCCTGTGGGCCACATGTACAATGTGGATCAAATATTTTTCATTTTCTCCAAATAATTACAAACAAACGATCTAATAGATACTTAATCAGTTACTAAAGTGTGTTTTATTCTACGAAATATAACAGATACGTTCTTACTTAATAAAATATGGGAACTACCTCAGTAAGGGTAATGCCGCTCACTGAGCGTTATTTCCCACAGGCTGTTGAGCGTCATTGCTCTGATATGCAACATTTCCTAACATATGTATTCTAACCAGTGACGGCTCGTGCCCTGAAAACTTGGGTCGGCCAAGCGTAGGGTTTTTCGCCACCAGTTTCTTAAAAATTAGAAATTAACTAGCAAATTATAATATTAAGAATAATTGGGGGCGTCGCCAGCGCCCTTAGCAGGCTAACTGGAACGAGTGGCCCTTACGAACTCTGCAGATCTACGCCACCAATTTTCAAATAATAAGAAATAAAACTATGTAGTTAATTACAATATCAAAAACGGTAACGGAGGCAACTGTATCTCCGTTCTCAAACCAATAAAAATCAATTAAAACTGTTAAAAATGAGAAGAAGGTTTTGCAGTGCAATCTGCCGACTGCCAGCCAAAACCTTTGACAAACATAAATTCTAAATTCTAACAATAAAAATAGAAACATTTGTGGACACTGACAAGTACACAGGTTCAACACAAAGGTAAGTTGCGAAGATGCCCAATATTTATGTAGGTATAGGGTCCTATGTTCTACATATTTAATCATTTTTAAATATTAAATCGATTCTACGCGGTTTAGTTGTCGCGAAATCGTCAATAATAACATTATGAAAACTCTCATATTTCATCAACTCTTTAACCAATCCCCGTTCAATTGCTAAAACCGATAAATTATTTAGACGCGATTGGGATATGGTATATCGGGTGTAGGATTTAATTCGTTTTAACGCAGAAAAGCTTCTTTCAACGGATGCCGATGTTGGTGGAAGAGACAATATTAGGCAAAACAATTTATACAACTCCGGAACATCGGCTATAATGTCGTTTTTATAAATAAATTCCGTCCTATCACTTATCTTTTCAGAATTACCGAAAATTGTTTTATCGGAATAGAAAACTTGCAATTCCCGTTTTAATTTGTCATTATTAAAGAATCTCGGGTAATTATAACAAGTGCACGCACGAGTAACACGTGACGTGGAGGTGCGGATCGGCCAGCCGAACTGGCGGAGCTAGCCTAGCACTTGTTAACAAGAGTTATTATCAATTATCATATTATTAGCACTATTTCAATTTTAAAAATTGGAAACTACAAAGTATTGTACAATTTAGATTTTGAATTAACACATTCATCCTACAAATTTATAACAATGCTCATTTTCGCGTTTTAACAAGTTCGTGCTTAACAAAAGTTGAATAACTGGGAAATTGAAATATCTAATTATTATTTTTACTGCAAATTATGGCCACATTTAATTTAAAGTAGAAGTAGAATCCTAAATGTTTATCTTTTATTTGATATGGTATCAGAAAACCAGCCGAAAATCTGAAAATCATACAAAACAAGAACACTCGTTTGCGCAGAAATATCCGGTAGGTACGGCGAAGAAGGGCTGGGCCGTACCTGTATGTAGCAAGCTACGCGTGCACTTATATATAACGCGAGCTTCGGACTGTGCTCTGATCCACCAAACCGGATGGGCCGTAGCGCCTGAATTAATTCATGATTTCCCAAACAATTTCGGCTGGCCGTACTTGTTGTAGAAAGCATTGCGTGCACTTCTAGGTATATAACGCGAGCTTCGGACTGTGTTCTGATCGATCAGAATTAATTCATGATTCTAACACAGTAAATAAAATATGCAACTGTTCTCGCGTATAATTAACATTAACTAAATAAAAAATATTTATTTGACCGAAAATTTTAATTTTTATTTTTTAAATTTTTGGAACGGCCCGGCCGACCCTGCCGTCCCTGACGAGCCGTCACTGATTCTAACCTCTCCTAAACATTCAAACTCTAAATTAATTTTGCTAAATCCAATAGGAATGCATCAACATTTGGCTGTTTAGCAATGTTAATATCTAATCAAATATATTACGCTATTACCTGCTTGGTTTTTAGACAGACTTCTTATAACAGATACATACAATGCATAAAAAATGGCTGTATGACTCATGTACTTGTTTATTACTGGAGTTCTTCATGCAGTGTATTTAAAAATATAATTGCTAGGTGGCAGCGCACTTATGGCTTATAAAATTTAAATATTACCAATAAATGTGACTGAGCGGTATAACCCACTGAGCATCATTACCCCTACCTCCCCTAAAACATGTAGGGGAGAGTGGGGAGGAATGGGTCATTTTTCACTTTTAATTTTTTATTTTGAAAACTAACAGCAGTAGATTCTTTTCTCAAATGCTTAATCATCCATCAATACTTAATACATGAAACCCTTAATTTAAAAAGGTCGTTTTTAGCAATACTGACGATTTTCTTTGGTTTTTATGTAGAAGGAAATTTTGACCCATAGCTCCTGCACCCAGGAGGAATGGGTCATACTTCAAATAACGCGCAGGAGCTATGGGTCACATTTTTCCATTATATTTTGATAGCTAAACAAAATAGCATGAAACGAAAAATTACTGGAAAGGAAAGATCTCTTTATTACAAAACATTTTTTTATATACAAAATATAAATCTGAAAAAAGTACCCACTAACAAAGATTAGTAAAATTACTTAAATCAATATCAAAGAAAAATATTGAAAAAAATCTTTCACTACAACCAGATTTTGAAGGTGGAGGTAATTTTAGAATAACATCGTTCTTAGAGACATTGCTGTCGATTACATTGGAAAAAACAAAACCTCTTCCTTTTCTTCGAAGAAAATCACGACCCATTCCTCCTATGCAGACATGACCCATTCCTCCTACCTTCACCGATACATTAAAAATATTTGGTAAGTTCACTGAGCTCATTGGAGGTATCTTTATGTCAAGATGTCAACAGTAAACAAGCTACACCTCCTTGATTACCTTTATGAAAATTATGAATTAATATAACCTGACAATAATGCTAATAAACTCAATTGAAAATTAATAAAAAACTGATCTGGACCGTGGAAAAACACTTTATTTTGATTTTCACAGAAACAATGCATTGCAGACACGAATAAATAGTTAAAACAGCAAGGTGGGATATAGTGCCATCTACAGTACTGATATGAACGCTTTAGATGGCGGTAATAAAGAAATATTTGAAATAATCCATTCCTCCTGTGACCCAATCCTACCCACTCTCCCCTACAGTTGCGGACAGAAAAAAATAGGACAACTCGAAAAATCAAGTAAACTTTATTCTATAAAATATAGTTACTTGATTTTGGCTTTATAATTATGATATTTGTCACATTGACTTGCAATCAAATTACAACACAGGGGCCATTTTAAACTAGAAAAAAAACACTGTCCTATTTTTTTCTGTCCACAACTGTACCATCCCAAACTTCTGCTTCCATAGAAATATTTGCACACCTTTCAAACTTTTGTACGTATTTTTGAATTGTACTTGTAGAGGGTATGGGTCGTGCATTAAATTTAACTGCAAACAAATCTCTAACTCTTCGCAAACTAACGCCACTATAAAACGTTTTTACACTAAAAATTCTTTCTCCGTTGGAATAACTTATCCATTTTGACGTTAATAACTTGGACAATAAATAGTAGAAAAGCATTGACATAAGCACACTAAATAACTTTTGTTTCAAATTTCGCCTACTTAATTTGAAAATCATATTAGAAAACTGTTAAATTTCAAATTAGTATTTTAAGACAAAACCTTAAGTTTTGCGTTTATTTTTAGCATCATTTTATGCGCAATAATTTTATCTCTCTATTGATACCATTATCTTTTCTGTACGTTGAATTGGCGAGCACGAATCAGCAAAAATAACCAATACCATGTTAAATTCCTATGTTCGACTTTGAGAACGGACACGCGGTGGAGTGTTCTATTTAACAATTAAGAATTGGGTTCATTTCCGTCGAAGTATTACTATAAAAACCATATTTTCCTCTAATCATCTGTTAGTTTCCTTTTTGGCCTTTATAAATTATTATTAAAAACATGGGGTGGTGCCTATTATGTATAGCTACTTCCTTTAATTTTGAAAACATAGAATTTTGTCTTTCAATAAATCGTAAACCTGCAACCTGCAAACTGACAGAACGGAATGAAAATTATTATTTATATATGCGCTCTTCATTTCCTTTCTGCAAAGTGGCCAAAACAAAGACATAAACTTCTTGCAATGTGCAAAACATAAAGAAAGCTGTTATTCTAAAGCTACATATCTGAAGTTCTTAAGTAATGTAAACCTAATCTGTGTGAAGAAGTTCTAAGAAATTCTAAACAATAAAAATGTCATTAGAGAAAAAAAACAAACGGTTTCTGCTTTAGGTCCTATTAAGTGTTTCAACATGTCCATAAAAAAAAGAAACAATAATTAAAGGACAATAAAATGTCTAATATTTCTGATAACGATCTAATGCTATTTTTGAACAAGAATAATTAAAAAAATAGACAGCAAATTCCATAGATAATTTGTCGAGTAAAAAATATTAGGTTTTCGGTTCCTAATTGATATAAAAGTAGGACGGAATGAATTTTAAATTATAATTCGGCAGCAATAGGAAGCCACTAAGATATAAAACTTCAACAAAAAATTGTACGGCTGAAGATATAGGAAATTATAACTAATATCTGTTTTCTATTGTAGCCTTGTTATATTATCGGTTCCGTTTTTAAATGTAGTAATAACTTCCTTTCCAACTAACGTATATTTTACGAACAATCAATCAAATAAGAAACCTACTTTTTTATAAGTTTTTAATTCAACTTATAAAATATAAAAAGAGAATAAAAAAATCAGATAATATTTGAGGCTTTTATTATTAAACCCCTGAAACTTGAATCAAGTCGCCAATGTTATGTATGCATCGGAAACATCATTGGGCGCATTCAGGGACGCTCAGCTGCTTAGCTAAGCGGTAATTTAGTCAGCTTATGCTAAATAGCAGTAAACGGTACTTCCCTGAATGAACCAGCTCACCCTAATTAATATGTTTTTATTCAAATTATTAAGTTTGTGTGTTTCTCGCTCCTTCTTTTAACAGCGCTGACAAAGTCAGCTAACAAATTATACGCTGAGCGAATTTCTCAGCGGCTGACTGTAAGCTTTATCACAGCGTGTCTGTTCAGGGACTTTGCTAACTTAGCGCATCAGCCGCTGAGCATCTCTGAATGTGCCCATTGTTTATTTTCTTTAGTAGAAGTTAAATCTAAATTTTTAACTCAGAGATTTGATTTTAACAAGCGGCCATGATTACACAAGTAATATTTGTTTATTTGTTCAATGGGCGAGGTCGAGTAACATTGCTTTGTTTATCTATTATCCGCAGTCGCGCCTGAACACTCAACGGGTGAGGATCGCAAATAGACTTGCTATTACACTTTAACAGTGCCTAAAGCGTGTTAATATTGCGTTATTAAATAAAGTGTATTAGTGGTAGGACATTATATCAAGTAACAAGGACCGCAGGTCAGCGGCCTTGCTCGGATTATGGACCCGGTATCGCATAGTTATCAAACAAGCGCAGATGGAATTCTCAGCCAACCTAAACTTATTTACAAAGGTAAAAATACCCCAATTAATCTAGACACTCATATGGAAACCAACATCGAACCAGTCATCGCTCTCGGAAAACGAAATCACACCTCCCCAACAGGTGACGAACCCAATAAACGATACCTTTTTGAACCGGACGCACTTATAAAAATACTGACTCTAAACAAGAAGAAACAAACACTAGCGAATCTGAAAGCACACCAAAAAAGCTGAAGGTGCCCCCAATATTCTTACATGGACCAATGAAATATCAAGAAGTGATAAAACACCTCGAAAAACTAACACAAGGTAAATTTACCACGGCATGTGCTGGAAACGCAATTAAAATTAACCTCCAAGACCCAGATCACTACAGAACAGTAACTGCATACTACGATGAACATAAAATAAATTATCACACATTCCATAATCCTCAGCAGGCAAATCTTTCTGTAGTAAAAAGAAGTCTACCGATATCCATTGAAAATGAGGAAATTAAACACGAATTATCCAAATCTTTTCATGTCGTAAGCGTTACTTGTCTCTATAACAAAGAAAAACGGCCCATTCCAATATGCGCAGTTATATTAAAGCCAACCGAAAACTCCGGAGAAATCTTTAAAATTGCACATCTATTTTACTGCATAGTTGCTGTAGAACCCAGAAAGAAATCTTCGGACATACCGCAATGCCATCGCTGCCAAAACTACGGTCACACAAAAAAATTATTGTAAATTACAGCCTAGGTGTGTTAAATGCCCAGGGGCACATTTAACTTCAGAATGTAGTAAAACCAAATCTGACAAACCACATTGTGTTCTCTGTGGTCAACAACATCCGGCGAACTATAAAGGTTGCCAATACTACTTACAATTAAAAAACAGCAGACAGTCTCCCATACAAGCAGCTAAAGCAAACAAAAACATACCAAACCCATCTAAAACCAACTACACATCATACCCATCCGACAACATACTCAAGAATCCACACCACTCCGCGCAACCAAAAACTGATTCAACAAACATATCCGACATATCACAAATATTATAACCCAAATCGTAACTTCTATCTATATTATAAGTGAAATACATTTAATTAAAAATGAAAAATTCACAATCCCGGGGTACTGCACATACAGACACGATAGAGTATCTCCAACTGCATCTGGTGGCACCGCGATTTTAATTAAAAACAACATTCAGCACTATCAGCTACCTGAACACGATCTAACCAATTTGGAAGCAATTGCAGCGGAAGTAGTAGTTCAACACGGTCATATATTTAGACTCATCGCCGCCTATCTACCCCTAAACCGTCAACTTACAGCAAAAGATATTACATCGTATTTTGGCACCAATTGCCCCACCATACTTCTGGGAGATTTGAACAGCAAGAATACCCTTTGTGGATGTCCTGGAACTAATCCCAATGGAAAGAAGCTGCATGAAATTTCTACACTATACAACATACACATCACAGCGCTCACAGAATTTACTCATTTCCCCTACAGGACCGTTCACAAGCCGGATATACTGGACACAAAAAAACTTCCGTGAACCACTAACTCATCAGGTACTCACTGAATTAAACTCTGATCATCAGCCAGTAATTATAACGCTGGAAAAACAACCTGAAAACATTGTAACACCTGCAAGACTAATTAAAGGGGCAATCGACTGGAATAAATTCAAGGAACACTTGGATGCTCATATTAAACCCCAGAATCTACCATACACTACACAAACAGTAGACAACACTATAAAACACTTAACAGACACGATGGTGCATGCTGTTCAATTCTCGACGCATCCAACTCACAAATACGTAAGACACCCATACCCGAAACCACCAAAATACATCCAAGATCTTATTAAAACAAAAAACACATACAGAAGGCTATGGCTACGCACACGAAACCGAACATATAAAACTGAACTGAACAAACTTACGCATCAAGTGAAATGGGAGCTAGATAACTATCGAATATGTCAGAACAATCAATATATATCATGCGTAGACAATCAAGATTCTTCACTATGGAAAGCTACCAAACAGATTACTCGTAAACCAAATATAATACCCCCGCTGAGATACAACAACACAGACTTCTGCACCGATAGTGAAAAAGCGAAATCATGGCAGAACACCTACAAAATGTCTTTATGTACAACAAATATTGCAGCAGATAACATACAACTTACAAATAACGTAGAAGCCACAGTAGACGCACACTTACCTATTATAAACCACGACGACATTAACACAACCGCTCCACTGGAAATAGAAAAAATCATCAAAAAACTTCCAAATAAAAAATCACCAGGTCATGATGAAATTCCAAATATCTTGCTCAAAAACTTAACACCAAAAGCACTAACTTACTTTGCAACAATCTTCAATATCTGCATTAGTATTAGTTACTTCCCAACCACCTGGAAAGTAGCTGAAGTATTGATATTCTTGAAACCCGGCAAGAGAAAGAATGATCCAAATAGCTACAGGCCAATCAGCCTATTGTGTACCATTTCAAAGGTCCTTGAAAAGATCATCCTAGCAAGATTAAATGATTATTTACAAGCCAACGAAATTATACCTCACTTTCAGTTTGGATTCAGACCATTGCACTCCACAACACATCAGCTCCTAAGAATATCTGAAGCAATTATAAGAGGGTTTGAAGATAAACTACACACTACGGCAGCCTTCTTAGATATAGCCCACGCTTTCGATAGGATATGGCTGAAAGGCGTAATATACAAGATGAGAACTCTGGGCTTCCCAGAATACTTAACCAATCTGATACACTCATTCCTCACAAACCGAACTTTTCGCGTTAAAATCAACACCACATTGTCACAATTAAAACCTATCACAACCGGAGTGCCACAAGGGTCGGTCCTGGAATCAGTACTATTCAATATATTCATGTACGACATACCCAACGCAGAAAACAACACCATCTCAATGTATGCAGATGATACTGCTGTTCTTACTCAACATCGAGGTATTAACACAGCCGCTGAAATGCTCCAGTACTCACTAAATGATCTCCTAACATGGTTCAGACGTTGGAATATCCAAATTAATCCCACCAAATGTCAAGTTAAAATCTTTACTTTACAGACCAACAGACCCCGTACCTATCATTATAAATAATCAATCGATAACATGGAACCCATCAGATAAAGCCGTCAAATATCTTGGGTTGTATTTAGACAGAAGACTTACATGGAGTTTACATGTTAATAAAAAGCTACAAGAAGGTTATGCGAGAATTGCAATATTTTACCCCATATTAAATAAAAGAACATGTTTAAAAATAAAATGTTCCAAAATGTTGTATCAAGGCATCATAAGACCCGTCATAATGTATGCCTGTGTAGTGTGGGGCACTACAAGTAAAACGAATATCAAAAAGCTACAGACGCTTCAAAATAAGGTCTTAAGGATTGCCACGAATGCCGACTGGTACATTCGAAACTCCCAACTTCATTGCGAACTAAACATGCCAAGCATAGAAGACTTTATAAAAAACTCACTAAGAAGTTCTTTAGTAACCTACATAATTGTCCAGCGACAGCTTATTATAACCTAGTACTCAAATCAACAGCAACACGGCTGAAACCAAGATTGCCACAAGATACTCTACTCTCCGATAGTGATTAAAAGTGATTGAAAGTGATCTACTTAAAACAAACCGTGCGCCTAGTGAAGTGCTAATGTCTATATATGTCCATAGGTTAATGTAATCTTAATTATCAATGCTATGAACAGCCCTAGTGAGCTTAGCCAGTAACTTAATAAAAAAAAAAATACTATTATCCTTTAAAGCGAGATCATAATAGGCATTCGTTTAAATTTGCGCAATGTATTTAGAGTGCCTAGGATTTTGAGAACAACAATTGAATCCGCCGGTTGATAAACAATCATTTCGCTGCCTAGGCATATAAATACTTAATATTTATATTCTGAAATCTTTTTATTTCATCTACAAAAATTCAGCTATGCTCCTAAAAGGTTCTGACCTTCTGCTTACTAGAATCTGTGTGGTACTCAGAGCCAGTTTAACTCTGAACTACAGGCCTAGAATACGAAGACTAACCAGAGTGGTTTTTATACCACAGACTGGTTAGTCGAACTATTTCGACCCATTAGCCTTGTGTCACTTTTACTTAAGACAATGGAGAAACTGGTGTTTAAGTAAATAGTCCTTCACACCAAAACCAGTTTACCTAGACAGCAGGTCTATCGACAGAAACAGCGCTGCATCATCTTGTCAGAAGGAAGGAGAAGACGCTGGGAAATAAAGAGAGCTGAAGCTTTCCTAGACATAGACGGAACATTTTACAACACATACTTTAGATTAATGGGCTAGAGGAGACCTACTGCAGGTGGATAGACTGCATGCTGAGAGGAACGGTGGTCTATTCATCATTGTTGAATGAAACTGTAGCAGTTCGGGTGGCAGAAGGGTGTCGCCAGGGGGAAGTTCTCCCTTGGCTGCTATAGAACCTTGTTGTGGATGAGCTTCTGCAACAGCTCAGCAGTAAAGGGTTTTCTCTCTTAAGATACGCTGGCGATCTTGTCCATTAATACCATTTATGCGAAGAAGAGACTTTTATTTCTTTGCGGTAATGAAACTGCTTTATTGGAAGAGGTAAAGTATCTAGAGTCATATTGCACTCCAAACTAACCTGGAACCAACATATTGGTAAAATTATCAGAACATCGTAAACTACGTTAGCGATAGTTAGACGAACGTACGATAAATCTTGGGGTCTCAAACCAGGAATGATGCATTAGGTGTATAGCAAAGTGATCAGACCAGGTATTACATATGAGGCCTTGATGTGGTGGCTCAAGGTCAAGCAAGAATCTATCAAACTAAGAGTATTCAAAATACAACGGCTTGACTGTCTTGACAACGCCCACTGCTGCTATGAAGACCCTCCTAGACCTTCATCCTCTTCACATAGGAGGGGCGGCAAGGTTGTGAATCCTTGAAGGTTATTTCGAGTACTATGACTTCTTTCAGACTGGTATGGGAATGCCTAGAATAACTCAATGACTTGACAGAATATAACGTCGTAAGACTATTCTGGATACCAGGTTATTCTCATAGACGGTAATGAGAAAGCCGACGAATTAGCAAGACAGGAATCGACTGAGGCTTATCTTGGACCAGAACCAGCCTTAGGAATTCCAAGAAGTGCCATCCGAGGGTACGTAGGTGATTTGGACTGGCACTCAACATGAAAAGTACTGAACTAACAGACCAGGACAAAACCACAGCAAGCAAACTGATGAACATGAACAGAAACAGCAACACGCATTTTGCGATGAAGGTCCTTTTATCTTTTGATACTGGGGCAAATATCACCAAATGGGTGTGATGTATTAATCAGGGTATGCACATTAAGCCTTTTAGGCTGCAGTATTCACCGAAGTCAATAGATAGATGGGCCCTGAAATATAAAAAAATATGGCATTTGCAAAAATATGTTTCTAGTTTACCTAAGCAGATATCAAAAATATAATAAAGAGATGGACATCCGTTAAATGTTTTTTTTTTAAGTTTGAAGATTGTGAAAAACCTCAGGAGTTCAAAGTCCTGAAAAGTATTGCTTGTGTTAAGTACTTAAGTTAACAACAAGCCGAAATTGACCTTTAACTCATTTTTTTTTAAGTGTTGTTTACAAGCAAGTATATTGAACAGATATTGAAGTTGAATTGCTGCAACTTTTTCAGAAAGATGGAGGTAGAAAACAAGCTCGTAGATTGTTAACTGAAAGATTGCTCGTTGTTTTCAGGTACAAATTTTCTTTTTAAATTGTGCAATGAAGCTTTAAAAATTCCGAAATTGTCGAGAATCTAATTTCAAAGATCGGATAGAAATTAACATCAATATATTCGGGGAAAACGTTAGCCCTGTAGAAAAGTGGGATGTTCTTCGAATAGAAATTTCTTGACGGAAGCTTAGCCTCTCTTTTGAAAAAAACGAATTTATTTCTCAACATTACATTTATGCTCACATGTCCAGAGTAAATTTATTAGAACGGCCTGCAAAAGTCCTGATTTGAATCCAATTGAAAACATATGAGCCTCTCTTTCCAAAAAACATCATTCTTAGCAGAGTAGACCTAGAAGTAGAAAAGAATAATTTGAAGTGATACAACAAGTGTGGCGTTAACTTGATAACAATATTTATTCGTAAAACTTATATTACAGTTTTGTACAGATAGATTTATATCCTTGATGTAAACTAAAAACAACAGTTGTTTCAAAACTTTTCCTTGGGGAACACTTAGATATTCTTCCTTTGTCTGGGATTCTTCATTTTCATTCAGTAATTTGCTGCCGGTCAGTAACTCTGAAACCACTTTGGTGGTCCCCCGAATTCCGTATTTTCCAATTGTTTCATCATCAAATCTCTACCAATTGTTTCAAATGACTGCTTAAGATTAAGAAAAATCGCAATGATTTTTCTTCCTAATCCTATGTCCCCGTTCCAATCTGCTAATGCCAAACTTAACGACATTTCAGAAGAACGATATTTACGGAAGCCAGATTGAACGTTAATTAATATTATTTCTTTCTAAGTAATTTTCAAACTGTTCCTCGGCTATTTGCCTTTCTTTTCAAAAGTAGGTAACATATTAATAGGTATAAATTCTGAACATTTTTTTGTTCCAACTACTTTTGCAACTGGCCTCACTGTTGCTGTTTGCCAAACACGTGGAAAGAGAGACTTCAAATGACTCGTTTGTTATCTGTAAAAGTAAGTTTCCTGTTGTCGGTAAGTACTTTAACGTATTCGTACAGTACATATACAGGGTGTCCCGCAATAGGATGTACATAGCTTCAGTACGTGTACCTGGCCTCTCCTTAAGTCAAAAACTTCCAATAAACATATGGCCTAAAATTAATCCCTACAAAGTTATTGGCACTTTTCCATTCAAAAAATAACACTAAAGAGACAAAACTTTATTGGTAAAGGACATCAATTAACGGTTCACATAATAAAATGCTATAGTTATGTGGCAGTTTCTATCTCAAGTTTTCAAAATGACCTCCTCGATTAGCTATGCACATTCGTGCCCTTTGTGAAATCGTGGTGACAGACCTCATAATAGAGTCGAAATCGTTTTTGATGATATTGGCATATTCTTAATTAGAAAACGTTGTCATACTTATTTTATGACAGATAATAAACACAACACTTACTTACATTTATTTTCAAAGCCGTCTAATGCATCTTTTGTTTATGATCTTTGAGCGTAACGGTAACATTCAAATGTGAATAACTTTGTAGCGATTAATTTTAGGCCATATGTTTATTGGAAGTTTTCGACTTAAAAAGAGGCCAGGAACACGTACTGAAGCTATGTACATCCTATTGCGGGACACCCTGTATAATTGAAAATAATAATTAAAACAGATTTATAGTCTCATTTTGATATATTACCGGTTTTAAATAATGCGCACCCAAAAGTCCTTTTAGATGACTTCGTTTAGAGGTTTAGACCTATCTACTACTTCAGTTATAAACTGCAAGTGACAGAAACTTCTAATTTTAACTCTAGCATTGCTACCCCTTACTGAAACCATCGCCAAAGGCATTCCTGGACGTTCAAGGTTATAGTGATAACAGTCATCATTATATGGTTTAAACAACAAAAATGTGAGGGATTCGCTCATAGCGCGTGTAATGGAGGGTTAAATATTTTATTTCATGTGATCTACTAACTGCCTTGCACTGTAGAAGCGGTGTCTAGCGGCTAGCGTCACAGGCATGTTAACGTCATACAGTGTTCCCTGTTGGCATGGGGTGGGCCTGGCGTAATCCAGGATTGATCCACGAGGATCTGCTCCATGTCAATTGATGATGATGATGATGATGACTCCCTTCCTCATCCCTTTATAAGATTTAACACTGCGTAGTAAATACCAGCGCTTCCACGCCTAAAGTGTTGGGGCTTAAACTTCCCTGCGGCCAATGGCGCCTAAAGACGCGTGCCTTATTTACTGTCCCTTTTCTACAAGTAATAAGAATAATATTAAAAAGTATCCGCAAGTTTAAGAGAGGATGAAGCGCAATCAGATTTCGCAGGGAGTTGCTATAGAATATTACAAATAACCGTTTGAAAACTTTTTCATAAGCCAGGATAATAGAATTTATCAATGGGATTTATTTATTAATCGTTAAAATGTATTTCAAGCAATTACATTTTTTAGGAAAGGGATATATCCTAACTTTGGTTCTTAATAGGAAATACGTGATCTTCCTAGCATTTATTAGGAACGTCCTCTTCTTTACTTTTAGTAGATAATAACTTTTTGTCTAAAATTTAATAAAGTGTTACATTTATGATCATTTGGAGATGTTAACGACTGTTTCAAATGAACTTGCATTCAGTGGGCCCTTTTGACCAGAAATGCTCCGTAATTAAATCAAGTCTATCTATTAGCAGTGTTTCTGAAAACGTGGTTTTTATTTCAGATGTTTTTGAGTCAACAGTATAAAAGCATTTCGACAGTAAGTGCTATAAACGTTCGATTTGTTTTTTAACCTTTTCGTGATGCCGTGCACAAGGCTGAAGTTGAGATTAATTTCTAAGCAGCTATTGAAATAGAATGAAATGCCCAGAAGATAGCAAGAACACAAAGAGCACACGAAAGGCAAATGGTGAAAATCAAACTCACAGACCGAAAAACTAATACCTGGATAAGCCAACAAACAAAAATAACAGACGTCCTACAACGTGTTGCGCAACTTAAGTGGCAATGGGCTGGACACCTTGCTCGTACCGAAGATAACAGGTGGACAAGATGAATACTTACCTGGAGGCCACGCGAAACAAAAAGGAGAGTAGGAAGACCAAACACACGGTGCCGAGACGACATCAGGAAAATGGCAGGAGTACATTGGATGAGGACAGCTGAAGATAGAGACATGGAGAGAAATGGGGAAGGCCTACATCCAGCAGTGGATTGATATAGGCAATTCGTGATTCGTGATATTGAAATATACTGCAAATTAGTTAAGTTAGCTTATTAAAGTTGACATGTGTATGATGTAATTTAATAGACACTTTGAAATTGAAATTGTTTTTGTTATAAATAGTGCAAACTTAATTTAAAGTCTGATTAGTGATTATTATCTTAATAGTTCATAAAAGGTTTATATTAATCAAAGATATATAACATCTTTTTTAAGTTGCATGGTTTACTAGATCTGAGGTATACTTAATCATATGATAAAATATTATTATTAATGTCGAGGTCATTGTTTTACATAGATAATACAGTAATATATCTTAACATCCGTGTATTGTACAAATTACAAGCGTACAACGTTTTGCTTTAAGTGTAATCTCAATAGGAAAGAAAGCGGTAGTAACAGAAAGACCAGTTTACGGTGGAAATCAGATCATAAAGATTTATAGTTCCTGCTTATGTCGCTAATATGGCAACTAAAACCGGTAGGGCACATACTGTAATTTATTTATAGATTCTATAGATCGTAGGAGATAGAACGGTAAATACAAGCGCGTCTTGCATTTATTATTTACACTAAGGAATATGAAAACGGCGTTTTTATTAGTTTAATTTTTTAAATAATAAATAATTTAAAAGCCCCTTACTTATTTTTCTAATAGGAAACACCCCGTGTTCACATAAATCATTCATTAAATGCCGTTCTTTCACTATTTCTGAAATATTTGCAAAGGATATTTGACACTGGTTTATTAATACATATAAAAGTAGGCACATTAATCTGTATGCTGTAACCTTTGGCGTTTTAGGAATGTTAACTAGACTTTTAAAAGTTTGAACTTTAAAGCTGAATGGTTGAAGTGTGTCGCAGCCCAAATCTGAAACAACTTTAAAACTATGCAATTAAATAGAATTTAATTCTACACATAAACGGAATTCGAAGCAACGCTTAAATTAATTGACAACCCACACATAACTAAACTATTCGGCAAAATAGATAATAGAGCAAACACTTTAAGAAGAATTAAGTCATGCCGAATTGGTGAAATCAAAAATACAAACAAAGGAGGACAGGAATAAGAAAGCGAACAGAGGAAGAACTGTTTAACCAGTATGTTGCTTAACGATCAAATTAGAAATGTTAAATGCCAAAAAGTATTTTATACCAAATGTTGTTTAAACTTGTAGAGCTTAGACATTTTCGGTTAGTTACATTTACATGGTTACCTAGTCACATAAGCTTACGTGGTACTGAATTAACCGATGGTGCTGCTCGGGAGGCAGATCTAGAATCAAAGAAGAATGGCAAATCAAGGGGAATTTCAGTCATAATAAACGTAAATCCATTAAGCCTTACATCAAGAGACGAAAATGTATTGTCTTCTTTTTGTCGAAGGGAACAAAGTATGATCACTAGGCTAAGCTTAGGCCGCGAGCTTCCACTGCTCTGCGAAACATGTCAAGCACAACTTAGCTTTTACCACATATTAGTATAGTCGGATTCGATTTAATTTGGCATGTGGGTTTTCGCAGTATAGTTACTTGTATAGTTATACTGCTCTCTTTCTAGCTTGCAGATGGCCACTCTGAAATTTATGAAATGACTTGTGAAACGAAAAGATGTAGCATTTACTGTGTTCAGAACGGTTCAGTACATGCCAAATTAGATCGAATCCGACTATAGAATGTCGACGCTATGCACTGCTACATGGTCAGTATGGACTCCCTAACAACCTGCCCGTTATACTGGAATGTGGAATCAATTGGTTAACTAAAGTACTGTATTTCTGTAAAGAGGCAGTTCTGTTTCTGAAAATCTGGAGATAGTCAATATAACCATTTCTTTAAATCTTTTCTTTTTATTTATTTACTTATTAAATACATACTTCTTTAGATAGCCTGTGATATTATATGTACTCAGTCTATGTGTCTATAACACTTTAACTCCAATTCGTCTGTGATATTAATCGCCCAAGTAACAATTATGCTGAGATATCTTCTTTTTATTTACAAATCAAATTTTTACACAACAAATCTTGACACTTACTGATCGACGAGCACACAGTCAAAACTAATAGTCCAGTCAATAGAGACAAAAAATTACCTTGCCTTGCAAAAGGTCGGGGAAAGTTTATACTTGGCAATTTTGTTCATTTTGGGGCCCTAATGAAATCCTGAAATTTGTAAACACGAAAAGTTGCCGCCGGCGCCGCCATCTTGAAAAATGGCAACCAAAATCAGGTTTTTTAAAAATATGTCGTTTCCAGTGCATTTTACAGTAGAAATAGGCTATATACAAGTTGTAGAGAATAAAGTTTCCTACAACTTTTGTTTAAAAAAAAATTTTCTCAGGTCAATGGTTTACAAGCTATGACAGAGGAAATCGGGGTAGCCATGATCGAACCATCGAAGGTGCGACATGACTGTAAACTACAGACATACTAAACAAACTGTGTATTCCAGGCGTTCCAGGAAACATTCCGTCAAATTCTGATCCCTCACTCAGGTAGCACATATTTCCAAGCCCTCTTGTACAGGGTGTCCAAAATTCGACGGATACGTATGGGTAACTTTGTTATTTGTACAGATATCGCAAAACCGATTGCATCATAAACGGTCATTATGGTACACGCCGTGTTATCGGGCTCGGCTAACGCCTCGCCTCGATAATATTCACGGCTAGTACCATAGTGATCGTCATTATGATCCTTATTACATAAATAACTATTATAATTATTAGTGTACAGCACAGTTTGGTGTTAGAAATATTCACACCCGCTTAACATTTCTGTCTTGGTTAAAAAGTGAAAATAGAAGGATCAATTTGCTAAGGACGGCCAGTGTTGGTATCTAGTATGGAAAATCAAGTGTATGTTCGAGAAGCAATTTTGACGATCTGCAATTAGTATTAAGAAAGGTCTTCAGAAAATTACGTCTCATCCTTGTAAGATTTCTTTTTGATGTAAAAGATAATTGCTTATGAGAAACAAACTCGGATGCATTTCTGCTAAAAGTTTTCGTATAGAGAAGAAGTTGTTCACGTCAGACGAAGCCTCGTTTTTATTTAGCTATATTTATTAAAAAAAAAAAAAAAAACTGTTACGTTAGTCGATAATCCGGTTGTTAATTGATAATCCACAAGAAATCCCAGAATTATTTTCAAAAAGTGATGCGCTATCTCCTCTCTAGACACAGATTGTCAATTTCCTTTTTTATGTTTTTTAACACAACAATAATAATTGTAACAGCTTGAAGGTAACCCACTGCTGGAATTGTCGAAACTTGTTGTATCCACAAAGAGTCTCTTCATGCCAGTATAGTGCATACCAAAGCTCAATTTAATATCTTAAATCTTTTTCGAGATATAAATAAAAGACTTATTTTTTGGACACCCTGTATCTCAAAACGGAAGTACTTTCGGACCCTTATTTATAGGAACTTTTTTCTTATTTTGACGTCTAGAATACTTCCTTAAAATATTGACCTTTCCTCCCGGGACACCCTGTAAAAAGACAAGAGTTGGGAAAATGCCGTGTGATCAATTTTTACACGGACTACTTAATTAAAAATGCATTTACTTGAAATCCGTTAAAATTGTCACTTTTGATGTTTATTAATAAAGTATCAAATACGACAAAATGACTGGCTGCTGCGCAAGAAATTGCAATAAATAATAGAGCTGAAAGTGGTTACATTTTTAAACCCGTTCCTGTTAACCCAGTGAAACGGGCAGAATGGATTAAAAACGTTGGACGAACATTACCAACAAATGCAAAATTCTAACAAAATCATTTCGCGGAAGACCAGTGCCAAATATATGGAAAGAAATTAAAAATCAACGATGCACCCATTATTTTTTAAGAAAATGCAACTACCAGATCTTATGAAGAAAATGTAAGCGAAATGTCTAATAACTAAATAGATTTTAGATTTAGAGAAAGTATATAAAAAATTGAAATCCCAAGTTGTAATTTTAAAGGAGAACAACAAAAAACTAAATCGCCAATTGTACCTACAAAAAATGGAAATTAAAAAACTTAAAAAAGGATTTTGAAATTTTTTTACAGAAGTACAAATCCAAGCAGCAAAAGGAAAAAAAATATGAAATGTTCTAATGAAACTATAACTAAATCTTTAAAATCAAAATTCGCGTATGGGGCAAATGGATATAAAAGTTGGATTACCATTTCCTACTATTCGTACATTTAATTTGCGTCTGCAAAATCTACGCTTTAGTTCTGGGATTTTAAACAAAGTTTTAGATTCTTTAAATTAAAAGTAGAACATTTTAATGATTTTTAACGGAATTGCATGATCACTCTAGACGAAATGGATACAAAACCTGGCACAGACTATAACGTGGCTGCAAATTCTTATATAGGGAATGTAACTTTACCCCAACATGAAGGAATAGGGACTAAAGCCTTTGTTGGGAGGAATAAGTAGCAGGTGGAAACAAGTTGCTGGGTGTTTTTTTACTAGTTATAGTTTCAGTGGAACGTGGAACCGTAGCAAGAGATCTTCTTTTGGAAACCATTGAGAAATTTACGTTAATCGGTTTAAATATTTCTTCTGTTACTTCAGATATGGCTGCAGCAAATCAAGCTATATGGAAGAAGTTTGGTAAAATGGTCGAAGAGCATTACAAAACGAAAATTTTTATTTTAAATTCAGTTAACAAAAAAAATTACTCGTTAGCAGACGGGCCTCATAATTTTAAGAATATTAAGCAATGTTTAATACAGAATAAAATTATTGAATTGCCAAATTATATTGTTGCAAAATATAATTTTTCTGAAATCGTCAAGAAAGCTTGTCATGACAGAACTCAAGTTGGTCATGAAAGTGTCACTTTACAAGACTAGTCACTTTCATGATTTTTACAAGACTCATCTGTCACTTTACAAGACTCATCTGTCATTTTTAGACTGCAATTGAATTAGAAATCGTCACTTATCTTATGAAACGTTTATTTAATATAATTAAAAACACTAACAATGAAATACAACAAATTATTAATTGGTATTAGAACTATTAAAAATTTATTTATTAAAACTACTTACTTTTAACAATAGGAAGTCGTGATCGGGAGCTTTTCGAAGAAACTCGTTTATCTCATTTCTTGAAAATACTCGGGACTTTTTTGCTTCATATCCTACCGATTTTCTTTTCAGATATGATTTTAACTTTAAATAATTTGCGATATTGATGTTTTCTTTAATTAACAGCACGGCTCTAAGCATTGAATAAATACTCCAGAGGCTTGAAGACTTGTAAATTTTACTTTCTCCAGCAAAAAAAGCCAGCATCACTTCTTCCGTAACTTGATTAACTTTTTTGTTATTACACCAGCTTTTGAACTTTGCATATTGTTTCTCATATCTTTCTTTGGACTTATCCGGAAGCAATTCTTCCACTGCAGCAGCAGCTTCTTCAATTATTCCAGTGGGAAGAGTGTTTTCCATATTATAAAGCACTTTACAACTGTTTACAACACAAATTGTGACGCTTAAAAAATTTGTTGACAATTCATTGTCATGGATATCAACTTCTCATACGACTCTGATGTTGATATATTTTTTCAGTTTAAATCTATTTTTAGTTTTTAGAAAAACGATTTCAGAAAAAATATAATACATCACTGGTCATGAAAGTGTCTCTGCTTGACTCGGAGGCTTTAAAGAGATACTCGGACGCTACGCGTCCTCGTACTCTTCAATAAGCCTCCTCTTCTGCAAAGTTTCACTTTCATGACTTGTAATGTAATATACTATTACCTACTAATTTGGTAAAAAGCGGCCATATAGAGAATTTTTGCAGTAACGAAAAAAATTTGGATTTAAAATTTGCACCAAAATTAAGTCCTGATCTTTTAAATCCTGGACATTTTAATAAGATGAAAGTTGTTAATTCTTATAATGTTTTAAACTGGAATGTTAGTTGTGAAATGAAATTTGATGCTGCAAATAATGAGGATAAGTCTTCGCTTGCAACTGCTTTTTTATTGATATGGTCAATTTGGACGTGTATAAAGAAACACTTCAATTTTTCGAAGAAATAATTGATTTATTCAGATATCTCAAAGTTGCCCCTGATAAAAATGAGAAATAAGTTTTGTAACTCGTGCAAACAGGATTAATTCTAACATCAATACTTGACTTACAAGATGCGTTTTTAAATAAAAAGGGATACGATTTTTTGCTAACTTCGAGATTCCGCAAGATTGTCTAGAGAATTTATTTTCGCAGGTGAGACAGAAACATCCACTCCCTAACGCCTTGCAATTCAAAGAAGATCTGAAGTTGATATCAAAAAGACGACCGACAACCCTTGTCTGGATATTTGGATTTCATTAAACAAGATAAAGAAAATACTTCCGAAAACAATAACGTTTATTAAGGCGGAACTCAGACAGCTCGATCGCGTCGATCGTCCGCGATCGTCCAAAATTTCAAACACATGTAAGCATATGGTAAACCTCACACTAAGCCGACCGACCGCGAGCGACCGCCACCGTCCTCGATCGACCAGTTTGAAATTCGGATTTGTTGGAAATTTGGTCGACCTGGTCGAAGCGGTCGATGATAAGTGAGGTTATGTGTAACTTGTAGTCCAGTCAAAATAGACATAACAGTTCGGAATAATTCGCATAGAGCTGATTTTTTGTGTGGACCTTCATACCTATTATAGTTCTAAATGAAATGTCAAGTCCCCACCGATCGGTGCGCTGCTAAATATTTTACGTGGCGTCAAACGTCATAAAATACGATTTTTTGGGAATATCTCGTTAACGGTTAGTTTTATTGTAAAAATAGTCATTAACGAATTTATAGCTTATGCAATTTTTCACAAGAAAGATTTAATTACTTTTTTTCATAGGAGTAACCATTATCGAGATATTGCGATATCAAGAATTAAAACTGTCATATTTTTGAAGAAATGCATTCCTTTCCAAATCACCTTCGAGGTAGAGTACTCGGCGCGTTTCTTTTTATAATGCGGTATCCCTAGTAGGCCTAATCCACGATTTTCCTAATAAAACAAGAAATTGGTCTTGTTCATACTTCATTTCTAAAGTTACATGTTCTTCTTCTTCTTCTTTCTCTAGCTGCTGTATTTCCTGCGCCATGAAAAGGATGGATCAATTACATCTTCGTTGATGTCGCACACATGGTAGTTCTCTATACTGAGTGCAAGATTTGAGTAAGATTGACCGTGGCAGCTGCCACATACTGCTGACCAATGTAAACCTATTTTTCTGCAACCAAAATTATAATTACAGCCCTTGTTGCAATTGCAAAAAATAATGTTCAGCAGTATGTCTGGAGCAGATGGGAGCAGAGTTTGAATTGGTTCCAAAACGTTGTTTTTCCATGCCCATCCCTAATGTTCAACAAGAATCGATTTATTTTAATGTTGTGCGAAAAATTCATAGTTGCTAATATCTGTGTAACATGAGCAGAAAATGACGCTGATGTTATAATAATCGATATAGCCATAGAGCAGTCTCATGCAAGAACAAGTATTGTTGAAGATGTATTTGATCCATCCTGTTTTTAGGCGCAGCCTGTGGAAATACAGCAGCTAGGGGTAGAAGAACAAGAAGACTGTAACTTTAGAAATGAAGTATGCACAAGACTACTTTCTTGTTTTATTAGGAAAATCGTGGATTAGACCTACTAGAGATACCACATTACAAAAAAGAAACGCGCCGAGTACTCTACGTCGAAGGTGATATGGAAAGGAATGAATTTCTTCAAAAATATGAGTTTTAATTCTTGATATCGCAATATCTCGATAATGGTTACTCCTATGGAAAAAGGTAATTAAATCGTTCTTGTGGAAAATTGCATAAGCTATAAATTCGTTAATAACTATTTTTACAATAAAACTAACCGTTAACGAGATACGAGCCCCGTCCAGCTTCAGTTGGCCCACGCACAAAATTTGTAGTGTTGTTGGCATTTATCGCTCAAGGAGCAAAACCAGCCGCTACAATGTAATGTCTAAGACAAAATATGTTATTAGAGGAATATAGGAGAGATCTGGGTTCAATGGGGTGTAAAAAATCGAAAATATTCAAAAAAACGTAGTTTGCTTGCATCTTGCATTCCATTACCTAAGTATTGCTAACGACGGGGGTTAAGGTGGCTATGGAAACAACGCTTGTTTTGACGGAAATGGCAGTGCCAGATGTTTCGATTGTAAAACAGTTAATTGATAGTACAGTTGTTGTGAATAATGGGGAGAGGAAAGGTAATTGATGAAAAAATTCAATCAATTATCATTAATTTACACAAATCTGGAAAATCAAACGGTGAAATTAGAATATTGCTTGGCTTATCCAGATACAGTGTTCGAAATATTATAAAATTGTACAAATCAACCGGTTCAGCTGCCCAAAAGTACCGATATGTGAAAAAGTCCAAATTAACAGACGCTGATAGACGAGCTTTGGCCAGAATTATTAAGTCTAATAGGCGTGCTAACTACGGAGAGTTGAGTGTACTCTGGAGTGAGGCTGTTGGAAGACGTGTTTGCAGGTCTACATGTCATTCAGAAGCAAAAAAACTAGGATTTGGTACTTACAAGGTAAGTTTCATTAGTTCAATCCTAAGGGGCAAAAGATAATTATTTTTTCCCTTCGTGAAGGCCAAAGAAAAACCGTCGTTGACCTTAAAGCAGAAGCGAGACAGGTTGAAATGGGCTAAAGACCATCGAAATTGGGATATGGAGAGGTGGAATAGTGTACATTTCAGTGACGAGTCGCGATTTGAAGTTTATGTCGGTGATAGCCGGAGCAGAGTTATCCGCCAGAAACATGAAACCTTTCATCGTGATTGTCTTCGGCGCAAAGTTAAATTTCCATCTTCGGTAATGATCTGGGGTTCAATGTCGGCTAGAGCAGTTGGAAAATTACACTTCATCAACGGCATTGTTAACTCAGACAAATATTTAGACATCCTAGAGCAGTCTTTGTTGCCCACTTTGGAAGAGAGCAGGATTTCTGGAAATGACTTCACCTTTCAGAAAGACGGTGCTGCATGTCATACTTCCAAAAAAATCCATGAAGTGGCTTTCAGACCATGAAATGCTGCTCCTAAAATGGGTTTCTAGTAGTCCGGACCTTTCGCCCATCGAGACTTTGTGGCATGTGATAAAAAAGCGGTTGCAAGTCAATCCTGCCAGGACTGTGCAAGAACTCAAGCAAAGGCTTCAGAACATTTGGGTTAATTTCACTCCAGAGGAGTGTCAGAATCTAGTAAGTACTTTGCAGCGAAGAATTGAAGCAGTTATTAAAAATAAAGGTGATGTTACTCAGTGGTAGAATGACCTATATCATAGAGCTGAAAATCACAAATTTCGTTTTTTTTTCTTTAGTCCTAATCAGTTCCAATTGTTGTACTAATTAGTCCCGTTATTTTTGTGCAATATATTTTCAAAATAAAAATGGATAATTATACCTCTATTAGTTTAAATAATCTTCAATACACGCTAATAACTGAAATTTTATCGGGTGGGCCAACTGAAGCTGGACGGGGCTCGTATTCGCAAAAAATCGTATTTTATGACGTTTGACCCCGCGTAAAATTTTTAGCAGCGCACCGATCGAAGGGAGCTTTTGGCATTTCATTTAGAACTATAATACGAAGGTCCACACAAAAAATCAGCTCCAATACAAATTTACCGAACATTTTCTATTTTATCTATTAATGCAACGATGTATTAATTCTTCTGATTCGCTATCCTCATTCATTTGTTTCATTTGTTGACCAGTTTTTTAACACAAAACGAAACAAACAATAACTTACGTTTCCTACTCTTTTAGTAAATTAAAGTTATTTTTAAGTTTCAATAAATACGCGCCACTTCTAATATTTTGATCGCAACAACTCGATCGACGCTGTGTGAGTTACTATTTCAAAAACGATCGACAAAGCAAATGGTCGCTTATGGTTGATTATGAACGGTCGTGAACGATCGGTCCTGTCTGAGTTCTACCTATTTACCTCTAGATTGGAATAATAATAAACCAGAAATTTCTTTAAGACAGCAAAATGCTTTGTACAGTTGCGCTGGATACATTGTAAAGAGCATGAAGAAACAAAAGATTTGTAAAAAATGTTACAAAATTTTGGGAACCAAACAATAGTTATTTGTATCACAAGGCTAGAAATTGTCACTTTGCAAGTGCGAGTACGTTTGTAGGCCGAGGTGCAGCCGAGGCCCTACAAGTACGAGTACTTGCAAATCAGTTTCTAGGCGTGTGATACACAATATTTTTTCGGCCGATAAAAATACGTTAATTATAAAAAATCATTTTTTATTCAAATATTTGACGTTAGAGAATTTATTTTTCTAGGGAATTTATTTTTCTGGGCGTGACAATGGGCGTGGCAATGAGAGGGCGGAGTCAGTTCGGTTCAGCGCCACCAATCAAAAATCCTAATTTTACTTTCAGGCCTAGGCTTGAAAATAGCATTTTCCAGACGATTTATACGCATGAAAATTGAGTGTTTCTAGCCGGAGGGCGAAAAAATACTTTACAACCTTATGCAAAATTTGTGTGTTTTTGAAACAATGTAGGGTTGGCTCTTTATTTTATGTTAAACCTAATTACCTAATATATTTAAAATAGCTCTTTTAATCGAACAAACCTTTTTAAACTTAAAGAAATGTTTAATGAATAGCAAGGCTACTAACTGATTAAGAATTGTGAAATTTGCAATCAAATCTGATCCTGAGTTTCAGTCAATCGAACTACCTATGGAAGTGTTGTGGCATTAAATCAAAATTCACAGTTAGATTTATAATTTTTCGGTTAAGTTATACACACTTGCAAACTTAAAATCCAAATTAAAAAACAACAAAGAATAAAATGGTTGAGTAAAAGCCACGCAATGAGTGACTGTACTGAAAACTGTAATAAACAATCTGTTCAAATAAATCTTGTGTTAAAATACATTTGCGTTTTTTATATTTGACTGGTTAAGTGACACCGTGATGACAATTAAAATGATGTTTGTGTTGATCACGTGTTTGGATATAGTTATTTTCGTATCAAGTGTCGAAAGTAGCAAATATCAAGCGAGTGTTTATAAATAGATATACGAGTGCGGAGCGAAGCGGAGCACGAGTAGAAATATTTATAAACACGAGCGGAGATATTTGCCTTTCGAACGAGTTACGAACTAGTTATTTTCGTATCAAGTGTCGAAAGTAGCAAATATCAAGCGAGTGTTTATAAATAGATATACGAGTGCGGAGCGAAGCGGAGCACGAGTAGAAATATTTATAAACACGAGCGGAGATATTTGCCTTTCGAACGAGTTACGAACACTATTTTTCCCACGACCAAAAATGTACATGTCAAAAAGTAACACTGACAGTTCAGGTAAAACGACCGTCATTTTTTGTTTTGAAGCGGCCGCAGCTTCCTATTATTGCGCAAACTGTGCGATATATCCCTATACGTGTTCATATCGCACGGGTTGTTCATTTGTTTTGCGAAAGTCAATCGCACGGGTGATATTGTCAACTTTCGCGCCTAGTTTGTTGTGCGTTAGGAGCGACTTTCTTATATGGTCGTGGGAAAACTATTTTTCCCACGACCAAAAATGTACATGTCAAAAAGTAACACTGACAGTTCAGGTAAAACGACCGTCATTTTTTGTTTTGAAGCGGCCGCAGCTTCCTATTATTGCGCAAACTGTGCGATATATCCCTATACGTGTTCATATCGCACGGGTTGTTCATTTGTTTTGCGAAAGTCAATCGCACCATCGCACGGGTGATATTGTCCACTTTCGCGCTTAGTTTGTTGTGCGTTAGGAGCGACTTTCTTATATGGTCGTGGGAAAAAAAAATTGCTTTCAAAATAGTCTCATTTTCCCAACTCTTATCCTAATATACATATATAGGGTCTCTAGTTAGAACTAAAGAACATTCACATTTTTACCATGAAGAATCTAATCTATTTATAATAATATTTGATCGATTATCTATGGTATTAACTTCTATAACAAAATAATCAAAGTGTACCTGAAAATATGTTAAATGAATTAGGTACTACCACAGAGCACTACTACTACGTTTATGAAAAGCATACCAAAATTAAAATACAGTAGACACGCGCTAACGTGAACATCGGATAACGTGAACATCCGGCTAACATGAACAACATTTTTATTATATTGACCACCGTATAACGTGAACACACTAACCCCCACTAACGTGAACATTGTTTATGATGTATGAGAAAACATATTGAATTTCTGGTGTTTCCTGTAACTTGTTTGCATGTCTCTGCAGCATTAAAGGTATTTGCAGACATAACAACGTTGACGGTCCAGAAATGTGACTGCCATATATGGGTTTTGGTTAATTTTAGTTGTCTACTGATAAGCGTTTCTATTTAGTAGACAGTTAAATAAATACAACCGTTTTCCGTGGCGCCAAATCTCTTTTAAAGCAGATGCATTGAAATAGTTATTTGTATCACAAGACTAGAAACTGTCACTTTGCAAGTACGAGTACTTGCAAAGCAGTTTCTAGGCGTGTGATACACAATATTTTTTCGGCCGATAAAAATATGTTAATTATAAAAAAATCATTTTTTATTCAAATATTTGACGTTAGAGAATTTATTTTTCTAGACAATTTATTTTTCTGGGATTGACAATGGGCGTAGCAATGAGAGGGCGGAGTCAGTTCGGTTCAGCGCCACCAATCAAAAATCCTAATTTTACTTTCAGCCTGAGGCTTGAAAATAGCATTTTCCAGACGATTTATACACATGAAAATTGAGTGTTTCTAGCCGGAGGGCGAAAAACGTAATTGTTGCTTGTGTCAGAGACTCAGAGTGTTTAGTTTAGCAGTAAACGTTTCAATTCAAAATTTCTGATTTTTTTCTGCAACAGTAGCTTGTATTTTAGTGTAAAACGTTAATAAACAATTTTTACCTTATTTTTGATCTTTTTTATCAGTTTCTAGTAGAAAATTATTACTATTCGATAACATGAACAAATCGCAAACGTGAACACGCCTTGTTTTATTTTGTTCACATTATCGCGTGTCTACTGTAGTTAAATAATTGTTGAAGTTTCCGTGCTCGGGTTTATATTATTCATAATGTACGTGTGCTAGCTTCAAGAACAAAATAATTATGTTTACCGTCGGTATGATTGTTGAGGCTGTTGAAATTTTGCAAGATACGATGCTCCTTCTTCATTGTCAGATTGGTTGGACAGAGGAGATTTTTACTTAGCTGTTTATAAACGAAACTTAAAAATTGGCAAGGCATAATCAAATCAAGCATCTAAAACATGTTTCCATTAATCCTGACACCTTAAAATCATTTATTTCTCTTAAAATTAATATACTCCAGATTATGTTATGATACTGCATTATGTCACTGGCAGCAAAAGAAATTGTTAATGCTGAGAAGAATTTCACGCTGATGCATGACATTGATGTCCAGACAGATGTCCGGTACTTAATTATTTGTCTAGCAAATTTAACTTTTTCGTGTATGTTAATATACAACGTATATTATACAGTGTTTTGCAAAAAATATCAAACAAATTGAATTTTTTTGTCATTAATTTTGAAAGAAATAACGCTTGGTAAAAGTTTGTATATCCCTTAAGACGAAAATTTTACCTAAGAACATTGCAGTATGATATGCTGTTTTATAGGAAATTTAAATAATTTACATTGACGACCCATACCTTTCAAAATCTTACAAATGTTTCACTTAGTCTTTGTTGATTTTGTTCTGTTCCATTTTTAACGTTCCATTTAATATATTAATTTAATCTGATTAGTTTTTCAAGGTGAAAGATAAATTTTACTAAAGTTGTAAGAACAATTTTTTTGGGTAATGCATTCAATAATTAACTAAAAATTCAGCAATTAAATGATAAACTTGTTGTACTGTATGGGTCAAGTGTAGGTCATGCGTTTTCTATTTCAAAGAGGACTGCGCTTTGCTTACTTTTTGATCGCTCTGAACATCTTTGTGTAAAAACAAAGCAGTATAGTGTTTATTAGTGGTTCCGTGATTGGCTACCAATCGAAACATAAAGGTCGTTAAATTAAGAAAATTTCATTGGAGCTTACTTCAATCAAAGTTTTATTAATACATTTTTATTTTGGAATAAAATTTCGAGTGGCAGTTTAAATTGGTCAAATGTCTAGCGAAATAGTATGTCATTCTGCGTTTGTGCTTGTGCAGAAATGTAGTGGATTATGGGTAGAATTATGACATCATTTCAAACTGTTTCTTGTACTAAATCTGTTATGTAAAAGAAAAAATGCCCTAACTTTAAATAAAAGGTATTGAATGGAGTTGTGCAGCATTGCCATATAAATTTAACACAATTTTAAATTTAATAATCAAGTGGTAATATGAATCCCTATGACGTAATCTAGTGGTATGTATATTATTTTATAGCCACTTTTCTAATTGCACCAACCTGAACAGCTAATCAGTCGTCAAAATGAAAATGGAATCAGAATATAAATTCATACGGCAAGTAATACATTATTAAACAGAAAATTAAACTCTTTTGTCATCTTTGCTCATTCGTTAACTTAAAAAAACTGTTGTGCAATCCACCCTAAGAAAATATTGTTCAAACGTTTCACATCTCTTAAATTGTTTTCGTAGACATTTTCCTTCCTCCATTTCTAGAGTAGGTACCTACGTTGTGAGCCTGTATGCTCTGCACTGGTACGAATACTTATTTATATAAAAAATATATTTTTTCCGCACACAAATCTTATATATTTAAGCGGGTGTTTATCCTTTTATTTGCTAGGTCTATGTTGCAATCTTTTTTATTGTATCCTTTTGCACTAAATTTCTTAAGTACTTATATATCATTTTATCATTTGTGTTGTAACTTACATTTTAGTTAAATAAAATTATTATTATTATTACATAATATTTGTAATTAATTCATCGTTTCAAAAATTAATTAATATTCTAAGTTAACTTTTAGCATGTTCTATTGGTGGTTTCTAATAGAGGTATAAAAATGTAATTTCGAAATGTCGCCTTTGAATCATTTAATTCTTTAAGGAGACCAGCAATTTTCAATCACCACTAATAAAAAACTACATTAATTTAGTACCTACTTTATTTTTTTCGAACTTCTCTGCATCCTTACTAACGCCCCTCTTTTATTTATATAAATAAATACAACAGTTGTTTTAAAATTCTTTTCATTCTTTCGATAAATTATACAATTACATACATTTTATTTATTATTTATTGAACGAGCTTAGATCAAAAATCGAGGATATTTAAACAAATACAATATCATATTTACTTACAAATAATTTACTACTATTACAATTGTTTTTGGTCGTTTCTTTTTCCCAAGCGTGGATCGAAGTAATAAGTATTTGTGCGTCTACCAAGACGTGGTGCAAAAGGAGGAGACCTTTGGATAACGAGTTCTTCACTTAATTCTGGATCTTGCAACCAATTTTCAGCTACTGTTTCCTCGCCTGATTCTCTTCCAAGCCGAGGTGTAAAATTGACGGTGTTACGTTTACCTTCGCTGGTAGCCACGATGAGTAATGGGGATCCCCGAACCGTTTCCATTAGAGAATCGAGCTGTTCACGTTCTAAAGCTGGCGTACGATAATTTCCGTTGTATGGAAAATTTCTCTTTCTACGTCCCATTCGAGGTCCGAACCACATTCCCGGTTTTTCTTGAACGTACAGGTGAACGTCTGCAGTTGGTGCTGCATTTACTAATTGATCGTCTTCATTGCGATCTTCTGCGGTTATCGTCGCAAATAAAACGGATAAAAGGAAGAACACTACACAACACTTCAAGTTGAATGCTTCCATTGTTCTGATGTGCTTTTCGAAAGCTCCCGACGATTTTATATAGTTCTGTACAACACACACGTTTCATCACTAGGTGGTCTTAACGATAACAACCCCTGCTGCCTTTACAAATCCAGGATTAATCCATCACATCCTCCACGTTCTAATTTGGGTGTCTGGGAATGTATTTGCAATTTCATTAAGTCCAAAGAGTGATTGTTAAATTGACACCAGTATTTTAATATTGGAAAAACGCAATGGAATATTTTCACTTTCAATTAATTACGGACTTTAGATAAACATTTTCCATTTATTTGTTAGCACAAATCCGTGGAATGAAAAATGAGGTGGAAACAAACAGACGTTGTTTACTGTTAGAGCGTCCCACTTCGGAAGGAAGGAAGGGTGTTGGGCGTAAATAACATGTAGAAAATAACCTTTACCTTATCAAAAATGTTTAAATTTAGATGCCCTACATAAATATCGTTATATATTTCTTGTAATTTTGAAAGAAATTCCAGCAGAAACTGAATTTAATACGTTAACAAAAGATTTGATTAGCAAAAATTAAAATTCCCCGGATACATTTGTTGATACTTATATGCCTTACGAAAAGAAGGCTAGGGTGCAATAAATAATTCTAGAGTTGCTAATTTATTGCGAATTGCATCGATATCAAATTCTAAAAATGATAATTAACACTAATGAACGCTTTTAATTTATAATTCTATAGAAATCTTAGGTAAGTGATAAATTAACTAAATTTGACTTAAATTTACGGCGTGCGGAATTAATATTTTAAGTTTTTCGTTTATTTTAAAATTTATTAATAAGAATAATAAGCATAAAAATCATTTGAATTGAATTATGTATTAATGGTATAAGCATGTTTGGGTAAGATAAAAAATGAAAATACAAATCGAAAGATGCAAAAATTTTGAGCGCCATTTTTAAAATTTTATAAATAATGGGTGTAGTAAGGCAATAAATTGTGATCAGTGACCTTTCCACCATTTATCATTTTCTTAAACAGTAGCCAATTAAACCAAAGACTTGCAAACTACATTTTTTTAATAAAACTAGAAACTAGTAGGGTTCCGGTTTATTTATTTTAAATATGGCCGTTTATATTTCTTGTTGTGCTTTTATTAATATAATTATTACTTTTTAAAGAACGATTTTCATATTTTATCGAATTATTGCAAACAACAGAAAACGTAATTCTAAACGTAATTGTAGCATATTCCCTTAGCTGATTGTATTTATACAAAAAATATCGATAGGATTTCATACTCAGATTAGAAGTAAAATGGTCTTTAAAAAGAATTAATTTTACTATCCATCTCATGAAAATATAAAATTTTTACCCAATTAGAACTTTCAATTTTTCCAAATTGATAACCCGAATCGTACCAAATTACAAAATCCTCCGGGTTTGACCCGGAGACTCCGGGTTTTACTACCTAATCTCCGGGCTCCGGGTTTTAACACAAAATCTCCGGGTTAACATCAGTGGTATATGATTTACTGATTTTAAAAATTAGGGTTTTGTGTTTACCGCTCTCCATTGATAAGTTTGGTTATTTTGAATAGCGGCAATAGAGCCCCGTCCCGTCGTTTCCGGCAACCACGCGACCATGGATAACATTAGGTTAGTAGTTACAAGGCCCTCTGAATTAATATTACATATAAGGCCTGCCCACTTTATTTAGCCAAGACGCAGTTATAAAGGACGATGGCGCCATTTGCGGTGAACTATACATTTTTTAAGGGAGAAATGTATAGTTCAGCTCAAATGGCGCCATCGTCCTTTCAAATAGCGTCTTGGCTAAATAAAATGGGCAGGCCTTATATGTAATATTAATTCAGCGGGCCTTGGTAGTTATAGATGTTGAGCAGTTGAGCTTATTGTTATTGTCAGAAGCAGAGATTTCAGCGCCACCATAAGGTGTAATCTCGAATTAATCGTGGATGGCGCTAAATTTAAATGTTTGTTCCTTTTGTATATCCATAAACTCTATTTATATAAAACTGCCAACCGAAAAATTACATTGTTCTGAAATTAAATTAATAATTGTTGCTTTATCTACGTATAGCTAGAGCATTTCTTTATTTATTTCAAATTTGCGTTATTACAAAGGAAGTAAATACACTGAGGATTTCATAATTATATTTCAGTAAATTATTATACAAAAAAAGAATCTAATGAAGGTGACGAATTATAACGACTATGACGAATTATCGAATTTTTTTACAGTATATTTCTCTAATACAAGTACTAAATTCACTAAACTGAATTAGCACTTGTTCAGCACACTGCAAACTGCATCAAGTCACAATGAGATGTAAACGGAAATGGGGAAATGACTAATAAACGCAGTTTTGCAGGTTATGATAGATTCAGCCACGCATGGCACGGCGCGGTGCTCCACACCGTAATGTCACGTTTTTTATTAGTGGAAAAAATCTCCGGGTTGAGCTTCTAGAGGAGTTGGTCACCCTAGATAAGATCCATATTTGATAATTACAAATTTATAATTACTTAGCTCGCTAATACTGTTATGCCCCACGTTGGGTTCGACATTTTATTGTTATGCTCTTCCACTTAAAAGAATTACATACAATTTTTAATTATTCTTCCGGCTAGCTCAATAATAAGATTTAATTAATTTCTTTCAGAATCTCCTAAATCAAGGTCTTTAAAGGGTTCCCTTTGACGAATTTCAAAATTTATAAAAATTCACCAAGATAAAATTTTAAAAAATATAACACCTTTCAAAATTATGATAAACTTTTACAAAGAAATAACAATAAATAATTCTAATAACAAACTAAACAATTTTCTAAAAATTAAAAATATAAACTACCTTTTTTTTTTTTAAAAAAACAACTTGAACAAACAACACTCCCTGGCTTGACTTCTAATGTATCCAACTGTTGAACCAACCTTTTCACAATGAAAGACTTTCCCCTTTAACTCCAACTCCACCAACCTGACTGAAACTCCACCAACCTTACTGCAACTTCACCAATAACACAATTTCCTTCTTTCGATTTTATCTATATTTGTGTAATATCCAAATTTTTATATAAACTTCTTCAAAAATAATAATTTTTATTCCAAATAAACTTTTATTAAATTAAAATTCCAAATTATTTTGATATAATATAACTTCTTTTCAATCTTTATTTGTTTACAATTTGTTTTCAGAATATTCTTTTGGTACTTTAATACGTTTTCAAGAGTTTTAAAAAAAACTCAACTTACGTTTTTCCAAAAAAATATCCAACTGTTTGTTTTTTATTTGTTACCCTAGTTTCTTAAATTTTAACACTCTACAAAATTATTTTTATGACATATTTACAAAATTACTATCTAGATTCTATCCTACTTATTTACAATATTCATTTTCTAACTTATAACTATTTACAATTTTATTTACACTAAATTTTCATACTTTCAAAAGGTGTTCATTCACTTTATCCAAATTCAATTAAAACAATATCACCTCAAAACCCTACCTTGTTTTTGTGAAATTTTTGTTTTCAAACACATTTTCTCAATTTTAATTTCGTTAAATTAACAACCCTATTTGTCATTTTAACATATAAAATCAGGTTAAGTTAAATTTTGACTTTTCTTTATATCTGTCATTATTGACATTTAAGTCATTTTTGACTTTTAATAAATTTGACGTTTGACATTTGACATAATGTTTCTATCTTAATTTTTTTAATTTTCAAATCGATATAACATTGATATATGAAAAATTAGAGGAATTTCTCATGTATTAATTTCAATTAATTATCAAACAAATTGCAGTTTTAAATTTTAAAATTTAACTAATCATTTAAATAAATTTCAATTAAAAATTTTCGTTTGAAGCAAGTAAATAATATTTAACAATAAACAATTAACAATTAACATTTTTACAAGAATACTAAATTATAACACATTTTAAAATTCTGGTGGACCTTTTAGTTCTTTTATACGCAATTTTGAATTAGTTTTAAAACTGTATTTATTGAATTCGTTTGAATTAAAATACCTATTTTTAAATTTTAAAAACCTATTTATCTTATTTGAATACAAATTATCATTTTTCTTATATTCATTATTAATTGATTTTTGAAATTGATAATTCAATGAGTTTCTTTGTATTTTATTACCATTTTTCATACGATTATTATTCAATTTATTCTTAACCATTTTAGCTTTATTTAGTTTTGAAAATCTCTTTTTAATCTGTTTAGTCAATTTCATTTCATATTTTAATTTTCCAGTTTTGATAAATAATTTAATATTTTGTTTAATTAAATTCCTCTTATTTATCCTTACATAATTCTTTGGAGTACCATCTTTGATTACCCCTGAATTTTCTTTTTCACCATCCTTTATCAGTTTAACATTTTCATCCATTACCATTTCATCTTGCATATCAAGATATTCTTCTGTAATTTTAATTTCTTCTTGCACATCATTTATGTACATTTTATTTTTATTTAATTCAATAACTTCAGGATTATTAACATTATTAATATTTTCCTGAACTTCTATTTCATCTTCCACGCCTTCATATTCTTTAATTACTTCTTCGTATTCTAAAATAACCTCTTCTTCCTCATGTTTAACATTTTTAAATATTTCTTTAATTTCTTTGCATAAATCTTGTTTATTTTTCACCAATTCTTCTTTCAATTCATTAAATTGCTTGTTAATTTCTTGTTTCTGTTGTCTATTCTCTTCTTTTAGTTCATCAAACTGTTTTTTAATTTCTTCCAGCTTCTTATCTAGTTTTTCATTTAATTTGTTGGTATCTTCCTTCATTTCTGTGAACTGCTTATTTGAATCTTCCTTCATTTCTGTGAACTGCTTATTTGAATCTTCCTTCATTTCTGTGAACTGCTTCTTGGTATCTTCTTTCATTTCATCTAATTTTTTATTTTGTTTCTTGGTATCTTCTTTCATTTCATCTAATTTTTTATTTTGTTTCTTGGTATCTTCTTTGATTTCTGTAAACTGCTTATTTGAATCTTCTTTGATTTCATCTTTCATTTCTTTTAATTGTTGCATCATTATTTGTATGAAATTCCCGTCAAATTGAACTGGATTTGTAATAATTTGAGAAGTTTGAACTTGTAATTGATCACCAACACTTTGAGGTTCCTCTTCTAACTGTTCACCTGCATTTTCATGTTCCTCTTCGATTTCAACCACCTCCATTTCATTTTCCTCCTCTTGTTGTTCCATTTCCTGTTCTTTGTCTTTCCTAGAACTTCTTAAATTTCTTCTGCCCTCACTCATATTATCAATTTCTAAACTTTGTCAAAATATCTGTATCTCGTTTTATTGAATTTTATTATTTGAATATTTAAGCAAAAATTTCACACAAAACAATGAACAATCAAGTTTGTCAATTTTATCAATTTGTCAAATTTAATAAACTTCAAACTGACATTTATTATGAAACAATTCAATATTTATGGAAATATCTTCTACAATTAAATTCGTTATACTTTTCTTTATTGATTCAAATCTGTATTATTTCAATTACTAAATAACTTTTATTCAAAACTGTGAATGACCCTACCAAGTTTTTATTACTTCTGTTCTCTAGTTAATATTTTATTCACTAATTTTTACCCTACCTTGCCTTTCAGAACCCCTTCAAAATTATTAATAACAAAATAATATTAAGCCTCACGTTGCTGGTCCAATTATTGTTGTATGTATGACAATAATTGTTAGAATGATGTATGCAAAATTATCCTATCACTGTCAAAATAAACTCTTCGGAGCCCTAAGTAGCCCTACGAAGTCCTTTCAAAACCCCACGAAGCAACCACGTTGGGCGCCAATTATTGTTGTATGTATGACAATAATTGTTAGAATGATGTATGCAAAATTATCCTATCACTGTCAAAATAAACTCTTCGGAGCCCTAAGTAGCCCTACGAAGTCCTTTCAAAACCCCACAAAGCAACCACGTTGGGCGCCAATTATTGTTAAGATAATTGATATGACAAGCAACCACGTTGGGCGCCATTTATTGTTATGCCCCACGTTGGGTTCGACATTTTATTGTTATGCTCTTCCACTTAAAAGAATTACATACAATTTTTAATTATTCTTCCGGCTAGCTCAATAATAAGATTTAATTAATTTCTTTCAGAATCTCCTAAATCAAGGTCTTTAAAGGGTTCCCTTTGACGAATTTCAAAATTTATAAAAATTCACCAAGATAAAATTTTAAAAAATATAACACCTTTCAAAATTATGATAAACTTTTACAAAGAAATAACAATAAATAATTCTAATAACAAACTAAACAATTTTCTAAAAATTAAAAATATAAACTACCTTTTTTTTTTTAAAAAACAACTTGAACAAACAACACTCCCTGGCTTGACTTCTAATGTATCCAACTGTTGAACCAACCTTTTCACAATGAAAGACTTTCCCCTTTAACTCCAACTCCACCAACCTGACTGCAACTCCACCAACCTTACTGCAACTTCACCAATAACACAATTTCCTTCTTTCGATTTTATCTATATTTGTGTAATATCCAAATTTTTATATAAACTTCTTCAAAAATAATAATTTTTATTCCAAATAAACTTTTATTAAATTAAAATTCCAAATTATTTTGATATAATATAACTTCTTTTCAATCTTTATTTGTTTACAATTTGTTTTCAGAATATTCTTTTGGTACTTTAATACGTTTTCAAGAGTTTTAAAAAAAACTCAACTTACGTTTTTCCAAAAAAATATCCAACTGTTTGTTTTTTATTTGTTACCCTAGTTTCTTAAATTTTAACACTCTACAAAATTATTTTTATGACATATTTACAAAATTACTATCTAGATTCTATCCTACTTATTTACAATATTCATTTTCTAACTTATAACTATTTACAATTTTATTTACACTAAATTTTCATACTTTCAAAAGGTGTTCATTCACTTTATCCAAATTCAATTAAAACAATATCACCTCAATACATTAATCTTATGCGTTTTCTTATAAAATCGTTCTTTCTATACGTGCTATACATACAGACCATTTTAATTTTGATGAGGGGCTCTAACTTCAGACCTAGTAATATATTTTTAGCAAATACCGAAATACGTTTATTTCTTATATCGTAATAAAATTAATAATATTTTAACATACAAATCAGACAGATTTGATGTAAACGTCAATGTTCCATCAATTTCATAGGGCGAAATGAAAACTCTATATTTAATTTAACAAACTACCTTCTTTATATGAAAGAAGATTTTCCTTCTCAGAAGTTATTATGATAAGATTTAAGTAATTAACCATTTAAGTGGCAAGTACAACCACCTTGTTACAGACGGCATTGATGACATCATATAACTAAACCTGCAGGACCAATATAATTTTAATTATTGCTTAAGAATTTTACTTAAAGTTAATTTCAAAATAAACTAATATATAAAATATAATCAAGCGCCTTTTAACTTGTCAAAGGTTTACATACGCCGTAGCTCCCTAGCTCAGTATTATCAATCCCCTGGCGGATCCTTGAATAACCTGCGTTAAATACTACTATGGTGATAGATATCTAATTAATTAATTTGGCAAATAGAATAAGTAGGTGCGTTTCATTAGGTGTTTAAACTTATTACTGATTACGGTTTTCGCATACTTTAATTCTAAATTTTCAAAGGTTTTCAACCTTATAAAAATGTAGTACTTTGTGTTACAATTTATAGCCGTACACAGTAAAAAATGTAGTGTTATATTAACACTAATTTGTTGTACCAGCAGGTCCACTCTTATTTAGGATTCAATTTACAAAACCTATATAGTGAATTTTAACAAGAAAATTAGTGTTATAATCTACTACAACTAGCGCAAAAAGTACTACTTCCAAAAGCAAGACAAACCTTGAAGCATGTAGTGGTAACGCAATATACTAGTAAAAATTGAAAAATTCAGATGCAAATTTAACATACTTTTTCACAAAATATCACTAATTTTAGTTAATTTTGTATATATGCTGTAGTTGATTTACCTACACAGTTTGTTCAATTAACACGAGCTGTTGTTAGTTTTGCAATATAGTTAAGATAATTTCGAATAGATTGTTGTTATGTTTTAATACTAGCTAGTGAATTTAGCACTTCAATATAGTGAATTTAGCACTTCAATATAGTGAATTTAGCACTTCAATATAGTGAATTTAGCACTTCAATATAGTGAATTTAGTACTGTAATATAGTGAATTGAGCACTACAATATAGTGAATTTAGCACTGCAATATAGTTAATTTCACTGTTGCTTGTTGCTAATTTTACATTAAGTTATGGTTATTAGAGTACATGTAACAAGAGTTTAATTTGAACTTGTATTTCAAGGTAGTATAATAGTTAGTATAATTGCAATGGAGATTACTGTTATTGGCTGAATCGGATTAAGGTGAAAGTAGATGTACTCTTACCAAACAGCTGCAACCGATAAAGTTTAAATTTTTGATAACACATAAGTTAAAAATAATAGATCACTTTTTAATTAATATATGGTTTGCAAGAGTATTTCTACAAGTGTTGTGTGTTGTTATTCTTTTCTCGGGTAACAATAAAAACCCACCCTGTCTTGTCAAAAACATCTGCAGATCTAGCACCGTATTAAGATTCTTACATTTCTGAGCTGTTTCAGCCAATAACAGTATATCTCAATTGCAACCATACCAGTTCAGTTTCGAATTGTCCTGAAATTAAAAACAGATACAATTTTAAAAATACATAGTTTATTTTCAATATTCAGTTAATTACTATCATATATGATATCGTATTTTGGAACAATAAGAGAAATATTTTTATCCATGGACTCATAAGCAGCAAACTGAACAAGTTCATTTATATTAACAATACAAAATGGTCCCAATAAGTTTTGTGTAACGTATACTTGATAATTTTCATCATAATGGCTTGTTTTCCAAGTAAATGTAGGTACCAGTATTATGATGGATCTAGTGGAAGCATCCCTACTTAAAATAAAATATCCATTATAAGCATGCACATTCATATGCATAGGTATAGGTACAGGTACCTCTAAGAATACAAAACACTTACCATCACATTCTGTTGTTGGACTAATTAGAGTGTCGTCTATTTTTACTATAGTTGTCAAATAAACATGTTTGATAACTACGATATAAGTATAAAGCATTTTCTTCTAGCTCAGGAAACATCAACGAATATTCAAGAGAAATCTAAAAATTGAGAAAAACATACAGTGAAATTGTGGTTGAATATTGAATAGAAAACTTACTAAACCCTTTGTATCCAAAAACCTAAGAAATTTAGAGGCTAATAAATTGTCTGTTATGTCTAGCATTAAAAGTTGCAATTGTCTTTTCTGTAGGTGCAGCAAATTTTAGAAACGATATATGATTTTTTAGTTCTATTTCGTTCTCACAGTCTTTGTTACCGCTGCTTGCTACATAATTTTCTTCCATTTTTATTTTGGTTTTTGACTTTTCTCTAGATAAACTTCTTAATCGATTGGTAATCCAACCCTTTTTTGTCACTGGATCATAGAACACATCCTACAAATATTTACTAATTTTTTCTGTTCTGATCGGTTGAAGATGGTTTTTGTAGAAATTAACTACTTGCCTTCCTCCTGGGTGGGATAATATGCAGTTTTTCAGTTCCTGTAAACAAAATAGCGATTACCTACTATATGATAATGCTCAATGTCGTGACATTTCTTACTTGGTCTATCAATTTATGATTTATGATATGAAATTGAAGCTGTTTTATATCGTTTTTGTGAACACGATTTTAAAATTAGTGCATCATCTGGATCATCCAAATTCCCGCTCGAATTAAACGAAATTGACGGTGCAGTCTAAACAAAGCAACAAATTTTCTTTTGAATATACCAATATTGTACAAATTATCGAAGCAGTATTTTTATAAAAAGTGAGCAAAAAATAACACATTAGGACGGTGTTCCAAAAATCGTATGTCGTTATCTCACCTTGCGATATTAAAATTATTGTGTAGATTTTGACCTCGATTTTGACATATACATAAGTAGGTACCTATACATAAGTAGGTACCTATACCTATGACAAAGGAAGTTTGAACCTTTTCTAAAGGCGTCTTCGAATATGTTACTTTTTAATTACTCTGTGGCATTAATGCAGAACAAAGAAGCCTTAAAACATTTAAATATTGTAAACCAACGCTAAATATGTCGAATACAAAATGAACATAATTATAAAATTCAAAATACGTACATAGGTATTGAAAAATAGGGGAACTACCGCTGCGAAGCAGTTTTACACAATTGAATGCTATTAAACTTACAACATTATGCATATAGGTACTTCTTAGATATTTATAGGATAAATATTATTTACTTACCATTTCTGTAGTTAACAGGCAATATCACTTAATTAGGCTCACGTAAAAAACACTTGAACTACACACACTTGCAAAGTAACAAGAACAAATCTACGACTTGTTTTCTGAGATGCTAAGCATAGCAAAATAAATGCTTACAGGACGAATTCTGCTAATTATATTGTTATTTTATCAACTGCCGAAGTTGATATTGCAAAAATTAGGTGTCAAAATTGCACTTATTTTACCATCTTTTGTAGTTAAGTTCACATTTTGATTATTTAATGTAACAAAATTAACAACACCAACAATAATATCAATGACAGTTACTTTAACATTTAGAATATTGTCCTTTTCAAAATTTATTCACGTTTTAACAAAATATTGTAGCTGATTTATACACTTCAGGAAATGAAACAAGATGTTGTTACTTTTACACTGGGTTTTGTTAAGTTAACTGGTTAAGATTTTCACATTAGGGAATTTGTGAAAGTCACTCAAAAAAGAAGTTAATTTTAACTGTAACTTTGTCACTGCAACAATTTTGTTAAATTAATGCAATTTTAACAAAATATTTTTTACTGTGTATTCCTTTGTTATTCGTTAGAAAATAATCTAAAAGTTATAACCTTTAATGGTCGTACAACCATTTAGAAGGCATACTAACATATTTGTTTGAAGTTAGTGGTGAGTTTACCTAAAAGAATCTATAAAAGATAATATTTGTATATTGTCTTTTGTGGGAATATTGAAAAGAGGAATATTAAAAACTGTTTACTATGCTCAGGTCGATTCATGGTTACGTTACGGTATATGTTTTTGGGGCTATTCTTCATCTGCTGCTGATGTTTTTATAATCCAAAAACGAATTTTAAGAACTATGGCGGGTATTACCAGTATTCAGTCTTGCACGCCAAGCAATTTGGAATTCTTAACATTAGCCTGTTTATACATTCATGTCTATATAAATCATCGTAGCTTTGCCCTGGGTCGAGATGTGCATGGTATTGATACGAGACGGAAAAAAGGCATTTTCATTTGCCATTTCACAAATACAATGGGGTCTAGTACGTTTCAGCGTCGCCATTTCATCGCCGCCGTTTCAGCGCCGCCGTTTCATCGCCAAGACGTTTCATCGCCAGGACGTTTCAGCACCGGCCGTTTCATCGCCAGGTCATTTCAGTAAATGTATTTATTGCTGGATTTCAGAACTGGGTCGAATCCTATTCGAATTCAAATACGAATATTTTTTTTATTCTATTCAAATATAAATTAATTTTTTGGATATTTAAAGGTATTTCTAATTTCCAAAACTCATTAACTAATTGCCCACAATTATCAAATGACTCAATAAATTGTCGTAAGATATGGTTTATTGTATAACGTATACAGGGTGTCCCGCAATAGGATGTACATTGTACATAGCTTCAGTACGTGTTCCCGGCCTCTTTTTAAGTCAAAAACTTCCATAAACATATGGCCTAAAATTAATCGCTTCAAAGTTATTCACATTTGAATGTTACCGTTACGCTCAAAGATCATAAACAAAAGATGCATTAGACGGCTTTGAAAACAAATGTAAGTAAGTGTTGGGTTTATTATCTGTCATAAAATAAGTATGGCAACGTTTTCTAATCAAGAACATGCCAATATCATCAAAAACGATTTCGACTCTATTATGAGGTCTGTCACCACGATTTTACAAAGGGCACGAATGTGCATAGCTTATCGAGGAGGTCATTTTGAAAACTTGAGATAGAAACTGCCACATAACTATAGCATTTTATTTTGTGAACCGTTAATTGATGTCCTTTATCAATAAAGTTTTGTCTCTTTAGTGTTATTTTTTGAATGGAAAAGTGCCAATAACTTTGTAGGGATTAATTTTAGGCCATATGTTTAATGGAAGTTTTCGACTTAAAAAGAGGCTACTAAAGCTATGTACATCCTATTGCGGGACACCCTGTATATGTATGTATACAGGGTGTCTCAAAATTGACGCCCGTGCTTCTGGGATTTGATTCAGGGGGCTAAAAGAAATCGAAAATGAAGAGTGGAAATTTTTCCGTTTGTCTTTTGTTATAGAGTTATCAATAAAAAACAAAAATTTAAGAATAAACTTTAAACTTTGTTGTCACAAAAAGGGTTCAAATAGGTTGCCTCCTACTTCAAGGCAAACATTCACACGATTTATCATTGAAGCACGAACTCTCTGTAGCATATTTTCGTCTATTGACGCCACAGCAGCGTGAATACGAGCTACGACATCTTCAGGATTCACAACAGATTCGCGGTAAACCTTTTCTTTCAAATAGCCCCAGAAGTAATCCATAGGATTCAGATCGGGTGATCTAGGAGGCCATTATTTACATTTTCATCAATAACTCGATAACAAATGACAATCGGAAAATTTTCCACTCTTCATTTTCGATTTCTTTTAGCCCCCTGAATCAAATCCCAGAAGCACGGGCGTCAATTTTGAGACACCCTGTATATCCTTCACCTTTTTCCTTTTCAAAATGCAAAAATATAAAAACAAAAAAAAATCAAAAAATTCAAAAAAGCAAGAAAAACAAAAAAACGAACAAAATAAACAAACAAAAAATACTACTTACGCGTTTGAATTAAACAAACTTTTAATCACACCATCGATTTTTGTGCCGATGCCAGTCTTAAGTCTTGAAAAGTGAGAAGGGAAGTTTGATGTTAATTTCAATCGATTTAAAACATTTTTTAGGAAAAGTAAAAAACTTCGGCACTGAAACGGCCGGTGATGAAATATCCTGGCGCTGAATCGGCAGGCGCTGAATCGGCCGGCGCTGAAATGTCCTGGCGATGAAACGGCGGCGCTGAAATGGCGGCGACGAGATGGCGGCGCTGAAACGTCCCATTCCGAATACAATGTTACCCTTCACTCTTCACTCGCCGAAGTGTATGGGTCCTAACATTTTTAATCATCTGCCACAGCTTACAAAAGATGACACTTCAGTAAAGTCATTTAAAAGTATATTAAAACAGTTTTTCATAAACCAAGGATTTTATACCGTTATAGGGAGTTCTTAGGTTCTACCCACTAACTTGATCTATTTCTTAGAAAATTTGTCTGTTGGTACTTTATACTTTATATGTTTGTTTTCAACATCTGTTATTTTTATATTAAGTATGTAACTGTCTGTATCCTGTACTACTTTAGTCCAGTCAATAAAGCGGAAAAATCGTCAAAACTTCTAAACCCGCAAAAACAGAACCGATTTTGATGAATTTTTTTTTAAAACGTTTGTTATACTAAATTATTCAAAATCAGAAACATTTCAGCTGGCGCTATCAATTATTTATATTGTTTAAATAATTTTTAAAAAAATGTTGACAATTTTTTTTTCGATGAAATTTTAACAAAGTATAAGTGACTAATTTTGAAAATTTAGTTTAAAAACTAATTTTTGAATTAAAAAGTTTCAAAATTTCCATTGAAAAATGTTAATTATTCAATCATTCGGATGCAAGAATTGAATTCCAAATTTGAAATTTTTGAAAAAACTTTGTGTAATTAGTGTATCTGCACTCTCTTGTTCTTTGCAAATGCAATAACAATTAACTGTAGAGTGTACAGTATCTTGTTGTTGTTCCTGTAACATATAAAAGAATTTTGGAAGATGTTTTTAACACGTATGATTTTAAATATGAGGATCAAATTCAAAGGGAAATAGCTGTAAGACAGGAAATATATTTCTAATAATTTAAAAAGATTTTATTACATCCAAAAACTAATTTAACACAAATTGTTTTTGCAAATAATCTTAACGACGAGCATGACGCGCGCAAAATTCAGTGAAAAAAGTACTGTAGAATTAAAAATATTACACTTAAAGGGCTAAAATTTTTAGAATCGTTAGATCAATACGTCCCAAATAAGCAATCAAAATTTAGTTAAGATTGAGTAATTATTTATTAAACGGGAAACATTTTTTAACTTATATGAAACGCAAGCGATTTTGCTGTAATGATCAAAATTACAAAAAAATGTGATTTTACAGCATATAAATGTATCATAATAACTGTAATAATGTAATATAAATGTAACATAATAATAAGAATAATAACTCGATTCTTCAAAATGCATAAACAAACTTAAACGCAAATATAATCCAATTATTTTCAATACAAACCAAGAATAAATGACATATAATTACTTTTTCCATCGTATTTTTACTTGTCTCTTTGCACTTTTTTCTAAATTTTAATCAATAATTAAGTTCTCTTCAACAATTTTCACTAATATTTTCAATATTTAGTGTTCAAAAGTTATTTTAACAGATTAATAACCTCAAAACTCACGCGTTCACTCCGAAAATCATGGTGAAACATCAGGAGTTTGACTTTGAATTCCTCCACCTGTGATGCAAAAGGTCGATTTCTTGTGCGTGTTTACATATTCTTATAAAAGTATTGATTTTTTTAGTTGACAATATACATATGTCTATATATTTGTATATTATCTTCTTGCATCCGACTGATTGAATATTAACATTTTTAAATGGAAATTTTGAAACTTTTTTATTCAAAAATTATTTATTATACTAAATTTTCAAAATTAGTCACTTCTAGTTAAAATTCCATCGAAGAAAAAAATTTTTTAATAATGTTTTTTTTTTAATTGTTTAAACAATATAAATACTTGATAGCGCCAGCTGAAATGTTTCTGATTTTGAATAATTTAATATAACAAACAATTTAAAAAAAAATCATCAAAATCGGTTCTGTTTTAGTGGGTTTAGAAGTAAAAACCTTCATTGACTCGACTACTTGGTAGTCTAAAAGAAATAAAGCGATAAAACGATAACGTCGTTTTCGAAAAAATAAATCTCCAAAAAGGGATCTTTTTTAGATAAATCCACAGGGAAAAATGTAAAAGTTAAAAGTTTTGAATGATAAGATGAGACTAACGGCATTATAAAATATAAAGGCATTTAAAAAACATATCCACAGGTTTTGAGAAACATCTTGGTATTGTTACTGCATTTAACCCCAATAAACTATATATTTTCGGAAAGCAGAAAACATATGCAATTTAATGGTATCATGGCCAACTACGACTTATATTTAAAAAATACCAACTTTATGTCATAATTCTTAAAACATGAAAATTGGAAGATATCTGAATTGACTATCGTATTCTACTTGAAAAAGTGCCTGTAGAATGTTTTTACCGTTTTTGGATATCTTCAAAACCAAGAGAGTTATTTGAAGTTTTCGATATGGCCAAGTTTTGAATTTTGGGCTATAACTAAAAACGGAAAGGGACAGTTAGGCGTGCATCTTTAGGCGCGCATTTTTAGACGCGAGTTTTTAGACGCTGCACCATTAGGCGCGGACGTCATTGGCCGCAGGGACGTTTAGACGCGAACACTTTAGACGCCGAACCTTTAGGCGCTGGAAACTTTTATACTGATATTTACCATCTAGCGTTAAGTCAGTCTTATAAGGAAAAGACGATATGTTTAAAATGGCTTAAAAAATAGTAATCAGGGATAGTTACCTTGCATCAAGAAGCATTATTAAATCATACTTAAAACCATCTTTACCTGTAAGTTCTATGTATATATTTTGTAAAACGTTTTATTAAAAGATAAAAACCAAGGTAGAAAAAATTCTGACTCATTTATTTTGTTTGTAGTTATTTATAATATACCTGCGTGTTATAAATGCGCATGTTCTTTTGGAACAAAAGATATTGAAATTTTGCGGGTCTTTGCAGATATCAAAAACGTGGTAGGGTTTCTCAATATTATCGATAAATAATATAAACTGAGAAAAATTTTGATTCAATGTGGCAAACTGGAATTCTTTCGTTTTAATAATGACAATTAGCATCTTTACAAAATTAAACAAAGTCATCTAAAAGCACTTAAACAAAATTACTACCAGTAAATATGCTCTTGTTATTTTATTTATTATGACAATTTTTAAAATCTAATCAATTAGAGAAGCGTTTCTTGTTGCGTTGAATAATTTCTCATACTTTTTAATAAAAATGTGGAGCATGGACGTAAAAATAGATTTTGTAACCTTAACAACTGAGTACAATAAAATTGTTGAGTGCAGCGAGAAATGCATCTGTAAATAATAAAATCGATAGAAAAAGTACGAAACTTAAAAGAAAATAAATAAACTTTAACTTGAAAACTATTTGGAATTTAAGTAATTTGGAATTTAGTTTAAATTTAGGAGAATGGTTTAAAACATTGCAGTTATTTAAAGTTAGTCAATAATAGCATTTCAAGAAAGACGAATGTCTGTCTTCAAGAAAATAAATTAAGATCGTAGGAATACTTTAGGGCAACTGCATTTATTGGAGGCTCAGGGTCAAAGCTGTTTGTAGCTTTCATTCTCAAACGGATGTCCATTCTTACTGGGATAACTGTTAACTAACAATGACAGTGAAATAAAAAAGAGGGATGACCGGAATTCAATAAATCTGTCAAAATATATTTGTCCGGATTTTAACCCACTTGTGTATCTAAAAAATCTTCCAACTTGACGTTTGGGTGCGAATTATTCAAAAACAGCAAATATTTCGAAATAAAACTACACATTTGTTTTTTAATTACTATTTTCTAACACGTTCTATAAGCATGCGTTTAAAGCACTTTTTATCATCACTGAAAAATAAAAACATATAATATAATTTCAGCAATTAGACAAGAGAAAGAAAAATAGAAAAACTTCAGAAAGTTACCTATTTTATAAAGTTTTTATACTGATAGTTGAAAGAATAACAACTAATATAACTATTAGAATTTATGTAAACACTTATATTTACTAATATTGTTAATAATTGTTGTTTTATAGTCTCACCATTTTGCAGTTTTACAATATTTCTCAAAACGTATGCAAAACGAAAAACATTTTTTATTTAATTTTCAAGCAGCGTGATTGATAAGAAGTTTGTGTATCCTTTGAAATTTAAAAAATTCGAAAAATTTAAATTAATAAGAGTAAACTATCTTTATCTTTCAAAACTAAAAAGTATTCTAGTACTAGTTTAATCTATTTAGAATATAAACTCTAAAATCAAGTTATATTAATTTTTAATTTTAATAATAAATATCGTAATTCGAATAATAATTTACTTAATTTTTTTTATACTTAATTTTTTTGCCCGATGTAACATGTTTGGTTCTATGGAACATATTTGTAACTAGTTAAATTTAAATCAGTTTTTATACCTTTATAATTAAGAAGAGAATCTCTTATTATAAAGCAATTTAGTTTCAAATACGCTTCCAACGTTCAGAAGGTACAATTTAAAACAGATCGTATAGCTTTTAATGCCTGGCGTCTATAACCGTCCCCGCGCCAAAAAACGCCGGCGTCTAAACGTCCCCGCGCCTAAAGGTTCCTGCACCTAAAATGCCGGCGGTTAATAGCTCGCGCCGTATGGTGATAGCGGAATTTTGTTTTCGGGACTTTCGGGACCTTCATCAAAAAGAGCCCTGGACTCCGACATCAGTTTTTGTCTCTCACCGATATTAAGGGTACTTCCCATTTAAAAACATCGAAAATGGATCAGCCTGTACATACCTACATTAAAAATGAATCCACAAGTTACAAATTACAATTGACGTAAAATCGTATTCTTTACATCGATGCGTGAAGTGCAATGCATTTCTTATGGAGTTTATATTACCGTTGATTGAGTCCCTCAATCAACGATATTACGCATTTCTGCCATAAGAGCCTATACACTTTTCGGCACGGGTAAACACTTAATAGATTCCTGTGCTTGTTTTTTGTTTGAACGACGAATTTGTCAGAACTGTCAAGTGAAGTGAACGTTTAACTCATTTTTTAAGTTTGAGTTGAGGTCGTAGAAAAAGTATAGTGTGCAACACATACGTGAAGCCTTTTTTATACTCGTGTGCCTGTGACACTCGCCCTTCGGATCGTGTCGCAAACTGCACACTCACCTTTCGGCTCGTGTCGCAAACTGCACACTCGTATAAAAAGGTCAGCTTCACGTACTTGTTACACAATATACCATTATTCGTCATTAAGTTACAATTACTTGTAAATAATTGAAAACCTGGCAGATTTACATTGTACGGTTTGTGATCATGGAGAAAAGAAGGGAACAAAGAAAGCTTAAGCTTACGCATTTTAAGCAATCAACGAAAATAAAAAAAGTCCTGCTTGGAGAGTTTAATGACAACCTTACTAAACAGAACAAAGTTGAAAAATAGAAGGAACAACCGTGCTCTTATCTTTGGGTGTAGTACCTTCAAATAAGAATTGGGCATATTTTATGGATGTTTGGTAGCCAAACGTAAGAAAGCTACACAAAGTTTAAATGTAATGAATAATAATTAATGCCTTTCCAATATGAGATTGTAATATTAGGAAAAAAATTAAAAGTGCAGGTAACAGATACAGAAAGCGGAAAAGATATGAGACTCAATGAAGCCGATGAACAATTATTAAACATGAGATGATTCAGCAGAATGTGGTTATGGAAACTTCGGGTATTATCAAAAATCCTACACAAGATAAACTAATCCTTAAATAGTACAAAAGAAGCGACAAAAGCAGAAATTAAAGATAATTTGTAAGCTTCGCAGACAACTGCAACTTCGCAAAATTCATCAAAACCTGTATGAGGTACACAATAAAAATAGAACTCATTGATAAAGTAAACTATTGCTTAATAATAATGTCCTTTAAAATGTAAAATGAAAAAGAAGAGGCTCGAAATTTAGAAATTAATATAGGGCTGGGCAACCTTTTCTTTTTATTTCTGGCGATATCCAGTTTCATACTTGCGGTAGAAAAAATACAAAACGCAATGGAAGACAGACATTTAGAAGAAGATGATTGGGAGAACAAAAATTATTGGAAATCAGGATGCGAGTACGGCTTTACGCTGTAACAAACTTGCCGATATACAGGGTGATTCTTGACTTATACGCATAATTGCGAGGAATGATAGTTCGTGATGTGTAGTGATGGGTAATTAAAAAAAAGTGTAGTAAAAGTTTTTTATTGACGGAGATAACGAATTAATTATGTAACTTAAACTGGAGTATCACAACAAGTGTTCGAAGTGATTTCCTTCGTTTTCTATGCACACCTGAGCGCGTCGAATCCATGCTGCACCATACGCACGGCGTAGACCAGCATGTTGCCGAATTGTCTCGGCAGCAGCATTTATACGATTTCGCAACTCTTCGTCAGTATTCACTTCGGTTTCGTACACCACACTTTCCAAGTGTCCCCAAAAATAAAAGTCAAGGGGATTTAGGTCAGGCGACCTAGGAGGCCAAGCAATTGTACCCGTTATTAAGATAATGTCGTACATCTAGCACAAAATGTGGTGGTTCACCATCGTGAAGGAACCACATACGCTATCGAACGTCAATATTAACTTCCTCGAGCAGTTCTGGTAAATTTTCTTGCAAAAATTCTAAATAAGCAGCGTCAGTTAAACGATTTGGCAGTATAAAAGGCCCAATTAGTAATCCATTCACAATTCTAGCCCATACATTCACTGAAAATCGTTGCTGAAAGTTGCTTCGTCGAATGGCGTGTGAGTTTTTCATTGCCCAAAAATGCGTATTGTGGAAATTGTGCATACCATTACGCGTGAAAATTGTCTCATCCGTAATTAAAACTAAAACATGAAAGTTCGGATGAACCTGAGCTTGATGTAAAAGCCACTCGCAAAGCCCTATTCGAAGAGGAAGATCCCTTTGAAGTAGTGCTTGTACACGTTGTACGTGAAAAGGGTGTAGTAATGCATGCCTTAGTAAATGCCAAACTGTTGACTGTGATATGCCAAATTGTGCTGCAATTGTCAGAGTACTAAGAGTAGGTTGCTCCTCGACAAGGTTCAACACATCTTCTTCAAGATTTAAAATGCGCCTAGGCCTGATGGCTCCCCAGTTGTGGCCGAACTTCGGTTGCAAATTACCAGTTTCTCTACCACGCTGTACAACACTTAGAAAAGTTTTTCGACCCGGATGATATCTTTCAGGAAACCTTTGTGCATAAAGCCGAGCTGCAGCTACTGAATTTTGGTGTACCCCGTACGTTAATACCATGTCCGTGAGTTCTGCGTTGGTGAAGTTAGGTGCCATAATTTTTTTTACGAATAAAAGAAGCTCCAATTTGACAACTAGTGACGGAGAGTGACAGATACAATTCAAGGTAAATGCGATAATCTTATATTTTACCAGTTCACCACTCTCAACATAATTAATTCGTTATCTCCGTTAATAAAAAACTTTTACTACATTTTTTTTAAATTACCCATCAACACATATCACGAACTATCATTCCTCGCAATTATGCGTATAAGTCAAGAATCACCCTGTATAGGGCTACCTAAAAGTCTGTGTACTGATGACATTTCCAGTAATACATATTGTAACGAGCGGCAGGTGTCAGGTGTTCGGTGAATCACTTCGCGCTCATGCGTCACCTGTTCTGGAAGGATCTATGACTAATCGTTCCACAGCGCTGTAGAATTTTCTGGACTGAAAGCTTGGCTATACAGGGTGACAATAATCTACCTGTGTTGTATGGGTAACTTTGTTATTATAGAAGTTAGAGAGTCGGCTAAATTAGCAAAGTTGGGCAGAATTTCAAGACAAATTAGATGCCAGTTTGACATTTGACATACACTTTCAACTTTTTCAAATATTTCGAAAAAACTAAAAACATGCGATTTTTTAAATGTTTTATAATTCCATAACCACCTATTCTAAAACCAAATTGAAATATGTTTCTTGTAGATATTTTTACGTAGAATTATAAAAAAATATCTACAAAGTCATAGCACTCTCGATTTTTGAGATATAAGCCAAACTTACGTTTTTTTAAATGGCAACCATAGTAGGCTATGGATTCATTAAAGAGCTTATTTTTTGCTGATTTCAAAAATGTATAGGTTGTCATATCTGTTTCCGTTAATTTTCTCAGAATTTGCAAAAAACTGAAATTAATGATGATAAATAATAACCATGGACTAAGAATGCCTTGGAATTTTGTCATAGTCTCTTGTTTAGTAACTCATCATCAAAAACAATTGAAATTATCAAATTTTTTTAATTAAACAAATAACAAATAAAGTAGGTACTACTTAGTAACTATCGTTATGGATAACAGAACTAAATAATAAATGTAAGTAACTATAAAAATAAATTAATGATTATAATAATACTTCAAAGTGACCACCATTTTCTTGAACACATAACTGACATCGTTTTAATATTTCACGTTGCAATTTATTTAATGTATTATGTCTAATTTCGGCTACAGCTCTTCTTATTTTTATTTTCAGGTCATCAATGTTATGAGGCTTTTCTTTGTACACTTTGTCTTTAATAGTTCCCCATAAAAAAAAAATCTAGGGGAGTTAAGTCCGGAGACCTGGGAGGCCACGCAATAGGACCTCTGGTACCTATCCAATTAGGAAATCTTTCCGATAAATAGTGTGACACAATGTGAGCATTGTGAGCAGGTGCTCCATCGTGTTGGAAGTAATTCAAATTTTGTATAAAATTTAATGGAAGATCGTCCAACATTTCTTCGAATTGATTACGTAAAAATAGCAAATACCTCTCTGAATTTAGATTTTCCTCATAAAAATAAGGACCGAGAAGTTTTGTTCCAAGAATGCCGCACCAAACGTTAATAGAAAAAACGTATTGCTCTCGCCTTTCAACCGTTAAGTGTGGATTTTCCCTTGCCCAGTAAATATGATTTTTTCTATTAAATAAACCATTATTTGTAAATTTGGCTTCATCCGTAAATAGAATTGATTGAGAAAAGACTTCGTATCTTTCACTTTCTTCAACAAACCACATAGCATAATTGAATCTTCTTTCTAAATCTGTTGGATACAATGTGTTTCCAACATGATGATGATAAGGTTTTAAATTATTTTGTTTCAAAATTGTTCTTGCTTGTTCTCTGGATACATTACACTCAAGTTCAATTTCTCGCACAGATGCAGTTGGTTTAAAAGTATTGTATGCCAAAACACGCACCTCTGCTCCTTCATTAATATTTTTCTTAGCTTCTTTTGGTTTACAAAATGATCCATACCGTTTTAAATTGGATTCAAGTTTTGCAAAAATCCTTTTATCTGGCTGCCTTCTTTCCATGTATGTTTGCAGATACAATTCAGGAGCTGCATTCGCATCACGATTACAATTGTAATAGCAAAATAACATATCATTTCTTTCTTCCCACGAGGAAGCCATTTTTTTTTAGTAACTTTAACAGAACTACTTAACACATTCACATTCATAATTATCAGCAAAACAGGACTACCTAACTTTGACAATTAAATTTGTTTTGTTGTTTTCCAATTCCAAGGCACTCTTGTTGTAGGTACTATGCAGCTAATTATTAATTATGATCACTAACTTCAGTTTTTTGCAAATTCTGAGAAAATTAACGGAAACAGATATGACAACCTATACATTTTTGAAATCAGCAAAAAATAAGCTCTTTAATGAATCCATAGCCTACTATGGTTTCCATTTAAAAAAACGTAAGTTTGGCTTATATCTCAAAAATCGAGAGTGCTATGACTTTGTAGATATTTTTTTATAATTCTACGTAAAAATATCTACAAGAAACATATTTCAATTTGGTTTTAGAATAGGTGGTTATGGAATTATAAATTATTTAAAAAATCGCATGTTTTTAGTTTTTTCGAAATATTTGAAAAAGTTGAAAGTGTATGTCAAATGTCAAACTGGCATCTAATTTGTCTTGAAATTCTGCCCAACTTTGCTAATTTAGCCGACTCTCTAACTTCTATAATAACAAAGTTACCCATACAACACAGGTAGATTATTGTCACCCTGTATAACTCGCTTACGAGAATTTTAGTCTAATCCAGCCTACATAAACGGTCGAGAATATTATGTACGTCGGTAAAGTTAATATAAATATACGTGAATAGTTATAAATAAACAAATTGTACAAATAAATTAATTAGTGTTACGGGTTAATATTAGTGTTTTGTATTAGAATTAATATTAGTGTTGTGTTTAGTGTTAAGTTGTTATTTCATGTTTCTTCGTTGCTTAATAATTTTAATATTTGTTAATAAATAATTCACACAACGAACCGAAGTTTTAAATAAACGTTTTAAAACCGTTACAATATATCTAAAATTGCTGTTAAACAGTATAAACTATGTTAATTATTGATAACAATAAATAAGTTTTGTGTAATTGTTCTTTGTTAAAAATTAAACATTCATTAAATTTACAATTTGATTTAGCCTCAAGAACGTCACTAGGGTGGGGGTTCGTCTTCTTCGTTTATTGGATTTTCGTTTAAAAGTTCTCCTCGATGTTCAAGTGGCTGAGCTTCATCTAACTTTTCAGTATAGAAGCCCTAGATCCATTTCTTCAATAAGGTTTTTAGCGTTTCGGGGTGCATTCTAAAGCTCTCCAAACATTCTTCTCTTGTCTCAATTAATACGAGGTCGAAATGATTTCTTTCTACGACGAACTAATTAAACTTCGTCACTATATAAAGCAAACAAAAAAGTATCCATAACATTGTTCTATTTTTAAACTCGCTACTTACTAGATATTTTACACAAAGTAAAACTGTAGCTTAATGTGTAAATGTTTGTAAAATAGCAATGCCATAATCTACTAACCAGTTAAAATTATTACCGTTATACAATATGTATTTGTGATTTTCATTGAAATACACTAATATTTTAAATTTTGCAAGTTGTAAATAGTAACAACTGAAAACTTCATTATGCAACACTTATTTACAAGTTACTAGTCCCAAGATTCATTCATACTAACTAACTTGTTTGCAATTTTGCAAGAGGGCGCAGGAATTTCTCAGTTCTCAGCATTGACTAGAGTCGAAAGTTAGTGGTACAAATCCTTACAAAGGTAACATTTTTCTATATCCAGAATTTTCAGGAAAATTCATTAAAATTAAAACAATATCTTTTGCTCCCTTAACCTAGTACAAAGTTCAGTATTTAAAATATTCTTATATACTACTAACACTTATAAACCGGGAAACTCTGAGTTAAAGTTTTTTAGGTGTTAGAAACGGAATAAGTTTGATCATTCGCAACGAAGTCTACAGTTCCTTGGATGCTCTACAGAAGACCAATGTTTAAAAAAGATCGGCTGGTAAGAAAAAACTTCGAAAATGACGGGTGGGAAACTCAAAAACAATTGTTGAGTAATCATGGGGGCATACTGACTGTCACTCAAGAACGAACTCGGTGGAAGCAAGTGCTTTGTGATGAAGATTACGATTATAACATATTAGCAGTGACACATTGAGAACGAAAAAGGGAAGTTCTGAGACAAATATGCTATCTTTAGGTCCAACTGGAAGAGGTGAAACTGAAAGAGAACACAGAATAACAATAAATAGAATTTAATATCTGGGCTGAAGAATATGTGGATAGATTTCGAAATCGTTTTTCAGTTTTCCACCTCTGATAACCCTGGGCTATAATACATTATTTTGGCCAACTTTACTTTTACGCTAAATTTGTTCTGTGAATATTAGATTTTGAAATTGTTAGCTATTATTTCTAAATATGTAATCAAAGTATTCGATTTTTTCTACGTCAAAAGACCCGCGATCGAGCAAGGTTCACTTTATTGAAGACCTAAACGTTTAGAACTCGATTGGTCCATCACGTCTAAATGTAAATATTTAGTTCACACTTCAAGAGGGTAAGATCTCTTGAAGTTAATACATGGTTTTAAAATCTCCTGGTATAATACAGAAAAAGTGGAATCTTAATCACATAACGGAAACAAATTTAAACTATTTAGTTTGGAATTCGAACTTAAAGAGGATATTGATAATCCCTTGAATCACAGCTGAGAATTCGCAAGAATTTGGTCATTTAATAAGTACCTACACAAGATAAGATTTAGAGAGGTTCGTTGTTTTAGATAAAAGGAACGAAAAGCGACTGACCTAGCCTATCTGAAGATCATCACTGATTGGTCTCAACCTGCTAAATTGCTGTACGTGGTTCATGGCAAGGACTACAGTTGTATAGTATCATCGTGCTCATATAAGGAAATAAGGACAAAGTATAAAGGGAAAGAAAGAGATAAATATAGAAAGAAGATTAAGAATAACGAAAGAGAGGCAGAAAAAGAAGATAAAAACAAAGAGAGAGCGAACTTAACATATAGGTTATGATACTTGATAACCACAAGTCTAGACCCTAGCCAACATGAAAAAAATGCATAACACAGATGAGTTCTTTTGTCTCAACACTGACACGGTTCCAACCCGGAAGTATTACGGAATATATGTATAATATCTATAAGGGTGAGTTCCAAAGTGCACTTACATTTTATGTCAAAGTAAACTTGAACGGTCAAATGTGAAACCTTTCCTTAGCAGGCCCATTAGGAGTTTATTGAATCTAAAAAACTGTAATACCAAATATGAATTTTTGTATGAACTATTATCGTTTTTTATATTTATTGTAATACGTAGATTATGTGATAACTATTGTTGCACTATACGAGTAGCGATCAGATTTTCCATCAGAGAAATAACAATTCTAATAATAATATCGAGCTACCAAGTAAACAACATTGCGTGAAAAATGGCGAAAGTGAGATTAACGATTCTAGAAATAGAACGCCTACCGTCATTATTCTTAATACTGGAGCTTCAATTTCAGTTTTTGATGTGGATATTGACCTTTTTAGTACAGGATTTTGCTTTATTTTGAACTTAGAAGTATAGATGAAAAATGAAAAACGTAGGCAACTTAAGAAAAGATAATATTATCACTGAATTTTTACCACACGTACATCTACATTTGCATCATCAAGCAAAGTTTTTTTGTTAAATTTGAACGAAAATGTTTGAAAAGGTTGGCGCTTCATTAGTTCAATATAATGTTTTCGCGACTTTCAAGATATTAGGATAATTTTAAAGATCAACCACGGAAAACACGAAAAACATTAAAAACTAAGCTAGCAAACCAAAAATATTCTACAATAATGACAAAATACGAATTCTGCCGATGCTAGTTTATAGTGCACTAACGAAGCACTAATAATATGTAAATTATAAAGGTTAGTGCTTTTAATAATCTGCTAACTTCACACACCGTGTTTTGTCTTGTGCTGGAAAATAATCATCTTATTTGCGCCACCTGTCATGGGTTCCTTTGCGTTTATTAACATTAGTTTACCCATATATTGAGAAAATTCCAAGCAAATAAAATGAACTAGAGGGAAGCAATTCGGCCATATTTTACATTTCTGATATTTCGAAAAAAGAAATTGAAGCCCGTCGTAAGATAAGTGTGAAAGGTTCGATTTTATTTCGATACATGCGGTTGTTCCCAGACGGTTTTAATATGTAAAAATTATACTAATAAAATCAACAATTAACAAATAACAGTATCCATTAAATTGGTATTACTTACCTCACTACTGGCGTCAAATTTAAAATTAAAAAAAGTTCATCAAAAATATGACTGTAATCATCAAAGTATTTTCGCAAATTATTTTAGAACATAATATAAAAAGTAAGTTTATTGAAATTTATATTAAAACCTAGTTAAGCGACATGAAAATAAATATAACAAATTAGTTATTTCTTATTTCTACTTCCACAGAGACCTTCGGGAACGTCAAATGTGAAGATCTGCCTTCAAATGGAGTGCTGGCGAATATTAAGACAACAAACATTGGTAGCTGACTTTGTTAGAACGGGTTACAACTAAAAATCTGGAAATTTTTTGAGTGTGTTTATTTTACAAGGCAAATTAATAGCTATTAATAATACAAGTGCGAAAACACAAGCTTAAAGTTCGAGGTTGTTGCTATGCAGAGAGACGATGTCGAGTTGCATATACAAGCGAGATACTTTAAGCGTTTTTGCAAGAGTGTTAATCAAATTTTTTTGTTGGTCAACTACTATGTTGGTTATGAATATATCTAAAGCTGCTTACGAAAAGGTTTATTCAAGTTTCTGCCATTGGCATAATATAGACAATTATTGGTGCTATTTCCTTCGTGTTTTAAATGTTTTTTAAAACACGTTGTTATGGGAAACGTGTTTTAAAATGCTGTTTACAATCTAGGATGTAGATATTAAAAAGGTGACTTAAAATGTCACCAACAAAAAATAGTTATTTGTATCACAAGGCTAGAAACTGTCACTTTGCAAGTACGAGTACTTGCAAAGCAGTTTCTAGGCGTGTGATACACAATATTTTTTCGGCCGATAAAAATACGTTAATTATAAAAAATCATTTTTTATTCAAAAATTTGACGTTAGAGAATTTATTTTTCTAGGGAATTTATTTTTCTGGGCGTGACAATGGGCGTGGCAATGAGAAGGCGGAGTCAGTTCGGTTCAGCGCCACCAATCAAAAATCCTAATTTTACTTTCAGGCCTAGGCTTGAAAATAGCATTTTCCAGACGATTTATACGCATGAAAATTGAGTGTTTCTAGCCGGAGGGCGAAAAAAGAAATTTTAATTTTTTGTTATTGTTATCTAGTCTGCGTGTCACTTATCATATGTCAACTAGAAAACAATTGTAAAAAAAATTGTTGAAAAAATGACGTCGAAAAAAATATAAGTCGTGGTAAAAGTTTTATAGTGAACAATTTTCAAACGGAAGGGATCCCAAAATCTACGATTTATGACATATTCAGATCGAACAATATTAAACGGAAGACAGGGTCTGGACGAAAACCAACGATAATGACTAGAACGAACAAGCAACGCTTGAAAGCTGCATCCTTGAACAAAAGTATGAGCCACAATGAGGCTGCACAAAAATTCAACTGCACCCAACAGTATATTTCAAAAACCTTAAAAACTCTTAAAATTACGGTAAGAAAGAAGCAACGTTGTGCAGGTTCCACAGCAGAGCAAATTTCATCTCTAAAATCCAACTGTCGATGGATGTATCGAAATTACAGTGAAAAAGTTTTGATTTTGGACGATGAAAGTTATTTTCCCTTGACTGCACCTTAAATGCGTGGAATAGTATATTTCATTAGGAGGCCAGAAACAAGGCGAGCGTGACAATTTATTGCACTGTCGGCTTCTCAGAAACTCCATATAACGTCAAATATAACATTTGAGCCTAAAGTAATGCTCTACATCGCAGTTTCCGAAAAAGGCTATTCAGAACCATATTTCAAGCCAGCAGGTCTCGCTATAAACAAGAAAATTTACCAATTTTGCTATTACTATAATAATGACGATTTCATATTTTGGCCTGACAAAGCATCGAGTCGTTATGCTAAAAGCACTTTACTTTCTTCATGCGAACAACATACCTTTTGTCCCGAATCATAAAAATCCCGCGAAGCGCGAGCTTGCCACAGTGCCGTCCAATTCAGGATTTTTTTGGTGATCTTGGTAATATGATTGACCGTAATGGGTGGAAGGCACAAAACATAAAACAGCTCACTCGACACATTAAAAAATGTCCAAGATAAATTGGCACTAGTGGCGTCCAACGTAATTATGGAAGAATATTTTCCATGTTACGAAACGTCACGGACAATCTACAATCAAGAAAACTACTATTCTGGTATAAATACATTTTGTTGCTTAATTTCATGTGTTTTCGTTGTCATTTTTAGTTGTAGCCAGTTATTAGAACCTCATTGAACTTCAAAATGGTAAGTAATTAAGAAATTTCCATTACCAATTTTCATAAAATTTGTTTTTTTTGGAAACCTAAATAAGAAACAATATTTTTGTCGTAGGTAAGTCTCTGGCAATGACTTGTTCCAAAAATTACAATTCCTAAGTAATGGACATGAAAAAATGTCGCAGAAATATAAAAGGAAATAACGAATTCAAATTATATTACCAAAAGATGAGCTGCCTTATCAAGCTAGAGTTAACCAAACCACGAAAAACTGACATCGTTAGAAAATAATGCTTTTGATTTAAATTAATGAAGATTTTCTAGGTTTCAGGAAGGATTACCACAAAAATTAAAGATCAAAATCCACTTAGCACTAGGTTTAGGCATTAGCTTTCTTATAATTGCCCCAAAACGTCCTTATAATGATTTAGAATTCAATCCAAAAGAATGGAAATCTTTACTTAGACAATCAAAAATGGTTTGCAATGTAGAACTATATATAAATTCTAATAAAATATTTTATTTCGAGAATATAGGAAATATTAATGTTAATTAATAATTAAAATTATAAAATCTGCTTTTACTGAAAAATAAAAATAAGTGAAGTGGTTGTCTTTTCGTATAGATAAGTACTAAAAATAGTTCTGCTGTGGTTGAACTATGAGTAAATTTGGAACCTCATTTTAAACCGTCAATAAGAAAAAGGTAATACAAAAGGTTTTCAGTTAAACAATTTGACTAATGCTTTACGAATCATTACCATTTCAATCCGTAGGATGTGTAATAGTACATACGGTTATTCCAAAATTGAAGGGAAAATTCAGTGATTTCTGACGCAAATATTAAATGCAACTAAGTTTCAGTCTTGTAAGGGTATCTACATTATAGTTGATAATGCGACCCTATTAACAACCTCAATTCTGCCAAAAAAAAGTTAAAATAGAGTACAGATTTATTTCCTAAGTGTATCCGAAATAGAACTCTTTTATTTCAAAATATCTTCAACCTTCAATCAATATAAGTATTCTTTACTAAGTTAATAATGTTAATATACCTACTGAACTATAAACTATTCTTAAGAAAAATGCGTTTAGTGATTTTTCAATATTAATTAAATAAACGAGTAAAATATTTAAAATACGTCGTCGATAAGTATATAAGTCCTTAAAATGGATGTGAATGCAGTTGAACAATGCTTTTATGTTTGTTAATTAGCACCTAAAAACAGAATTCAGATAATACTTGGCGTTCCCACCAGCGAATTAAAGCGAAACGGACATCACGCAGTAATTCCAAAAATTTTATTAATTCGGCATCGGGGATTTTGTCGAGCATTTAAAAAATTCTTCGAAAAAGAGTCGAAGAGAAAAAGATCGGCGGGTCCATACGCCACATGATTCGGGGAAACTTAGAGGTAACCCAGACAGGCATCTGCAATACCAGCGGCGAGCGTTGAAGTTTTTGTCAACGCTAAATGAGCAGACAACAAGCATACTAATCACCTCTCGCTGGAAAAATATATATAAATGAATGTTGACAAATATTCGGCCGGTTTATTCTCGGTAACTACGTTGATAGCTGAAAAAAATTAACTGCCCAACTTCCATTCAGCTGATGAACTCGAAATTACGCGCTTTATCTTCGATTTAATATATCTTTACCCTTGTTATAAATGTACATCTACCTACCTGGTTGATCGGATTTTAGATTCTTAACAATCTTGATCTTGGATGTCACTGGATGTGCATTTAATTTTCATTTAATGTTTTAAAGTTATTTAAGGCGTCAGAAAAAATGTCATAAATCAGATCTTAAATTTATTTAAAAAAATTATATTTTTTGACTCAATTAATATTTTTTCAAAAATGAAAGAAACTTGTTTCACATTAACACACTGTTTTTGTGAAATACGGAGATTTTACCAGTTTTACAGCAACATCTTATCGGAGTTCCAAAGATTCTCTTGGCTGCCGTAAAAACAATTCACGGCATTAAAATTTCATTAGATTTTATGAATACGCGAAAACCAAAATTTTTAGTTTAAAACTAATGAGACTACAATATTTCCTTTTACATAAAAGTAGGCATTTGAAATTTACAATAGCCCTTTTATCGACTTATAGAATTTCTTTAGTTAGCTTTATCTACTACCAAATGTGCTGGTGTACAAAGTCATTTTTCTTTTCCATCATAATTTCACAAATGGGTATTTATATTAGTTCAGCATTTTTCATGCCGAATCAAAATGTAATGGCACCATGTAAAACTTTTAAGGGATGTGCGATTTCCATAAATCAGTGTAAGAAATATTATTATCAAAAACTTGGCGGTTAAGCACTCCTTAACATACTTTGTATGCGAATGATTTCTTTATGTGTAAAACAGTACCCAGGTAGTAGCATATTTGTATTCCACTTGTCCTGGTGTGTTTTTTTTGTGGGAAGAAATTTAAATAAAAATGCAGGAAATGCACCCTGAGAAACATACCACATTCTATAACTTAGAATGCAAGGCCGGCGCTGGTCGGCAAAATTAAGTTCAATTTAAAAATAAATGAATTCGCAATGCAATACTTTATTTGTTAATAAACGCACTGTCGCAGCCGAAACTTTAATCCTGAGAGTTTTCTTAAATCACATATTGGATTTACACCTTACGAGCGTAAGCCCCATACTTTTGTGATGTATTAAGGAACTTTAGTTTTACGACTTTTGAATTATTCCGCTTTCTAAGTCTGGATTTCGGCCACATCAAGGCAAACGTATCATCCTTTTGTTGTTAGACTTTACCAAAGCATTTGATACCACAGATTATAGTTTTCTATTCCATTTTGCATTCATTTCATTGGACTTAAAACTAACATAATAGAGCTTTTAAAGGATTACGTAATAGGCAGGGGTCATTACGTTGAACTTCACGGTAAAATCTGATCAATATTCGAAAAATTGTAAAATATCGTTATACATTTTTTGTTGTTGATGAAAGCATTGTTACGTGCGACAGATACATGGCAAATTTAATGATAGGTGCTTTAGGTGCAAATAGTTTCAATAAATCGTATTTAATTACTAAATAAACAGATAAAACATAAAACAATTGTAAAATTTATTGAAGAACGGTTACGTAACCTATGTATTTACACAGGAAGCTTTTCCATCTGATAACATAATTCTAATGCTAAAAAAAGCTTAAAATTTACATAACCAAATTTAATTATTAATCTATGTTTAGTAAATGGATTAAATAGAGTGGCAGGGAAAATTAAGAACCAGTTTTCTTTGATCCACGATTTTGTAAATATTGTAAAAAATGCATTTTTAAAAGTTCAGTTGTATTGATTAGATGGGATACATGCTTAGAGAATTATCCAATTGTCTGTTGCAATTATAGAGTTGAATCGATTATTACCTATTTCTTAGTTGAGCCCAACATTTAGTTTATATTAAAAATCATACCTATTAGTGTATTTACGAAACTATTTTGGAATTGGAAAAACAAGAAATTTCGGTAGTCGACTTGGTAAAATTAATAGACAGCTTTAAAAAACACAAACAATTAAAACTGAAAAATTTAAAAATGCATATTCACAAGTTTTATATGAAACTGAGGGCTTTGAACGTTGAACAAACGTTTCAAAGGTTTTGGCTGGAGAATTACTTGATGTCCCCATATTTTTCATACAATTCACAGCTTTACTTGTCTCGTTAAAGTGGGATTCTTCCCAATTTATTTATGTTGATTTTCTGTTTGTAAAACGAAAGTTCTGAAAGCTCTTCGTTTTTTACTTCATAACAGTTAAATCGGTCGCCCAGACAAGTAAAATAATAAATCGGAGATTCAAATAAATTATAATTGCAAAACGTACAACTTAATGGCACTTTGCCGTGTTTTAGTTATTAAATTCTGTAAATACTTCGAACTAAAACACAGTTAAAATAAAATTCACAATTCTGATATCCTTGCTATAGGTTGGTAGCGTTCGGTGGCATCCTCAATGATTGCCTGCAGTTCTGCCATATACAATCTAATAAAAAGGATTCGAAAGCGATTGTTCCATTACTAAAAGTTTTTAAAGAAAAACATACACATTTTTTCCTCTCAAGCTTTTATCATAATCTGTCATCGAAAGGGCGAAGCCGAAAAAAGTTTATAGCGCTAAAATCATGAGTCCGTTTTAAAATCATGCATGCACTTCAATCGTGCACTTGCGATCCTACATGTGCACTTACTATAAGACTCTCATTCTTGTCTACAATTTTTTATCTCCAAAGATAACTAAGGTACATACCAGGTTTATTGTCCGAACATATCAGGGGGTGCCACCGCAGAATGAAACAAAAGAAGAGTATAACGTCAAATGCGCGAATGCGAATCTAGTAAGGCAGTCAGGCATTGGTTTCCATGTGATAAGCATGCCAAAAGCAAAAACAACTGAATGCGAAAACATCCACATCGCGGACTTTTTCAAGGAACATAATTATGATAGAGAATTGACGAAATAGATCTTCGCGGCATAGGGGTGTGCGTGCGACGGATTAATAGAGTTATCAAGCGTTTCCTGGAAACCGGTGACGAGGTACAGCAAGAAATATGGACCACAGCCCACAGCAGGATGTCAGAGGATGGTGAAGAAGACAAAGAAGTTGTTCATGAATCAGTCAAATCTGTCAACTCGACAGGCTGTTGCTAAATCGTCGATTACGCAAGCATCGATTATCAGAAACCGGAAAAAGGCTGGTATACGATCAATAAAAAGACAGAAGGTGGCAAGAATAAGAAAAGAGGACCTGACTAAGGCGAAGAAGCACTGCGCCAATCTATACATATAAACCTTCAGGCGACAACAATGTCTTGATCATCAATGACGAGACTAAAGTGGAATGGAACGCCTCAGAGATGAATGCCACTCAGTTTGTTTCCATTGTGCCAGATCATACAACTCCTGTGAAAGCTATGCTACGGCCTAAATCCAAATTTTCAAAGAAGATGATGGTGTGGCAAGCTAATTGTCACCAGGTTTTATGACCAGTACGAGTATGGATGCCTAGATGTATATTTCAACAATGTCTTAGGAAAATTTTGCTGCCGTGGATCTCATCTCTAAACATCACGTAACCTATACTGCTCTGGCCTGACAAGGCATCCTGTCATTATGCCCATGCAACAACAGCCTTTCTGGAAGCTCACAAAATTCGATATGTTGCGAAGATAGACAACCGGAATGCTGTGACGCAGTGTCGACCGATCGAGCGGTTTTGGTTACTCGTGAAGAGAGAAATGATCGCTCAAATGTCACTCAATTCAAGCGCAGCTGGATGAGGATTTCCAAGCAGATCGCAGCAAAAAAATCTATTCCGGAATAAACCTGGTTAGCACCTTATTAAGCATAACTAAGACGACTTTCTTTATATTATGGTATATTGGTTTATGCCCTACCTTACTAACAAATCTCATAAAATGTTCAACTGACGTGCCATAAAATATAACGGGTTGTAAATGTTGGTTGGTTGATCTTCACATGTTATACAGGGTGTATTAAAAATGGTGCAGAATATTTATATCACGCGATTCTACGTCAAACTCCAAGCAAAAAACTAGAGTAGCAATTTGCTGTTAACTCTTTAGTTATGGAGTTATTGACAGCCTTAAGTCGTATTCTGATTTGCTTGTCGTGTCATACTTTTATGAACTAATGATTTTTAGCTGTAGTTTAATCAACAAAAGAAATAACTAATCTGTAATTGTTTAATTAGAATTTCCATTCGAAGTTTGACATTTTTCAGTGCTTGGGCTTTTCATAAATGTTGCAACGATGTACAATACAATTAAATTAAATCAAGTGGGTTCCTATTGGTGATATTGCAGGTAACGTAATATGACTGACCACACAGTGTTGCTAAGTTTACAAAACTTTAATTAACAATTCTTCAAAAACTACACGTGTTCGCCTAAAACAGTAATACAATTTTTGGTGCAGTTTTTAACGCAGAATCGCGTGATGCGAATATTCTGCGCCATTTTTAATACACTCTGTATAAAGGGTGGAATCTATACTCTTGAAGTAATACTTAATTGATTCAGTTTCAGTTATTATAAACTTTTTAACCTGTTCTGCATAGAGTGTTACAAATTATAAATTGTCCATGATATGTATGAAGGGTTGCTTATCCCAAGGTTTCCAAATTTTTTAGTGTGTGTATTTTGAAAAGGTTAAAGTTTGCTATTAACGATAATGAATTATATTATGTTACATAAAATTGAACAAATTGGTTCGTTGATCTAATTTTATTGCATTAGCGATCCAGTCACTGGTGAAATATGCTATATGGGTTCAAGATTTTACTATCAAAACTCGGTGAATACAGTGTAATTTTCTTGTTGTTGTTTATGTATTGTCTGAGAGCTAGGCTTGCGGGTACCAAATACCTCAAAATGCTGCGACTGCTATGGTCATTTGGCACTAACCCGACTATAATTTTACTGTACCAAAGGGACTTTAACCGTTATATCTTTCACAACTGGTTTCTCATTTAAAAAATATACTGTAAAAATCAACAAAAAAAATGAAGGTTTACAAGCACTTTCCTACGAAGCTCTATTATTTTAAATGTTACCGCCAATGTTAACAATAACAAACGAACCAAAGCATTCTTAAAAAATCCATGATTTAAAAGTAATTCTGCTAGTTTTATAGAAATATTGTTGGAATTAGATATTAATAAGACCGGCATTACTTTTAGAAAAACATAATAAACTCTACCGAAGGATGGACAAATTAAATATGAGTTGGAATTGTATAAAAGGAATATTGAAATCTCAGAAGATCTTCCAATGTGGTAAAAATATCAAGGAAATAGTCGCCGGCGTTGAGTAATAGCCATTACACTTTTGATGCAAGTTTTAAAACATATAAAATTGCAGTTAATCAAATATGCAGTTTTGTCATTGGGTAGCTACAGCTTGTGAGCCAGAAGTCATAATTGAACGATATTAATTATGGGGGCCATTATGTAGCAGGAAAGGTGTATACAATGGACGTATTATTTAATAGTCATATACAAAAAATGACGTTTGACTCTATTATGCAAAAATGGTTTATTTACCGAAGGCTCCATTGGTAACCCTCGGTAATATGATACTCATGACTTATTGACTAATTACAATAACCGATTAATCGGGGATAATCGACTCATCGAAAATAAGCAAATATTCAAAATTAATTGCTTGCTAACAATGCTAACATAATCGAATATTCGAAAAGCGATTAATCGATTAATTCAAAAAAATCATCATCGAATCTGCCATATTGGAATCTATGAAAATACGATATTAATAATCTTTGGCGTCATGATATAACTAGTAAAACTAAATGGACTGTTGCAGAATGCTCAAAAATTTGATTAAAATAATTCAATGGCACTGAGAATAAATTGTATTTTGTATTTATTGCGTCGTTAGAAGTAGATACATATGTATTAAGGATGAACTTGATGTTATCTTAATTACACGACTGCTAATAATATTATGCGAAAAAGTTTAATAATTTAAACAATCACAACGAAAGCTATTTTTTTTTATAAAAAGCAATTTTATAAACGGTATGTTATGCGTTGCGGATTTATTTAATTAAATAACATAAGGAAAGCTCAAGAATAAATTCTAATATTTAATTGATTTATTAACTGCTGTTGTAATTCACACTTAGCTGAGACTCTAAATAAAAGCAATCGTAATTGTTCATTGTGTTAGATATGTGGGTGGTAGACATCAATATCGTCGACTAAATAAGCAATTATTACTAAAGCTGCTCGCTGAGCTCCGTACGATTTCCTGTATAACATTGCTGTTGTAGAAGCGTAATTTTATTTTCTTATCATTTTCTCGTCTCGAACTCCTATGCGCTGCTAGATTATATAAATATTAAACAATTCTCGAGATAAGAAATTAAAATCAGACAAAACATATTCGCAATACTCGAACGGTTTACGTATAGAAAATACAATCGCTTCGTTGTTACAAACCAACCACGACAAGAAAGAAGTGTTTAAATAAAATTTAAAAGCTCATTGAAATTTCTCGCGAGATTCTTTTTACCGACACGTACAACATACAGCGCGACCAACCATAAAACTTTTGTTTAAACACATATGGGACAGTTATATTTATTTTCTTAGAACGTTCTTCTTTGTGTGCCGTTTTCTTTTATTGATTTTGAAATAATTATGTAAATGTAAATGTTAATACACCGACAGTTTTTTACGACCGGGATGGTTGTTATTAAACGCCTCTTTGTTACATTCTTATATTCGGTATTTTGTTTGAAAATGGAGATCTTTCTGCAGGTGTTTGTTAAACCAAATAAAAGGTTGTGCAATAAGACACGTTTTTACACACCTTTTAGTCAATTACTATGCACAAGACCAGATTATAGCCTCACTGTTAGCTGTGTGAAGTTAGATTTGGATTTAGATTCGGATTTAGTTTTAGATTTTAATTGGTTACAAGCTGGCCAAATTATATGTAAATCTTAATTGCTAAAATAAATAAATCGAAATGTACCATCGTGTTCAAAGAATACTGGTACAGTGTGTTACTGCAGACACTTCCAAAACTCAAAATTTGATGTAGACACTTCCACACACTTCTTTTATGTGTAAATCGGATATGTCAAATAGAGGTTAAGTATTTCTTCAAGCGTGTCACAATTGTTACATTTTGCTACTGAATACACAATGTAAAAATACTCCGTTATGTTACTAATACAATAATGTAAATCATTTTGTTACTAGTCACATAATGTTAGTGCAACTCGTCACAAGTGGTGGCGCCACTTGTCATTGTTTTGATTATAACTGTCAAGTTTGGATAAATTCAGGCAGTTGAAAAGGTAAAAGTACTTCAAAAGCGTGTTGTACGCTTCGAAAATTTTCGAACGATATTTCTTTTATGTAGAAAGATCTTTCCTGTGCACGCGTCTACACAAGTTGTTGACAGTCAAGTAAGTACTTTTCAAATGGTCTGTAGTTTTCATTGATTAACATGCAAAATAGTTATATAGCGCTTGAAGAAAAAATAGTATATGTCACTCGGAGCAGAAAGCTCTTTCTTGTGCTTCGCCCAGATTGCTCGGCCTCGGCTGCCGCCTCAGCCGCAACCTTCTGAGCTCAGCACAAAAAGTGCGCTTTCTACTCCCCTTCAGACGTCAGAAAAACACAACATTGTGTCCTTGGATACACAAAGTTAAACAATCATTTTTTCTCCTAGGAGTAATAGTAGCTTATTTGTCTGCCTAGGAGTAAAAATTACAAATGAGCCAATGACAATTCGTAATTTTTCTGTTTTAATAACAAAACAATCCGTAGCAATGACAGCTGGCATGACGCTCATTTTGGACTTTTTTTTAATTTTCTTGCTGAATTGCTTTTAATTTATGCGTTTGAAGAAAAAATGCGATCTGCTATTCGTAGAAAAAGTGATTTTGTGTGCCTCGTATGAAATTGCCCGACTCGCTTCGCTCGTCGTTCAAACGTCATACTCGGCACACAAAATGACACTTTTACTCCTAATAAATCAATACACTATTTTTCGCTACCAGCAAAGTAATTCGGCTTTACATCCATGGCAACAGTGACTGTAAGTGGCTATAACATTCGGACTCTAGTTACCCTAGACGACGGAACTTAACAGTGTCACTTACGTTCCTTGGAAAATGAACAATGATAACAGAAATGTTTACCCTTGTCATCGTTACCACTGTTACTATATTGTTTTTTTTTTTACGTTGTCAAGTATATGACGCATAGTTACCACAAAAACTGTCACTTACAATACCACGAGTGGTCAAAGAATTGTCGATTATTTTTCTGCTGTAACATCACGAATGTTCCTTGTGCTTGCATATGAATATCACGAGTGCACAGCACGAGTGGTATTCGCAATCACAAGGAACATAAGTGATTTTACAGCAAAAATAATCTACAATTCTTTGACCACGAATGGTATTTGAGGGACTATTCAACGAAAAAAAAATCATTTTTCATACATTAGTGCACATTCAAGTTTGTTTACATGAAAATCGTTTTCTGTGGGATATAACTAGCAATAAACTGTTTTCAAACAATTGTCCCTTCGTATCAATAGTGAAATTTTATCGACCATTTTTTCTATTCCTCCTCGACAAATGGAAAGACAAAATCCCTCGCTATCGCTCGGGATTTTGATCATGTCCATTTGTCTCGGGACGTTACCAAAGCAACAATCGCTCGGATACAAATTTTGCCAGCAAAATAAAGTTTCTTTGATATATTATGACTGAATATTTTCAATCAAATGTTTTTCTTTCTTATTTATTTTTTTAGTAACAGTCATTTGTGTAACAAAACATTAAAGTAGCATCCTTTGTATGGTAATAAGTAATAAGTATCTAATAACGCAATAAGTACCTAAAAGTTCGTTTTTTGCTGAGACCGATTGGTAATTCACGTTTCATCGTTTTACTATTTAATTCGTTTTTAGCAAATAATGTCACATGTACCATCAAAATAATTTCGACCTTTTAATATTACTGTCTTTTAGTTTCACAAATTCCATGGCGTCAGTGATTTTTATTAAAGTATAGGATTTCATTTGCACGGTTTTATAATTATACGAAAATCGATAATTAAATTTGTAAAATTGCATGAATTGCTCCAGTATTATTTTCTGTGTAAAAAACTAAATTCCCATTTGGTCTAAAATAATTAGGGAAGAAAATATTTACGTATAAAAAAATTACCACTGAAATGCCGATGAGCGTGAAGCAATTCACCTCCCTGTACCTATATTGGTTTTGGATTTCATAATATCATGATGTGTTTAAAGTATAATGTTAAAGTACATGCCGAAAGACTTGTGCCTTAATATGGAAAAGTGTAAAATCGAAAACCCTTATTTTTGTTTATTATTATATTTTATTTTTAATTTCGTTAGTTACTTGTAATTCCTTTTTGAAAACATTAATAAAATAAATACAGTTTTCATTTGGAACTCAGTGATGTAGAATAGCGAAAGATTCAAGTACGCGTAATACTCGTATACTAGCCTCTATTGCAGTGAAGGTGCTGGCTGAAAAGCTAGAAAGTTTACCTCGGTGGTTCTACAACAGTGCTTACTCTAACGCAAATTCTCATACTGCGAGGTCCCTGAGATAGAGTCTAGTTGTGCTTTGTAGATTTGGTCCGCGTTAACCGATTGATTTGCCTTTTAGATTGTCCACTATTGGGTTCTTTGGCATATTTTTGGTGTTATACGATGTAGTTAATTTCTATTTCTCGTTAGTTAATATTTTGGTTTATTTTACTATTAAGTAAACGAGTTAACCTTCTTACTTGATATTTCTAATATAATTTTTTATTAAGAATTACATCTGGTATAATATAACTTGAGGTGGTTTAGTTTAAATTTAAGTTTGGTCTTCTCATTAATTTAGTATGACGACAATAAAAAGAAATAAGGTTTCCCTCGAAGCGATAAGTCGATTTATGATTAAGTCGAATATTTCTATCGATGAATTATTGAAGATATCGCACCGCAAAGATAGGTCGTTGTTTTCATTAATGTGCACGAATCTCAAATTAAAGAATCTTCAGAAAAACAGACAACTTTTGTTAAGGAAAGTTAACAGGAAACGCGATGAAATCGTTCAGCTTCTGGATAACATTACTACCAGCGAATCATTGTTAAAACGCCTATCCGGAAATTTGTTCGAAAGAAATTTGTTCGACGGTAATTTGTTCGAGGTAATTTATTCGAAAGGTAACTTGTTCGAACGGTAATTTGTTCGAACGGTAATTTGTTCGAATGGTAATTTGTTTGAATGGAAAAGTGTTCTAAAGAAAAAATATTCGAAGAGAAGGTCAATAATAAAATTTTATATAATGAAGTATTTTATTTTACAGATACATATACATCCAATAAATTTTAATACGAAATATTCATGTCACTGTAGGCCGCTTTTGCGGCAATCTCTGCAGCTTGGCCAGCGTGATTATGCTCGCCGGTTTCCTTAATACCTTCTTGATTTTTTGTAATTGCGCGTCCTTTACACGAGAATTTCTTAAAATGCTCACACTTCCAGTACACTTTACTATCACAACAACTTCTGTCACGTACGTATAAATAACCATTAAAAGACAGCATATCTTTGCCTTTCGTACTCTTACTAAAAATTCATAGCCATTTTAAGAAAAGTATACTTTACTATCACAACTTCTATCACGTACTTATAAATAACCCTATCCGGTAATTTGTTCGAGGTCATTTGTTCGAACGGTAATTTGATCTTCTCTTTCGAATATTTTTCCTTTAGAACATTTTTCCATTCAAACAAATTACCGTTCGAACAAATTACCGTTCGAACAAGATACCGTTCGAACAAATTACCTCGAACAAATTACCGTCGAACAAATTTCTTTCGAACAAATTTCCGGGATTCGTTAAAACGTGCTTCTCCGTTTTACAGTTGTCATTAGGAGCGCACCTACAGTACTCATGCAAAATTTCAAAGTGGGACAATTTATATTGACAAACTTGCATTTTTTTGGGGTGGCGTAGGGGTCCCCACCCTTAAATTAATATATTTCACAAATTCTTGACATTATCGTACATTTGGATTTATTTATTTTAGCATTTATTATTTACATATAATTTGGCCAGCTTGTAACGAATTAAAATCTAAAACTAAATCCGAATCTAAATCCAAATCTAACTTCACACAGCTCTCACTGTTAGCCAAAACTAATATTTCGTGAGTCTCTTTTTAAATTTGTATATCGGAAAAAATTACATAAAAAGTGGCTATTCGATAATAGATTTCAAAATAATCCTGCAGATTTAAGGAATATAGGTAAAATCGGGAATTTTGTTCAAGTGCTAGAGAATATATTTAAATTTTGGTGTTTCGTAAAAACTAAACAGCAAACAAAATCAGCTATTGGTACTACGCATTTGCAAAAAATTTTCACTACGTACACTGAAAGTAATTCTGTTACGGACCTACATGAATAAAATGATTTTGATATTAATCTAACCGTAGATGTGACAATTTCAGCATTTATGTTGTTGTGGTTCTTCGTTCTTTTCACGAGGTTTTCACACTTTGGTTCAATTAAACACTTTTTGCAAGTATTTGCTTTATTGAGAACACAGTTGACGAGGAATGCGATTACAAGTTATTTAATGATGCCAAAGATCGTGTTAGTAACGTACTAATTAACGTATTAGAATCGAATTGATTTACATGATCCAGAATTTTGCTTATTTAGTCTAAATATAAAGTGAAGGTTACTGCGAGTATTCTAGAAGGTATACGTATAAACTCTTAAGGGATGATATCATTTTTAATGTGAATTTTGCGTTAAATATGTTTTGTGAAGACAGATTTATTATTAATGATCATTAAAATCAATTTAGTTGATAAGCAATAATTTCTAAAATGTTTGCAGAACATGATAATTCGATAAGTGTGATTAAGCTGCTAAAAGGGTGTGATCTAATGTTTCTGCAGATGTGAAGATGTTCGTATTAAGACAATTGTGCAATCTTGCGAAATATTAGATGAATTCTATGCAATAATTAGTTAGTATACAAATATGAATAGTAATATAATATAATAAAATAAAGTCATTCTCGGGGAGGTACCTAACAGTGTTTTCCTAAATTACGTCCCGGTTTTCCGGGATTTCCCGGTTTTAAATAAACAATCCCTGTGACCTGAAAACATTTTTCGGGACACTTATATGTCCCGGTTTTAAAATTACAATAAGGATTTCCTAATGAAATAGAACCAGCAGTGCTTGGAAAAGCGGTATCAATTTATTTTCAAAAGTGATCAATATTCAAAATTTCTCAATCGTTGTCTTTAGAACGATTGAGACTATCAGATTCCTTTTTTATTTCTTTTGTTTAAAATAAATTCATTATTTGTGTTCCATTTCATTGATTGCAAAATAAAATGTTCTTTTCAAGCACACATCAATAAATTTAATGTCTGTGCTTTTTAGATAAAAGTGTATCGGTTTGCAAAATATAAAAGGACCTAAATCCAAAAGATACGTCGGTTTTGATGAGATACCTATTTATATTTACAGAGTTTTCAGTGAAACCTTAACTATTGTGTTCAATCCACTATTACGGAATAATGCTTATGCCTATAAGTGGGAAATAACCCAAGTTTGTCCAAAATAATACAAAATCGGTTACAAACTAATATACAATGTAATTAACTACAGATCAGTTAGATACATCAGGCAATTTCTAAAATAACAATTTTGTATAGGTGAATCGCTTATTTGAGAAACCCGACAAGTCACCAAAACCTAGTTTTGAGAAAATTGAAAAAAACTGTTTAATTTATTTCATTCTGTATAGGTATATTGAACTTTTTATTTTTTTTGTGTACATTTATATACCTTGTGTAGGCTAATGTGAGTAAAACCTAGGTTTTATAGGCTTTGAAAGAAATGGACTTGTCAAATAAAAATAATAAAAAAATACCCCAAAAGGTTGTTTTATTAATTTAAATTGATTACAAAATTCTTAAATAAAAACTTAGGTATTCTAACTTAAAAAAAAATAATTTGCACTTAACGATATTATAACTTTGAAAGGTTTTAACTTAAAGATATTCTACTTCGTTTTCCCCTTCTTCGGTTGGCCATGAAAAATTTTTTTATAGAAACTTTGTATATCTTTCTTGGATGGTATGTAACTTTCAAACTTTTTTATGTTATCCATCTGTTTTCTTTTAATCGGAACTTTAATCTGGGGATAAGCTGAAAGGCTAGTAGGTGCAGTTGGTCGAGGGTGTCGTGTAGCAATAGGGAACATGTAGTGGTTGAGGTTGAGACCTCTAATAAAATCATAGGCCATTACACTACCTGGAAACTGTTCGCTATGCGAAAACTGCATAACGAGGCAATATGCAATAGCACTTTATTATGTCTTACTTCTTTCGCTATAGTTACTTTGGCAATTCCTTTTCTAAAATCTACGCCACCAATTCTTGAAATCTCTAATGATACTATTGTCATCGTTTATTAGGTTTATGTTGAATTTATTTTGTTGACTTGCTTCGACTACTGTTTTAAAGTATAAATCCGATCGTTCTTTTTAATATTCCGTTTTAATATCGTAAAGTCTCAGTCGCAAGGCATATAGGAATGCCCACGAATTGGAAAGTATTAATCTATTGTTTTAAATCTTCCAATTTCGATCAAAACATTACACATTCTAAGAACACAATGGTTCTTATTTTGACCAGGACATCCATCCATGAATACGTGTAAACTCTCAACCTCTGGTGGTAAGTTTCTTTGTAAAAAATTTTTTGGCTCGCTTAAATGGACTACCTTTTCAGCTATACAAACTCTTTTTGCATTGTCATTAAATTCTTTCGACTTAATTTTAAGTGACAGCTCTTCACACTTGCAACAACTGTCCACTTTTGTGGCCTTCCAAAAGATAAGCTAAAGTGTTTCTTGAAAACTTTGTAGTACAACGAGTACTTGACTTCAGCATTAGAATGCTTTGCTAAAAATAAATGGTGCATCTTCTTTATATCCAGTGTTTCATTGAGATATCTGTATTCACGTCCAGTGTAATGTGCAAATTTAGCAGGAAATGAAGAAATATGGACTTTGATCAGCGTTATAAGAAAATCTGGTTTTGAATTTCCTCGCGCTTGTTTTCCATGTCTGTCTTGGGGTGATTTGCCAGCCAATAATAATACACATATACTCGATCTTTACTCATTGAATGCAAACTCATAAAAGCTCTCTTGAAAACTTCAGTTTTGCCTATACTCCTTGAAACATGATATTTATAAGCAGAAGAATGTGACTTCGTCGGTTCTTGCTTTCGAATACGCTTTCGTTTGATTGAAACCACTGATATTAAAGCTTGAAGATATGCGACTTGTTCATTTTTGTTGAAAAGTTGTAAAACTTTGTAAATATTTGAAGTCGTGCATCTTCACTTAATTTGTCAAAAGAACGGTTTCTGCAACTAAATATAACAAAATGTGTTAACTACTAAAATTATCAAACATAGTTTTGAGGTTAATTGTGGCTTACTTGCAATTTTCGCCAATTTCCTTTTTTGAAATAACTTCATCTTTGTAATTCTGATATTCTTCGCCTTTAACTCTTGCTCTCTTAATCTTTTCACACTTGTAAATAATATTTTTGATACCCTTCTTACGTTTTTTCGTGCTGACATCCACATCAAGGTCGCCCATTTTACTAACTGGGAGACGTAAAGTAAAACTCGCGATAATATGCAATTCAATTTTATTTGAGAAGCCCGATATGTCCAGGACTTGTCGGGTTTATCAAATAAACATATACTACGAACTGCTGTGACTCCATAACAGTGGCGCGTACTTGTCAGGTTTCTCAAATAAGCGATTCAGGTGTAAAAAATATTTCTCTTTCGTTAAATATAAAATATCTGACAGTCAACATGGATTTCTGTCATATCAGTCGACAATTACAAATTTATATTCATTTACACAAGAATTATTTAAAGCCTTAGTCGACAACATATAGGTCCATGTTATTTATAGCGATTTCACCAAGGCCCCTGATAAAGCTGATCATATGGTTTTACAAAGAAATTACGTTTACATTTCGGTTTTTCAAGAAACCTTATACCATGAGTTCAAAAAGAAATTACATAAGGCTTGGTTATGGAAAAATAAAATAATGTCTACTGCAAGCTTTATATGTATACCAATTGACTAACTTATGACAACAACAACAACAGAGATGACAGTTAATAAATTCTAAGCTTGCAGTAGACATTATTTTATTTTTCCATGGCCTAAGCCTTATGTAATTTCTTTTTGAACTCATGGTACTTTTTAAATCTTTCCTCGGAGGTAGATGGCGGGCGGTAGTTTGTAAGCGCTGTACTTCTGAGAAATATAAAACAACCTCTGGTGTTCCTTATAGAGTGCTAGCTAATCTAGGGCCGTTGGTGTTTTTATTATTCATAAATAATCTGCTGGCTACTATCAAAAACTCTGTTTTGTTTGCAGATGATCTTATGCTGTAGAAAGTTGTATATTCATTTAATGACTGTTATTCACTTGTAGTTGATATTAATAGAATTTAGAGATGGAGAGAAGTAAACCATTTATATTTTAAAGTAGATAAATGTTTCGGTATAATCTACACGATAAAGTAGATTTATTAGATACCAGAACTATATGAATGCCAGACCTGTTACAAGAAATGAGGTTCTCGACTTAGACATAACCTTTAATACCAAACTGTCATTTTCAAGTCATATTACAATATACAGGGAATTTTTCTTTTTAGTATACATATCCCCTATGTATACTTTTAAAATAAACACAATATGTAGGCAACCTACTATACCCTAAACGTCACGTCACGTAGTGCGTAAAGGTTATGTTTCATGTTTGTAAATAAAAAATAAATCAAAATTAGTGGAATATCAAAATAATTAATTCGACGATTATTCTAAAACATAAAATATCAACAATACAAAACGGAAACGAAAATAAAAACGGCAACAGTTAAAGAATAATTTTTTGACATTAAGTTAATTTAATGATTTTTGCCACAGCATAAATTAGCATGCTGTGGCAAAAATCGCCAAATTAAGTTAATGTCAAAAAATTAGTCTTTAACTGTTGCTGTTTTTATTTTCCTTTCTGTTTTTTATTTACAAACATGAAACATAACCTTTAAGCACCACGTGACGCGACGTTTAGTGTATAGTTGGTTGCCTAGATATTGCGTTTATTTTAAAAGTATACATAGGGCCGCAGGCCTGACGAGAGGGGGGGCAAGCAGGGCTGCAGCCCCGGGGCCCGGGCCCGGAGGGGCCCGGCCCCACACGATCACCATTATGTAATAACATTTTTGTATCGATTAATATATTAATTATTATAAATAAGAATATATTATTTTATTTTTATGAATTCATGTTGAAATTCAGGGGGGAATCGCCGAGAACGGTCTAAAACTTGGATGTCTTTTCCCCAATATTTGCATTAGTCTGAGAATATTTTGTACATTACTAGTAACGGTAGCTCAAGCCGAAAGATCTTTCAGTAGACTGGCTCATATAAAAAATGATCTTAGATTAACCATGACGCAAAGTAGATTGTCTGATTTGGGGACTTTGACAACGGAATGCGATTTGGCTAGACAGACAAATTTTGGCAGCATGATCGATGATTTTGCCAGTAGGAAGGTGCGAAAAGTTTTATTATAGTTTTTTATAACGACAGATCAATAAAAAAACCAATTAGGGTAGTCTGTGAAATTGAATTATTTTGAATTGGTACTTTAGCCACATCCACAGAATGACATTTCTGACGTGAAAATTTAAAACTGAACGCTCTTGTCAAATTTTTTAAGTTTTTTATTTGGTGAAAAAATTTAAAGTTTGAAAAAATGGTATTCACTATAAAACAAAAAGCGAAAATTATTGAATGTTTCCTTCGAACCGGCGTAAGAATAAATGGAGAGTGGCAATATTCACTTCATGACTGCACGACTGATTTTCGTGAAGAATAATACCCCGATTTAGTGTTGAATTACAATTATTTTCGCGACGTTGTAACTAAATCTGTGCAGTTAACTTAGAGAAAGTGGTAGTGTCGCTCGTAAAAGTGGAAGTGGACCGCCGCTTAGACGAACAGAAGCAATGTAAAGCTGTGAATAATACTCGTATATTTCAAATTAAAAATTATATGTATCAAAAAGTAGTACCCTTGATTTAACCCATCCCAAGGGGGCCCGCTAGTTTATTTTACCCCAGGGCCCGTACCGGCTCTCCACGGGCCTGCATAGGGGATATGCATACTAAAAAGAAAAATTCCCTGTATACAGGGTGTGTAAAAATTCGCGTGCAAGCTCTCCGTAACTTTATTCCTTGGACAATAATAAGGCGAAATTCTTATAGCGAAAAAGTCACCAGATGCTTCCTCAACTCGTGCGAAGCCTTCAAAGTTCAAAATTGGCAACGCGAAAAGGAAGCCGTTTTTGCAAAATTCTGTTACTTTATGAATAGATTAAGTAATAACGGCAACAATTTAGTATCGTTTATCATTTAAAAGTACAAAAAAAATACTAGTCTTCATAATTATAATAAATAAAATGTATTTGCTTGTATCAAGAATGTCATGACATCCTTGATACAAGCACACACATTTTGAAGAATTCTGTGAATTGAAATTATGAAGACTAGTATTTTTTTTGCCACTTTTAAATGATAAACGATCCGAAATTGTTGCCGTTGTTACTTAATGTAATGCATAAAGTAACAGAATTTTGCAAAAACGGCTTCCTTTTCGCGATGCCAGTTTTGAACTTTGAAGGCTTCGCACGAGTTGAGGAAGCATCTGGTGACTTTTTCGCTATAAGAACTTCGCCTTCTAATTGTCCAAGGAATAAAGTTACGGAGAGCTTGCACGCGAATTTTTACACACCCTGTATATGTAATAATATTGTAATATTGTAAATTCTTCACTTAAAATACTAACATTTACAATTTGTAATAGTTTTCATTTTAATTTATTTAATGCTTATGTTTGTTCTAAATTAGAATTTTTGGCAATCATGTAGTTACGAGCCACAAGCTGCAACTTGAAGGAACACAGAGTTTTATAAAGTTTTTGCAATATGAATCAACTGGTGTATATTCTATGTATACAACACATTTTCAGTTGTTAAAATTGTTCAACCTGCAAACGTTGGAGAAGCGTTGTTGTATCTCGAATCTAGTTTGTTTTAGATTGTACAATAAATTTTAAAATTAATAACTGTTCTGGAATTCTCATGCAGCCAAATTTTTTATGTATCAAAGCTGCTACCACGTTATTATATCTATTTCTATCTAAAATTCAGTTATTCGGGACACATTTTACTTATGATATAGCAAATTAATTCGTATCTAACGAAATTTAATTTTTGCTTAAAAGCTCAACTTATAGTTTCTTTAATTCACGGTAATAAACTTTTACGTAAATTACTGATACAGTAATCTGCATATAAGTCATAGTTTTACGTTTAAATATTGTCTACTTTGTAGTACCTTGATTGATTTTTTATTTTGCATATTTATTACTTTTTTGTACTTTGTTTTTGTGATTAATTACATGTGCACATTTTTTTTATATTTTACGAATTTATTAGTATTAGTAACTGTATAGTACATTTGGAAAAATTTTAATAATCTACACCTTTGCTTATTTTGGTGTTTAGCGCTATTGGTGGCAGTAAATAAATAAATAAATAAAAAGTTCCGTATTCCATACAAGGGTAATAGTAAGATGTAAGTGGAAATATGCCGAGGTATAATATATAGTAAAGCCAATTTGAAAGAACAGTTTATACGAAGCAGTTTAACTGTACCTTTGTTATAGCACAAATAAATAGAGATAATAATTAGTAATCTAAATAATGTTACACTTTAATAGTGAAAAACTGCATAACAAACAACTTTCCTTTAGGAAATGTTTAAGTAATCTACTTGTCTTTGAAAGAAAGCATTTAGAGTTGGGATATCAAACTCAATTGCACCAGGAGCCATTTTCCATTTCAAGTGGGCCTGAAAAAATTTGTTGAGTAAAAATTGCAATTTATTATAATACACACAACCAAACTTATAAGGAATTATCCAGAATTTCCGATTTTATGAAGTATTTCTGAAAAATTTCTAATCGAAAATGAAGAGCACTTTATACTAAACCAGTTTAATGATTAACAATTAAAAAATGTAACAAATGCCTGAAATTAATAGAAAAACTAAAGATGTGAAGTTGTTAGTTAAAGAAAAATCAAAACTGGTTTTTCACTTTAATAGTCGGAGGAGGAAATGCTTCTAATCAAACTGTCAACTTGTGCTTGTTCTTGAGGTAAGTTTGTCCATGCCTATTGAGCGGCTCGAATGAGCTGTACCATATTTCCTCCAGCTCTAATCCTTCTTTTAGTGAAGCCCCACACATGCTCAACCGGATTACTCGCACGTGAGCAGGCGGGCCATCCCAAAACAACTTTCTATTTCCAGAAATTCTGTAGCAACTCTGCTGGTATGCGGAGGGGCATTATTGTGCATGAAAACGAAATTGTTTCCCATTGCACCTCTCCACAGCCTAACTATGGGTTCTACCACCAAATCACCATATCTGTCCCTTGTTAAATTCTGCCGTATGGGAACCGAAGGAGTTTTCCTTCCATTATAATACCTCCTCGGAACATTACAGTTTCTCTTTTATATTTTGGGATAGATCTTGCAGTTTGCAGTCTGGCCTGTCTACCTCGACTTCTTAAAACCCGAATTCGACGGTCATCTAATCTCAGACTAACTCTGGTTTCATCTGAAAAAAGAACATTTTGCCAATTTTCAATTGTCTAGTTCTAGTGTTCCAGACACCAATTTAGCGGATCAATTTTGTTCTACTGTCTCCTGCTACATAGATTTCGGGCACGAAGTCTTTTTGGTATTGTTTCAACAGAAACATTGACACCTGTAGCCTGCAAAAGTTGCCTTTTGAGCTCTGGATGAGAAAATGTTGGATTTTTTCTAGCCATTTGAGTTAAAAACCGGTCTTGTCGGTCAGTAGTTACGCTGCAACAACTTTGCCTAAGCCTGTTCTAAAGCGTAGCCAATTCAAAAAATCTTGCATAGGTTTTTGAAACAATGCCCTGAGAGACGCCCACTGTTCTTCCTCTCTGAACTTCTGACAAACTTACTACTTAGGGCATAATTAGTATTTTTGAACATAAAGTTAAGTTTACTCTGTCACCTCAGTTTTACAACTGGAAACAAATGAAAATTTTTATCAATGCACATGTATCTCTTATCTACATAAAACGTTTTCATACATTTCTGATGATTACTTAGTAAGAGATACTAGGTGATTCCATATAAGTTTGGTTGTGTGTACATATATCACAGTAGTTGTTGCATTCATATCCAAAATATAAATGTCGAATAAAAACGCATAAATGGAATGTTTATTTTTGTATCTCTGTATTTTACCTTTCCTCTAGGTATCGCAGGTCGCAAGAAATTGCCAAACCAAGAATATTCCACTAAGAAGACGAAGACTTAGACTGCAAGATTATTTTTTTTCATTCAACTCAATTTTTGTCGTCAAAGTTGACGCGCGAAAAATATAGTTCCTCTTTTCAATTTGTAAAATACATTACAGTGGCTTTTAACATTTATTGACACAAAACAATAGTCTTTGTTTCCATTTATAGTCGGGGTCTATTCGCCCATACGTTTTTGCTTATTTTAAGTGCCTGGACATATTACTAAATTTATTACATACCTTTGTAAGAAACTATGTAACCGTAGACACGACCAAACACAACAAAATGTGTATAGTGAAATATTCTTTCAAATATATGGTTAGCTGTTTGTTGTTTGTTGATCTATCGAAATCTACGCTTGTGGGGGCCAGGGATTTCATCACGCGTCGTCTACTATGGTCATTTTAGTGCCAATAATTTTACCGAACCCAGGGACTTCCACGCCTGAAAAAAATGTTATCGTACCAAACATCAAATTAGTACATGACCTATTGTTATTTCGTGCCCGAAACAGGGCACATTTTCAGATGTTTCGGCATTAAAAATCTCACCGACATGGACTGATAACCGAACCCGAACGAGTACGAGGGTGTTTTTTTAGGTTATCTACCTAGCCATGTCTGTCCATACTACCGCTGTTTTAAGTACTTTGACGAAATTTTGCACGAGTTCGTTGCGTTTTGCAGTTTTTATGATTTTTTTTCTCCTAAAAAGTAAAAATGAATGAAAGTAATTGGAAGCATCGCTAAAGAGGGAAATGGCCCAAAAGGTATTCATGAAGGAATGGTTGCTGTGTATGGGGAAGGCACGCCATCTTATTTTCAAGTAAAATGTTGGTGTAAACAGTTTAGATGGGGCCAAGACCCAATTCAGGATGACTTCAGATCAGGAAGACCGGCTGAGGCAAGAACTGAGGAAACCATCAGGCTTGTTGAAGATTTGCTGCCGTTAGATCGACGAGTAAAGGTACCAGTGCGTGCTAAAGAAGTTGGAGTATCCGAAACTACAGTTTTCAAGATTGTGCACCAAGATTTAAGGATGAAAAACGTTTCTGCACGATGGATTTCCAAACTCCTTACACCAGAGCAGAAACTGGCGAGGAAAGAAATTTCTCAAGAACATTTGGCCGCTTTAGACAACTATGAGAGTTATTATTCACGAATTGTCACAGGCGACGAGACTTGGGTGTTCTATTGCAATCCCCCCACGAAGCAGGAGTCGATGCTCTCCACCTCCAAGGAAGGCGAAAACTCAGTCGTCTTCTAGAAAGTTGATGGCGATCGTTTTTTGCGACTGCTTATTGAATATATGGAAAAGGGTCCACAATTAATGGAGAGGTTTACGGAAGGACGATCCAAAATCTGAAGCAGGCCATTAGAGAAAACGTCTGAATTCATGGAGAACCAAACTTTGCTGTTGCACGACAACTGCATGGTCCACAAGGCTCGCACAATTCAAGCCATTGTTGGAAGCTGTGGATTCACGGAGTTACAACATCCACCCTATAGGCTTGATTTAGCTCCCTGCGACTTCCCTTTTGTTCAATCATCCGAAGAAAGGCCTCAAGGGCCGAAAATTTTCCTCAGATGATGAGTTGAAAGCCGCTGTTGCGTTTTTTTTTTTTGATGGAATGAAACAATTCGAGAAACGCTAAACTAGGCGTATTAGTGTAGACGGTAATTATGTAGAAAAATAGATTTTTTTTAAGCTTTGATAGTTTTCCTTCATAGCTAGGTAGATAATTTAAAAAAAAACACCCACATATTACAGCAAAAGTTAAGGCATATATGTCATTATTAAACCAAGACGATTGTTCTCAAATAGCAACATTTATAATATTGTAGCAAAATAGACAAAAATTCTTCCTTTCGAATGTAGGGCTTTACTAGAAGTGCAGTATCAAATTTGTTCACTTACCCTTAGATCTAGTGAAAAATTCATATATTGGTTTTCAGAACGAATTCTTTAAAGTAACATGACTACTATTATTTCATGGCCTGTAACCTATCGAAAAGATATAGTGACACGCAACCATGAGTTCTTGAACATTTTTAGTTCAAAATGTTGTATGTATACAGTGGTTGGCCATTGAATTGAATTAGGAATTTTGTTCAAGGCGTTATGCGCAAAGAACAATATCTGAATGTGATAAAAAATAAATTAAACGAACTGCTAAGGTTGTGATTAAACATCTTGCCGAACAAAATATTCAGCTTCTCGATTGACCGAGCAATTACTCAGATATGAATCTAAACAAGAATGTTTGGAAGAAACAGGAAAATTTGATCAGTTGTAAGCGTGTTACTATCAAAGAAGCCCTTAAGGATCAAATAAATGATGTGCGGCAGTCTAGCAGCGAAATTATGGAATTTTTAGACAACTGCATAAAAATCACGTCTAGACGTATTGCCGCATTTATTGCCTCTAAAGGCAGTTGGACTAAATACTAAAGTATTCAGATTATTATGTAAATGTTAAAATAATTATTTCATCGTCATATACCAGTTTTGTGTTACTTAGTTTGATGTTAAAATACATTTACTGTTATAAATTAAAAGATTCCTAATTCAATAACCACCTACTGCAAGCTATATATTCTTGTTCATGAGCCCTGAAAGCTTCCAGTACCTACATTTTCAGAAATATCTTATACAAATTTTGAAGGTACAAGTATGTTAATTGTTTATTCTACTGTCTTAAGTTGCAAGTTTTGCTGAAATGAATGGTAAATGAAATGAAAAATAAGCAATTTAAACGGTTTTTCCACAAAAAGTGTTTGGCCCATGTTTATCAAATAAAATCTGTAGGTATTTCAAAAATGTAGGCTTATGGTAAAATAAAAAAATCAGGTTAAAGTAGAACGTAATAATATATGAGTAATGACAATAAATATTTGTGTCGTTAAATTTTCTCTTAATTTGCCCATTTGAAATAAATATCACATTACTTATCTCCCTCAAGCTAATTCTTAAAACTAACAGTTCTTATTTTTGATCGTATATCTTCACAAAGATCTGCTTTTTATTTTAATTTGAATAAATATTATAATAAACATTTTTATTAGTGATAGGACCCCGCACAGCAGCTAGCAACATTTAGATTAATATGCAGTGCATAATTTCTAAATTATGGTCGAAAGACAAAAAATTAAGAAAGGTTAAGGATGATGCCTAACAAAGACATGGGCTCTATAATTAGTTGCTTAATCAAATTTTTTATTAACAGTTATTCAAACTACACTGCGTTAACAAATATTACAGTTTGTTTAAAGATCGTTGACCTGGAATTGGCCTAAATAATGATTAATAATAGATTTTTTAAGAATGATAACTTAACCCTTTGTTTTAAAAATAGAGATAGGTACCTAATAAATTAATACAATGCCTATGTTAATATTATTCAATCCAGTAAATAATAATAGATAAGTAAGCAGGAAAACATTAAGTTTCAATATTTTTTATTTTCGTTCTTCATCACTTTCTTCATTGTTTTTTATAAATATCACCCTCGCTTCTTATTTTAACTTAGTTATTGCAAATGAATAGAAAATTTACGTTAGAGGGACGTAAAAATAAGCTTAGAAAACACTATTAATATTCTACAGTGTGCGCCAAAATGCAGTAGACGTTTTAATTAAAATTGGAGTTTCATGCATAGAATAAATATGGCACGGTTCAAATTACTACTTAGTTGATCTACACCAGGGGGTCGCCAAACTTCTTTGGCCGTCGACCCTTCAGGAGTTTCTTGACTTTTTATCAACCCCCTCTATTTTACTATTACGTAATTATAATAAGACAAGCAAAAAAGACGCGTATGTGAGTTTTTAGATTGTTTATTTTACAGTTATTCGACTCTTCAACATAGAGAAGTTTAGTTCGTGAATGAATAACGATTGAATTGCAATATGTACGTTGGTGAATTTTAGAAAATTAACGCTCACTTGTATGTCGATGCGCAAAAATGAGACTGGGACCGAATACGTGTAAGTATACGTAAATAAGTAACCACGCACGTGTTGCAATCTTGCTCCCACCGTACCGGCCGGACGGGCACCACCGACATACGTTTATTGGTAAAAACGTCATTTTGGCCTACTTTATTGGCCTCCATAACTATTTTCATGACCTTGCTCCATCTTACAGGTCCCATTCATGTCACTGTTCTCACGATTTACTCTTAATTGCTTTGCCATTCAGGGTGAAGGTTAGCCAAGTTAACCAAATTAAATATTATCCGTAAAATGAAGTCTTATAATTTTCTATCGACCCTCAATTGACCCCTAACAATGTGATGTCGACCCCTGGCGACCACCGATCTACAATTTCTTATGATCGCTCGAGAATTTTAGGTTTAGCTCTTGCTGAGGCATATTTTAGGGGAATATTTTCGTTTTCACACTAGATTTTGACTTTCAGTTCATTTCTGAGTTTAGTTTTATAAGCCATGTTCTTTAGATACCCCCCGAAACAAAAAAAAACTTCGCCTCATAATTTGCATGCTAGTCCTTGATACATAGGACATAGCACTGTCTTATTGGAATGAACAGTGAGTTATTTATTTCTTCTTCAGTTTGTGGTATAAAGTAGGGTTTGAGCATATTTGCATATCTTTTTGAATTCACTGTGCCCCCGTTTTAGAACAGATGCATATGTCCTCCTATAAGGTTTCATTGTTTTTCTAGATAGTATTTTGATGTTGGTCGGTAGCCCTATAATTAATTTTAACTTCTGGGTAAATTTTTCTTATTCCTTTATTATCATGATTTTCTTCAATCTTTTTTACTTCTAAGTATGCCTTTCATACTCTCATTTTGCATCTGTTGTTATTGTTGCTAGTAATTTTAAACTTGCTTTTCTCCTTGCAGCTGTACCGCTTTACATTTCCCATTTAACCATTTTTTACCTTCTTTTATTTAGCTCCTAATATTTTTTTGGCTGCTTGTACCACTTTTTCCTTCATATCTTCCCATTTTATATATATGTTATTATATGTATATCTTTATTTCGCTTACTGGCCCTTCTAATTTTCCCTCGTACGCTTTTCTGTTATTGAGATTTTTTAAGTGCTCTGTGCTCTTTTCTTCGCAGATCTTTTAACTCCGTTCTCTTAAGGTATTTCTCGCGAAACTTCATCTCTCATGGTTGATTTTTCTTTAATTGGGATAAATCCAGGTTTAACAGCTCCTCGAAGTGTTCTCTTCTTTGTTTGCTATGATTTGTCCTGTGTTATTTCTACATATACCCTACACCGAAAGGTACTTGGGTACAGATTATATATATATTTCTACATAGATTCATTCTTGACTTATACCCTTGACGAAACATACATACCGGGTGTGGCCTGACATGTGAGACATAGGAGAAATACATGCGATTTTGATAATTGCTTAATTTTATCTCTCCAGTTGAACCGTTTAGTTGTTGTACGTTCTTGTTTGGATAAGTATGCTATTAAGCAATTGATTCTTAACTAATTAGGAAAATTTAGCTCTTCAACGTAAAATAAAGTAGATAAATATTAAGTCTAGTTGATCAAATTTTTGTAGAATTAATATCAGTCTAATAATTAGGATTAAATACGATTTCGCCTTCATTTCAGATAAATTTCGTACTATAATCGACTGAAAAAAAGTACTTTTCGATGAATAGCTACAACGTACGCAACAGTTAGCCAGGAAGATAATATTCACATATGTTCAATTTCCCATGCATTTCACCTATGTCTCACATTTCTATAATACTACACAAAGCTAGTCTGGAATGATAATCGGGGGTTAAAAGAGCTTGCATCCGTTGAATATGAAAACGATACAATTGCTGTTCTCGTAAAATCCTCCAGACTAAAGAAGCATTCATTTCCGTAGCTATTGTCCTGGTGCTGATATTCGGATTTTCTTGTGCTTTTCTTAAAACTTCTTCTTCTGTGTCAGGAGTAGTTACTGATTTTGGCCGTCCGGCAACATGTTTATTAACATTAAATGAGCCACTTTCACTTAATCATTTATGTAGTTTCGAAAACAATTTATAGAATGGAAGTATACGATTACGAAATGCTTCGGCGTCTAGACGCCATGCTTCATAAGCGTTGCCGTTAGCACGGCCGTACATAAACTGTATATCGGCCATCTCTGTATTTATATAAAACTGCATTTTCTTTTATTACAAAAAGATGCTGTTATTAATAAAAAATAATCGAAAACTGATAGCACTGCAACGAGATTAATGGCACATGCAGCAAATAAAGAAAAACAAAAAACAACGACTTAAATTTGTTTTTTTTTCCTCGAAAAACACGATAGAAGTCCAGGTATGCTGTTTATGAGTACTATGCGCGGATAAAATTAATACCCGACCTTTTTTTAAACAGCCTGTATATGAAATGAGCAAAATAAAAAAAATACGATCAAATGTAACGTGTTTTAAATGTAACTTGCAAAATCGGCCATGGATAAGATAATTTATTTAAGAGAATATTTATAAAAATCTTTATTTTTATGTTAACGCGATATTTTAAGTACAAAGGGCAATAGACCTTATAGACTTTTCTTTTTAATTTACGAGGTGTAAGTTCTTGTTTCGTTGGTTATTCCTTAAGGAAATTTAATTCGTAGTAGCTAGGTTGGTTGAATTTTCTAAGAACTACATTTTACAGTTTAAATACTTTGTAGTTACACAAGGTAACCCACATCCCACATGAAATAACTCTTTCGCGAGGCACTTAATCTTTTTGTACAAACAAAATACAAAATGTGCAGTTCTGGTAATTCTTACGATCGTTAATTTTTTCATAACTACTCTCATTTAAAATTCAAATAAGAGGATTTATCTGCAGCGCAATTTGTGGCACAAATGTATAGGCTTATCAGGTAACATTTGTAATTCTAACATTTTTCTTTTAGTTTTAGGTAATAACTGTTTTCGAAGAAGAGCCGAAAGAATAATTAAATTCCGCGAACTTTTGATTTACAGAGAGATTAGTAAAGTTGTTTTCAACCAGGAAAATATTCCACGAAAGAAAATTTAAACTACGGAATGTTTCTTATCGAGCACTTGTTCGAGATAACTTTTAAAGGAAACAGATTACGTACCCAAAAAATTCGCATAGTATTTTTAAAATGAATTAAATTAAAACTATGGCAACATTTTAACGAATCTCACAAAAAATATTTACGATTCCAGAGAACATGGATAGTGTTTGTCACAGTCTAATAAATTAATAAAACAAAGGAAGGTTAAAAAAGCGTGGTATATTAAAAAGTAGTTGACTTAAGCCCGCCACAGATGCAGAGACTTGCCTCAAGACTTGCGTGCACGGTTAAAACCGTGCATTCAAAACCGATGGTGTGTGGTAGAAACCTGTAGACTTATTTAGAATGCGCATTCCAATAAACCCGTCGCAAAAAAACCTGGCGTTGCCTGAATTTTTCCCCGTACAGTTTTGAATGCACGGGGAAAACTCTGCGTGTGTGGTGCAAGATTGCACAATGAACACGTTTTTATTCAGTGGCGTCGGTACTAATTATTTTGTTGGTGGTGTATTGACAATATATACAATAAATTTCAAATCATGTCGGATTTACTCAACTGCTCCCGTGATTTTATGAGTTCCTTCATCGAAATTTATAGAGACAATCATTGTTTATGAAAAATAAAATCGAAGGAATTCTTAATAATGCAAGCGCACGCTACTGCCACTAAACATGATTCATATTCTGATATCACAACCGACATTTTGCAACAACTCTTTAGAATAAAACTACTGACAAGTCGCTACGTGTGTGTGGAAATACAGACTACATTCTTTTTGTACGGGTTTGAATGTACATTCAAAACCGCACACGCTAACCTCTGCATCTGTGGCGGGCTTTAGACCTTTAGCAAGTCGTTATAAATAATTCTTTTATCTGCCAAATATGTGTGCTTCTCAAATTTCAAAGTTATTAAAAAATTGATTCGGCAAGGAACAAGTTTATGGTTTGCCAGTTACTCAATGCATTGTATTCTCTTGAATATATTTTGAAATTGTTGGTTTTAAAAGCATATTAAATCTTGAGAAGTTGCAAATCTGTAAGAATTACTCGATCTAAGAATTATTGTGCTTATACAGGTTGGAATCTCTGTAGAATTCTGCTTCCTAGAAATCTGTTTACATCTTTTTGGATTTCTCTGATATGTATACAGGGTGTATTCAAAATGGCGTAGAATATTCGCACCACGCGATTCTGTGTTAAAAACTGGACAAAAAATTGTATACTTAACTGTTTTAGGCCAAAACGTGTAGTTTTTGAAGAATTTTTAATTAAATTTGTAACGGTATACTGTTACTTTTTTCAAATTTTTGATAAAATTTAGTAAACAAGGAAGCTCACCTAGCTCATAAAAGCTCCTGTTTTTGATCATTTACCGACTGCTCATCATTCAGGTAGTGGTGCGTCGGTTCCAGCACATATGGTTTACCACAATATTAAATTGAAGCCAAGGAAACGCACACACAAGTTAATAGTGTTGAATATATTACTTGAAAATACACTCTAATTCTACTCAATCTTATACTACACTTATACTGCTACACTTATACTACTACACTTATACTACTACACTTAATGTCCCTTATTCTTATAATATAAAGTAAGTGCACTTACATACAAAAACAAAGCGGGTTTGTAGGTGGTGCAACGGCCTGTACCCTGTAGCGCGGTTCCTGAACCGCTGTTCTGGCGTCTTCCCTGGCAATAGCGATATCCCGGGAAAGTAGGATTATAATAATTGACGGGCTCAATTGGACTTCTAATTCAGAGCCCGTTGTGGCTTCTTAATTATTGTTAACTGGCTGATAAAACGGACCCAAACTGGTCTTCTATTTTATTGCCTAAATGCACTCTTAATTTTTAAAAGCACACTAGCACAAAACTACACTGATGCCAAGAACCTCTGGCTTCTTGGGTGATGCTACCCCAAGTGTCCCTTTTTCTGCTAATTCGCCGTACCACCCCCGCCTGGCTCCGCTACAACCTCACAAAAACAAAACCAATCCCTAAAATCGGGGTTATTACCTCCAGTATTTGGCAGGAGCTCCGAGAGCGTTACAATATCCCCCCTTGTTTTTAGAGCAATAATATAGACTTGCATCCATAGCATGTTATAGTGCGACAAAAACAACTTAGAAACACTAACAACGTTACTTAATACTAACACAACAATACTTAACACTAATACGTAATACCTAATATAAAAGTAAAAAAAAATTACTAATTTAAATGGGTTTGCTGTTTATACGCCCTGCTCAGCAATACCTGAATTGGGTAGTACCGCTAATCTAATATACAGCTTGCTAGCTTCCTCCTTACGTTACTTGTGAAAAATCAAATATTGGTTACGCATCGAGACAGTGTCAACTACGCTAGTTGTGACCGATTAAGGTTTATTACATTTTGTGTAGTTTTGTATCTATTGGTGCCAGGGTAATATAGCACGTATGCGTTTTCACCCAACTCTTTGGTTACTTCAAACGGGCCTTTATACAACAAAAAAAACTTTTTAATTTCCTTATCAATCGCTGACGACTGAACATGCGCACGACTTAATACTAAATCTCCAGGTTTATACTTGATAGGGTTAATACCGCGATCCTGCCTCATTTTCCGCTTCTTTGCGTTGCTCTTCAGCCTTTCTTTAGCCAGGAGAATTTTGGTCTCCACATCCGCATCCTGTCTTGCAGGGAAAGCCAGTAACTTTTCAATAGATTGTGTAGGGCGTTCACCTTTCATAAGTTCAACCGGTGTAAAGCCTGTCGATTCATTTTCGACACAATTGAGCCAACTTTCTATTTTTATCTACGTACATATACCACTTAGTGTGTTGGTCATTGCAATACGCCCTGAATATCCGCCCTAATTCCCTCATTACCCTCTCTACTGGGTTGGACTGGGGATGATATACGGACGAATATCTGACCGCAATTCCAAGATTGATTAGACTTTCCGTCCATAAGTGACTCGTAAATTCTATCCCATGGTCTGAAACAACGGCATTCGGCATTCCGACAGACGGTATAAATTCATCTGTCAGTTTTTTAATTAGTGTTCGGGCATTGGCTTTTCTTATCGGATACAATTTGATATATTTGCTAAACACATCCCTAATAACGAAAATATAAGACACACCGGCTCTCCCCGGAGGCAGTGGTCCAAATAGGTCTACAGAAATTAGTTCGAGTGGTTTAGTGGCTAATTCATTATGCATTTGCCCTTGTCGGCGTTGATTATCGACTTTTGATTTTTGACATAACTCGCAGGAGGCCAGAAACTTACGCGCTTTTCGTTCTAAATTTGGTATGTAGCAAGTTTCGCTAATGAGGCTTGCACATTTTTTTGCGCCGAAATGCCCATATATCATATGATACTCCCATATAAGGTCCTCAACCATGAAGCTAGGAATACATAACAGCCACCATTCCTCACTCGTACCCTTCCTAAATAACAACCCTTCATGTATGAGATACGTTTCGGCCAATTTTCCTGCTCTACCGTGGTCATTATTCAATAGTTCATTTCTAACCCATACAAGTTGCCGATCATTTCCTTGTTTATCCTCTAATCCATCTAATAACTTTCTTAACTTACAATCAGATCTTTTCTGCTTAACTACGGGCGCCATGGTTATGGGTTTATTCCGCTTCTCCGCCTCATATCCATATCGCGACAAAAAGTCAGCTACTACATTATCTTTTCCGGGCCGGTACTTTATTTCTAACTGGTACTCTTGTAACAATAAGCACCATCGCATTAATCGCGAGTTCAATGCCTTGCAGCTGAATAAAAATTCCAACGCCCTATGGTCTGTTAATATTACTACCGGGTATCCTAAAACATATGTTCTAAATTTCGTACAGGCAAACACTATCCCCATTAATTCCAGTTCCGTGATCATGTAATGTTTTTTCGCGTTTGTTAGAGCACGGCTAGCGAATGCTATGCTTTCTACGTCTCCATTATCATGGATTTGAAAAAGATGCGCACCCAACGCCTTGGTTGATGCATCCGTTTCTATATAAAAAGGTTTCTTGAAATCCGGATGACTTAATCTCACGGTATTTACAAACGCAGCTTTTATATTTTTAAACGTTGCGTCTTCAGACAGCCCCCAAGACCAAGCAATGTTCTTTTTCAATAAGTGCGTCAGGTCACTTACTAATTCCGAATGATTTTTTACGAAACGCCAGTAAAAGTTGTAGAAACCTAAAAATGACTGTAAATCTTTTTTGTTTTTCGGGGTAGGGAAGTTCTGTATTGTTTCGACTTTCGCGTTATCAACACTAATTCCTCGAGGACTGATAATGTGGCCCAAAAATTTTAACTGAGTTTTTAAAAAGTCGGATTTACTAGCTTTGACAGTGATGCCTGCGTCTTTTAACCGAGTTAAAACGTGGCGTAACTGGTTGACATGTTTTTCGAGAGATGTTGACGCGATTAATATGTCCTCTACATAAACGGTTGCGAATGACAAAGCTTCTGTCCCTAAAACTTCATCTAAGCACTTGCTGAACGCCGCAATAGATACGTTGAGACCGAAAGGGAGCACTTTAAATTGGTAACTTCTACCATTTACTAAAAATGCCGTATATTTTCTCGATTCTCCCGATAAGGGGACTTGCCAATATCCAGCAGTCAAATCTAGCGCGGACATGTATTTAACCCCATTAAACCTCTGTAATAGATCTTCCGTGACAGGTGGTGATTCGCGATCTGGGATTAATACTTTGTTTAATCGTCTCGCATCCAGACATACCCGTACGGATCCATCCTTTTTCGTAACTACTACAATTGGGTTAGAGAACGGAGAATTTGATTTTTCTATGATACCCCACTGTAACATTCGTTGTATTTCTTTGTTGTCCGCTTCACGTTTTGAATACGGTATTGGGTATGATTTTTGGACAAATGGCGTTTCATCTGTCACTCGCAATTCGCATGTAAAACTCTTACAAATACCTGGTCGATCAGTGAAGATCTCGCGGTACTCTTGTTGAATTAGTTCGATTGCCTGACATTCATCGTTTTGAGTAATTACGGGATTACAATTTAATTTTGCTCGATGGCGTAACAAATGTCCTTCGGCTACTTCTTTGAACGGAATTACTGCCGGGCAGTACTGGCATCTATAATTCTGAATTTCACCCACGTTGGTCGATTCCTTACCGTTATTGCACCGCGTAGCTTTCAAGTCTGTTAAAACTTCCAACAGCGTATTTTCTATCCCCCCAATATCACTACTACCTCCCTTGGCGTCATCACTATTTTGTAGAGGTTTCTCTGCCTCTAGTACAACACTAGCCAAACCGCTGCCAGATCCGACACTAACCTTAAATTTCTCAGTGTATTGTACACCATTATCAATAAAATTTAGTAGGTTAGTTTGCATATTAAGTTTCGCGGCCTTTTTTGTCATCCAGTCCATCCCTAAAATAACTGGTAAATTTAAACCCTTAATTATTAGAAATACTTGTTGATGTTGTGAACCCCCTAATTGTATATTAATAAATGCTTGTTTCCTAACTTTGGTCACCTTTCCTGTTACGCCTTGTATAGATATCCCCCCAGCCGGAAAAATTGAAATAGTATGGGTCGTTTTTTGGTGAACGATATTTAGGAATAACTCCTCAGATATGCCGCTAATGGTACTTTCGGTATCTATAAGAAAATCCTGCTCTATTCCCTCGAGTTTACCTTTAACCCACGGCAAATAAACATTATTCTCTTTTCCTTCAATCTGTTTACCTTCGTCGCGATTTGTTTCTGTACACTCGTCGGCCGTGTTAATTTGGAGTACTTGCTTGTTAGAAAAATAATTTCTAACAAATTCTAAATGTCGTAATTGCCCTTTACAACCCCTTTTTCCAACCGATGGAGCAATCCGCCCGGGGGTTCCTAGTTTTCCGACCACATATTTTCGCGAGTTTGCGTAGCTGTCGGTTCCCTAACCTCAACCGCTGCGTACGACACCGGATTTCTATTCCGGCTAAGATCCGTATTACGAGACTGTTCACTTCGGTTTGGTCGGCCGTTTTCCGGAAACCATCTATTACTTTGGGGTTTACTTCGATTTTGTAATGTTGTTAATAACTTTAATAAGCGGTCTATGGTATTTACTTGCGCCGTTATTATGGACGTTTCTACCTCATATGGGAAATGTTTCCTTATTACACTGACGAAGATACTGTCCGGTATTTTTTCTTCCAGGAATTGTATTTTGTCTATCCAATAATACACATGACTCACATAATCCCCATGTTTGGAATTATACGATCTCGGTTCATAAATCGCAGACCTAATTCGATCCTGTACTTTGCGTGACCAAAATTGTTCGGTGAATTTATCGCAAAACTCCGAATATTTTTCCCATATGTTTAGATATCGGCCTGCCCAAATCTTAGCATCTCCCTCTAAAGAATGAAGTGCGACTAACAACCTATCTTTTTCTGTGCCTATACCATTATCTCGAAATACTTTTCTAATTCCCGCAAAAACTTCATTGGGTTAGAAGCTTTGCGTCCACCGTCGAATTTAGATTATATAAAATCTATCTGCATCCCCAAAGGCAATTGTATTATCCCACTATGATTTACTCGCCCTACGTTTTCAATTTTATTCTCCAAGGACACTAATTTATGGCTTATTGTCTCTACATTGCTGTATAATTTTGTTTCTAAATCGTAATACTTTTTATCGGAACTAATACGTTCAAGCGTAAGTTGCTGCCCTACGTTTTTTAATTTATTTCCTAACCCTACCGCTTCTCTTTCTAGATCTTTTTCTAGTACAGCTAACCTACTTTCTATCGGTTCCACCCGCGTTTCTAACCTTTTTTCTGTATCAATTTCTAATTGCCTAATGAGACTTTCTGTTTTTTCATCCGCTTTATCTAATTTCTCATTAATTTTGTCAATATCTGTTTTTATATCAGACCTCATAGTTGCTATTAAACGAAAAAGATCACCTAAATTTTTTCCGAATTATGCTCTCCCTCGATTCTTTCGCCTAAACCTAGTACTTCTTCACTGTTTTCTGATGCCATTTCGGTCTGTTTAATTCTCCCCGAACGTAGTAGCATAAAAACAAAATACTATTCTTAAATAGGGTATAACGGAAATCCCCTAGTTCCTCTTTGTTAAAAATAACTACAAAATTTCGTTTCGCTGGCCACTGTCACGATACGTTTTCAATTATTTATATTTTATATCTACTAATTTCTTTGTGGGTTTCGAGCCCTCACGTTGCTGCGCCAAATTGTAACGGTACTGTTACTTTTTTCAAATTTTTTGATAAAATTTAGTAAACAAGGAAGCTCACCTAGCTCATAAAAGCTCCTGTTTTTGATCATTTACCGACTGCTCACCATTCAGGTAGTGGTGCGTCGGTTCCAGCACATATGGTTTACCACAATATTAAATTGAAGCCAAGGAAACGCACACACAAGTTAATAGTGTTGAATATATTATTTTAAAATACACTCTAATTCTACTCAATCTTATACTACACTTATACTACTACACTTAATGTCCCTTATTCTTATAATATAAAGTAAGTGCACTTACATACAAAAACAAAGCGGGTTTGTAGGTGGTGCAACGGCCTGTACCCTGTAGTACGGTTCCTGAACCGCTGTTCTGGCGTCTTCCCTGGCAATAGCGATATCCCGGGAAAGTAGGATTATAATTGACGGGCTCAATTGGACTTCTAATTCAGAGCCCGTTGTGGCTTCTTAATTATTGTTAACTGGCTGATAAAACGGACCCAAACTGGTCTCCTATTTTATTGCCTAAATGCACTCTTAATTTTTAAAAGCACACTAGCACAAAACTACACTGATGCCAAGAACTTCTGGCTTCTTGGGTGATGCTACCCCAAGTGTCCTTTTTTTCGCTAATTCGCCGTACCACCCCCGCCTGGCTCCGCCACAACCTCACAAAAACAAAACCAATCCCTAAAATCGGGGTTATTACCTCCAGCATCTGGCAGGAGCTCCGAGAGCGTTACAAATTTTGTTTTGTTGTTTTTTATAATTAGTGATCTAGTTTCATGGTTTATCTCAACTTCAAGTAAAATTATTTACAAGAATATTAATATAAGTACCAGTGGCGGCTCGTGGTTTAAAAAATAGGTGAAGAGTTACAAAATTAGCCATAAGAAACATTTACTCTGAAAATCATTTAATTATCACTTACCTATTTTTTGTATATTAAATTGATTCTTTAAAGCTACAAATTTGTCAATTATGTCGTCATAAAATGGTTACTTCTTCGTAAGCATCAGTAGAAGTTCTTTCTGAATAGAAATATTTGCCAAATGAGAAAGTCTTTCTTGAGAAATGGTGTTTCTTGAGTAAGTTTTTATTCTCTTAAGATAAGAGAAGCTTCTTTCTACTGACACACTTGTAGATGGAATTGTTAAAATGAGGGAAAACAATTTATAAGCTTCTGTAAAAATGTCTTTATCTTCATCAAGCATTCGAAGAAGTTCTTACGTCGATATGTTTCTATATTTTTCGTCAAATTATTTTTAAGGCGCTGGGGGTTGGTAAATAGGTAATGTTGTCGTAAAAAATGTTTTAGATTTTCAAGAGCAAGGGAAGGAAAACATGAATTAAAATACTCGAATTTTGCTGTAAATTGAAGTTTTTCACAATCTTGAAATCTTATGTTGATTTCCATAATAATGTGATCCAAAGTTTCAAAATATGATTGTTTATAATTTTGAAAAATGGCTTCTGGTGTAACAGCGGCATATTTGCATTTAAATCTGTTTATTTCTGTGATTTTTTTGGCCTTTTCAAATAGCCCTTCAAAAACACCATCGTTTCTTTTACGGCCTAATATATCACAAGTTTCCTTAACCTTCGCGGCACTACGTCAAAAAAGTTACACGGAGTACCACGCGGGGTACATTTGTACCCCATAATAAAACTGCACTGAACCGACCGACTGATATTGTAGATGTGGCTTAAAGTCATCTGACTACTTGCCAGTTGACTATCATGCCAACGCACATGTCAACATTGCCCGAACACCTTCGAGAAAAATTAATTCATACGACAAACTGCAGTCGGGTGCCTCAAAAATAGCATGCTACGAATGCACCCCAAGACAGATTTTAATTTTTACCAGAAGATTTCTAGATTTTTTTTCTAATCTAAATATGCAATATTGTTGCTGTGTACCTATGCAAGGATAAATTAAAAAATGACGGTATAAGATGTCAAATTTTCAGAATTACACCAAAAAAACTACCCGTGGGGTACATTTGTACCCCGCCCGGTGCCGCGAAGGTTAATTTGAGATACACAATAGCTTATGTCCAGTGATTTTTTCTGAAGAATTTGGAATAAAATATCGATAGAGCCAAAAGTGTTCATATCATTTACGAATCCCTTGGCAAGTTGCATTGTTTTTTTATCTGATTGTGCACTGTTCGCCAAAAATTCAAATGCTTCCTTTAATTTATCCCAATCTTCAACAATTACATTTACTAGTTTCGAATTAGAGGACCATCGAATTTGTTCTTGCGGATGTTGCTGTAAGCGTATAAGCTCGCTTCGCTGAACAGACTGCAGACGAGTGACGTTGCCTAAAAAAATCCTTCACTTGTAGCGGCTCATGCGAGTGACGTCAGTGTTACCATGGCAACCCAGTGAATAGTGTAGACTTCCAAGCATTTTAGTTTAGCTCTGCAATATTTTATTCTGTGCTGCGAAATACATATACCTATAAGAATTGAAATAAAATTCATTTATAAGTTAAACTATTTAGGAATTTAGATAAATGGAAAGAATAATCATTTTTATATACAAAAAAAAACTAATTCGAGTGAAATATTAGGTGAAGAGGCACTTCACCTACTTCACCTGAAAAGCCGCCACTGATAAGTACATATACAGTGCGGTCGTTTAGTCTGGAGACCTGGGAATAAAAAGTTGTCCGTTCATTTATGGAAAAAATCCTCGGACAGGTCAATTTTTATTGCACACATTTTGACATATCCTTAAAAAAATTTCCGCCATATTTGAAAAAGTTATGACGTCATCGCCATTTTTGTTAAATCGCGACCCCCAATTTTTTTGGCAAATTTGGATACTTCGTGAAATTCTAAAACCAAAAATGTCAAAAAAGTATGACCTTGAACTTGAAAATTTTCGAAATAAAAAATGACTATGACGTCGTAACTTTTTCAAATATGCCGGAAAAAATTTTAACGATATATCAAAATGTGTGCAATAAAAAATAAAAATTGACCTATCCGAGGATTTTTTCAATAAATGAACGGACAACAACTTTTTATTCCCAGGTTTCCAGACTAAACGACCGCACAGTATAACAGATACACCTAGACAAAAATGTACAAACATGCATACCTAAGTACAATAAATTAATAAGATAAATAATCCATCAGAAATGATTTAGTCAGTATTAAAGCAAAAATTCATACTATTGCAATTGCACTGTATGTTATATGTCACAGAAAAAATTTACGAATCATAAAAATTTAATTCCCCAATGGAAGTATTCACACTTATTTTGTTCGATTATTCTATATGTATATGTGATCTGATAATCCACGGTTTAATCGATTTTCAAATAGACAGTCAATTTTCCATGAGCACCTTGGCTGTTCTTTGCGATATATCGGTTTCACTCTTTGTACCGCTATTGCTGGCACTAGATGAGAAAAGAATTCGCTTTGAAGATCGTGATGTCGCTTTTCTAAATTCGGGAAACTTCCATGCGAAAACGGTAACACCCATGTTCTGGGGCATGGCATAACAATCAGGGACATTTCAATACAATGTATTTTCATCAAGCTTTCTTTATAATGAACACAAGAACACGAAGAAATGACAAACAAGGAAATAACGAGCTGTCAACGATTTATCTCCACTCCCAGCAATATACCATAATATATAATAAAGTCTTGTAAACTTAGCAACACTGTGTGGTCAGTCATACTACGTCACCTGCGAGCAGGGCCTTTCAGAGAAAATAGGAGGCCCGAGGTTGTCAGCAGGGCAAAAAGTGGGCCCGCAACTTGTGTGCAGACTGTGAAGATGATGAAGCTGTCCCAATTTATGAATTCTGTAGCTCATATGAATAGCTTTTTTCCGATAGCAGTTTCTGCCCATACCATATACCATGTAGGAAGGGAGTTTCGTGTATTGTCAGCCTAATACGAAAACAAGGCAGTAAACAAAAAAAATATTTTATTATTTTTCAATATAGGGTAAACCATACAGTAATTGGACACCAGACAGTTATTGGACACTTGACATTTATGTCACTATAATAAACAACCTGACAGGTTTCTTAATAGTTTGACTCATCTATTACAGACGTCAATGCATTTGTGTTGCCTGCATTAATGCATATTTCGCGCCAATCGACTCTACCTAACCTTTTTCGTGAATGTCCAGAAGTGTATATCGTGCAGTATAAATTCTTGTCTTTTTGTTAAGGAAAGTAGGTACGTAAAAATTTTTATATATGGACATTTATAGTTTCAGGCCGTCAAATAAAATATCACTGTAGCTAGGGGCTACAACAAATTGATTTTAAGTTATTTTTTTGTGTAAATTGCTTTTATCAAGCAAAAACACGGTGGCCAATAACTGTATTCAGCCTCCACGTGAAATTTAGTTATTGGACAGGGTGTCCAATAACTGAATTTCGGGTCAGTTTAATTCATGCACGCTATAAAATAGTCTAATAAGTGCTAAAGCTATCGCTATATTCAAAGTTGATTTTGAAGCATTTTAGACAGTTATTGGCCACATGTCCAATAATTGTATTATATAATGTCCAATAACTGTATTTTAATAGGGCATTCTTTTTTTAGCATTCATCATGCCAAAAACTAACGGTTATGATAGCGTTGCATTGTCCAAGGCAATTTTTGAGTTTAAAAGTGGAAATGGCTCACTTCGGGCAATTGCAAAGAAATACGACATCCCAAAGTCTACCCTCGAATATAGAATTAAAAACCCCGGTCATAAGCAAACGTTTGGACCGTCCCCTATCTTAACAAACTCAGAAGAAACAAACATTGTAGATTGGATCGATGGTCTTGCCAGAAAAGGCTTTCCAAGAAAAAAGAATGATATCATGTCAAGTGTGCAAAACTACTTAACTACGCACCCACGTCCTAATCCATTTAAAAATAATCGTCCAGGCGATGGATGGATAAAGGCATTTTTTAGGCGTCATCCGGAAATTACAGAAAGAACAAGTGAATCCGTAACCTCAGCCAGCTCTTGCGTCTCGGAGGACAACATTCGAAAATGGTTTGCCACAATAAAAGAATATTTAAAAGAAAAACACCTTGAAGAGGTGATAAACGATCCGTCTCGAATTTTTAATGGAGATGAAACCGGTTTTCAGATATGTCCAGCAACAGGAAAAGTGTTGGCACCCAAAGGATTAAAAAACGTTTACACCATTGATCAGGGTTCGTCAAAAGAGAACGTTACTGTAATGTTTACATTTTCTGCCAGTGGGTGTAGCTGTGTTCCCATGATAGTTTATCCATACAAAAGGATACCCGAGAAGATTTCGCAATCTGTTCCAGCTGAATGGGGAATTGGTCGTAGCGATAACGGTTGGATGACAGCAGAAGTGTTCTATGAGTACATTTCACAAGTATTTCATCCGCATTTAATTGCAGAAGGTGTAAAATTACCAGTAATATTGTTCGTTGATGGACATAAATCACACCTTACTTACCAATTAAGCGTCCTGTGTAGCCAGCTACGAATTGAAGTTATAGCATTATATCCTAATGCAACCAGAATTCTCCAGCCGGCAGATGTATCTGTATTCCGGCCTATCAAGGTAGCTTGGCGAGCAGCAGTACGGAAGTGGCAGGCCGAACATGCAGGTCAAGCTCTTACTAAGTCTGAATTTGCACCTTTATTAAAAGATGTTATTAATGGCAGTGTCAAACCAAGTACATTAGTAACTGGCTTCAAGGCATGTGGTCTATACCCACTTGATCCAGGAGCTGTGGATTATACTAAATGTCTGGGAACCTCTAAGAAAGATGGTAGAAACACTGAGAAGGCACATAACGTAGTAATGAACTATGATTCATTTGTAAATATCGTAGGAAAGGCAAAAATAGGGCAGTTTAGAAATGTAAATGAAATTATTTCGGGAGGTAACAGTGAAGATTTTTTTGCCTTATTTAGAATTTGGAGGCATTTTCAACCCTCAGATATGAATGGTGAAGCAACTGAAGAAACCACACAAGCAGAGATGTCTCTAGAAAACAAAATGCCTGAAACAACTACAGATACGGAGTTGATTGAAGAACCTTCGACGTCAAACAACGTTGTACATGATGTGGTGATACAAGAAAACAAAATGCCTGAAAAAACTACAGATACGGAGTTTATTCAAGAACCTTCGACGTCAAACAACGGTGTACATGATGTTGTGATACAAGAAAGTGATTTAAACAGCACTCCATCGTTTAGAAGTGCAACAATAAAAATATCAGAACCTTCTCCTATCGCCGATTTTCTTTATTGGCCAGATTCCCCCAAACGAAAAGGGAAAAGGAATATCGAGAGACTGCCGTACGCAATTACAAGTGGAAAGTTCCAGGAAATGCTTACACAGAAAGCTACAAAAAAGAAAGAACAAGAAGAAGCCAGAGATAAAAAACGTGCTTTAAAGAAAGAAAATCAAGAGCAGAAAGCAAAGAAAAGAAAGCAAGATAAAGAATTACGACAGAACAGCAAAAAGCAACGTGTAGGTTTAGAAAAGAAGCAAAAGAAAACTACTCAAATAAAATGTTATGTTTGTGCTACGACGATAAAACGCAATGAATTGTCTTGTAATTCATGCAAAAAGTATTACCATCGTTCATGCATCCCACCAACACATAGAGAACATATTCCCGACCCTGACGACGATGATATCTTTCTTTGTCACAACTGTTATCAAGAAGAATCAGAAAGTGATGTAAATATAGACAGTGAAACAGTAGAAGCAGAAGAAGAAGAAGGAAAAACGCCTCCACAAGAAACACAAGAGGAAGAGAAGGAAATAGATGACTTGTATAATACATATTTGAAAGAAATTGCATAATTTAATGTTTAATAATAATAAATAAACGTAACAATAACTTAAATCTCTTTTAATTACCAAACATTTTGGCAAAAATAAAAAAATTAATAGTGTCCAATAACTGTCACCAGAGTGTCCAATAACTGTAAAAAGTGTCCAATAACTGTACTTTCAGGTGTTTTTGTAATTGATGGGTTATAATAATTTTACGTATAACGATTCGTAAAAATCGTGTCATTATCCTGAATCGCCACTAAATATCCTTTACAATGATGTAATCATAATTAGGAATATCTTAAAAGGCAGGCTTTTGGGAAACTCACAAAAAAAATGTTTGCTTAAGTGTCCAATAACTGTACAGTTTACCCTAGTCTCCTTTTAGTTGAATACATTTTTTAAGAACGTTTAATTAAGTCTTGCATACCCTTTAAAAAATACTCTGGAGTTTTCCCCTGAAAATGGACCTAAAACAGCTTCTTGAACTTCATTGTCGGTTCTGAAATGCCTCCCTCTTAAGTTCACCTTCAATTTAGAAAACAAAAAATAATTACTGGGGGCAAGGTCCGGACTGTATGGGGGGTGGTCGATTTCTATGAAACCGGATTTACGTATGGCAGCCTTACCAATAGCTGCTGTGTGAACAGGCGCGTTATCATGGAGTAACAAAATTCCTCGACTATTTTTCCTCGGCGTTTCTCTACAATGGCCTGCCGCAACTTATGAATAATTGTTGCATAATATTTATCATTCATCGCTGTATTTCTTTCTTTAAAATCTATTAGCAGAATTCACTTCGAATCCCAGATTATTGTGGCCATAATTTTTGTTGTGCTTTTGGTGACTCTGGCCTTTTTTGGTACGGGTTCTCCTTTTTTGTGCCACTCCATTGATTCTGCTTTGGTAGTAGGATCATGGTAAAGAACCATTGTCTCATCGCCAGTAACAATTGAGTGAATGGCTTTTTGCTGGTCATCTGCACAAAGCTCTAAAACTTATGGCAGCATTTCACGCGTCGCTGTTTTCGCATAGCACTGAGAATTTTGGGCACCCACCTTGTGCTAATTTTCATCATGCTTAAATATTCGTGGAGAATACGAAAATCACTTGTATTTCAAAGTGTAGTTCGTGTTGCTATTTTAAGCGACGATCACTAAGCACTATTTTTTCTAGAATCTTAACATTTTCTTGAGCGGTTGCTGTAACAGACCCACCTGAACGCGGAAATAACTTTGACCAGTGCTTTACTGTGGAAAATGTTGGTGCAGTATCCCCATAGACAGCATCCATCCGTTCTTTAATTTGTATCGGTTTTAAACCTTCTTTCGTAAGAAATTTGATCACAGCTCTGTGTTCGATTTTGGACATCTTCAAAAATTAGCTAATAAGCACTTACATTGACAAGTGACACTTCTTCACTGATCGAGATAGCAACTTATTTATTTCGTCAATAGTAACTGAGATATGTAGCTGTTGTAGCACGCTCAACTGTTTTCCAAATTTACATTAGAAATATAGCAGGCCGAGAATATATGGAACATCCCTCGTATGTACGATGTACCTATGCAATACTTTATTTTTTTTTACTTCAAATTGTTCAATAAAGAACAAAGCTTCCGTTGCTATTGAATTTTTTCTACTCGCTCTAATTTCTGTCTTATGGTTAACATATTGAGTTACCAAGTTGAGGCCTCTAAATATTGTGAGGCCCGGTGCAGCCGCCCCTCGTGCCCCCCCTACCTGCGATATCACCAATAGCAACCCGCTTGATTTAATATAATTGCATTGTACAGGGTGGTCTTTTGATAGGAAACACCAATTTCTAGAGGAGATAGAAAAAACTATTTATAATGTAGTTTTAATGTTATATTGTTTGCTTTTGTTATTTTGTGTTGTTTAATTAAATCAATAAATTACTAAAAAATAGGCAATAAATATTTTATAACAGCTGTAAATTTATTTCGTTCTATTTTTCAAGCATGTGGCACTCCAGATTTACAAAATTCATCTATAGTATTTTAGAAACGGCAATGAAATAAATGTTTAAAAAGGAAAGTATCAAGTATTTTATATATTTAGAAAAAGAATATGCAAAAATATACAGGGTGGTCCATAAGAAAAAGTACAAGTTTATGTCATAGCTTCAAAACCATTCTTTTTACAAAAAAACTTGGGACACTATTGGATTCCCTTAAAAAAAGTGCCTTAAGCATGTTTTTACAGAAACAAAAAATATTCATAAATAAATAAGTTACGGAGGTGGTTCAAAAATGCACAAAATTGAAAACCACCCTATATCTTCTAAACAGTTCAAGATATCGATGTGCGGTTTTCGGCATTCAGTTTCTCACAAAAATCGAGCTCGTAACATGTAGGTTAGTTTTTTTCTAGCTCCTCTAGAAATTGGTGTTTCCTATCAAAAGTGTCCAATTTGGACCACCCTGTACATCGTTGCAAAACATTTATGAAAAGCACAAGCACTGCAAAAATTTCAAACTTCGGATGGAAATTCTAATTAAACGAAGGATATATTGAGTATGAATGCAGATTAGTTATTTCTTTTGCTGATTAAACTACAGATAAAAATCATTATTTCATAAAAATATGACACGACAAACAAACCCGAATACGACTTAAGGCTGCTAATAACTCCATAACTAAAGAGTTAACAGCAAATTGGTACTGGAGTTTTCGGCTTGGATTTTGACGCAGAATCGCGTTATATAAATATTCTGCGCCATTTTTAATACACCCTGTATAAAGCAGATGTATTAAACATATTTTTCCCCTTGCAGTTTCCAAAGTTGAGTACTTATGATATTTACCTATTTATCTATTTATATCACTAACTATCTTCTCTAATTTACATTGAAAGATCGCTGTGAATAAGTTCTAGACTCGGCTCTCGTTCTGCTACTTCGGCGCAAGGGACATTTCTTGTATTTTTCGCTGAATTTCTCGAATATCCATATTAGTTCTAAATGGATCACGAACAGATGACGTATCAATTGCAGTCATACAGGAAGTTTCAAATTACTTTCCACAGCCGACCATAGCATAACGCATCATTTCCAGTGTGTTGATAGGTACTATACATGACACGGTATTGAAATGCTTTTTAAAAATATCACTTAATAGTTTTCGTCAATCTATACAGGGTTATTAAAATTCGAGGCTCACCATTGGGATCTCGGAAACCGTAAGAGTTACAAATATGGTTAAATTGAGGCAAAGTTACGTTATACAATGCTGATTAATATTTAAAAAAGAAATTTGACCTACCTATCTTAGTTTTTTTATTAAGAGCAAAAAACAGAAAAATGTCAATTTGGTTTCTTGAGCATAATTTGGTTGTTATTAAAAATTTTTTTTAGCCGTAATACAGTAGGGGTATCAAAAATTTTCTACGACGTTTCGGTTTTCCGGAATCATGATCAGATTTTTATAGCATCTCATAAAGTTTTCAACGATGTATGACATGATGGCGTTTCACTGCTGAAAACTGCTGTTAGTTACAAAAATAGTAAATTTCAATAGATTGCCATGGAAAAACAAACGGAAACAACACAAAAACAAAATTCGACGTTCACCATTGGGATTTAGAAAACAGTAAGATATACGAAGACGGCTAAATTCGAACAAAGTTGCGCTATAAAATGCTGATTAATAATAAAAAATAAAATTGATCTTTCTAATTTAGTTTTTTTTTCACTATCTCAAAAATACAGAAAAATGCTACTTTGCCCCAATTTAAACATCTTCGAATATCCCAATGGTGAACGTCGAATTTTGTTTTTATGTTGTTTCTGTTTGTTTTTCCATGGCAATCTATTGAAATTTACTATTTTTGTAAATAACAGCAGTTTTAGGGTGTGAAACGCCATCATGTCATAGATCGTTGAAATCACCATTAAAAGCTCTATGAGATGCTATAAAAATCCAACACGGCGCCCATAAGAAAAAACGAACCTAATGATGATTCCGGAAAACCGAAACGTCGTAGAAAATTTTGGATACCACTACACTGTTACAGCTAAAAAGTTGCTTAAAGAAAATTTTAACAAATTTGAAGAGCAACATCTCCTCCAAGATCCGACTCCAAGTCCCATCTCCAACTCCTGGTCCAGCCCTGCCCCGGTTCCAGTCCCGCAACCGTCCTCGACTCCCAGATCGTCGTGGTACTCAGTCGGCCTGAGTATCACTTCCTCCCACGGCACGGCGGTTGATTATCATCGACCCCGTGACCTCCTGCTCCTACTCCGAATTCTTAACGTCCTATTATATATGTATTTCCTTAATTCGAATGTGTATGAATTCCTTAACGTCGAATAAAACCCTTTCCGTTTCGTCGCTTCATTTCCATTCCCGCCGAAGACACCGCCAGCCCGCTTGTTCCCTTGGCCGCCGAAGCCCTAAGGCTACAATATGTTGCGACTCGACTTACAGTCATCGTATAATCATGATTCATGAATAAATGAATATACCTATTTTTGTATGAACCAACGTTGAACAGCGCGTTTTAATTAGAGTTTAATTGTCAGAAGGTCTTAAAGCAGCTGAAATTTCTAGAAGAACGATGTTTCAGTATGGGGACAACTGTATGATACAATGAAGGTTAAAACAAAATCAGTCTCATTACTTTTTTGTCAAACCTCGTATATTTATATGGTCCTTCAGGGAAGGGATACAGCACAATAGTAGATTTGTAAGGTTAAAATATTGCAATTTACCTAGGATTACTTTAGTTCAAAAGTTAAGAATTAAAAGAGATGTCAAGATCAACATTCTAATTTTCGTCTGTAATTTCAAGTTTTCAATTTCTTATTTCTAGCATTTAGTCTTCAGCAACACATCAATGTATAATGACACGTTGAGTTACCGTTTACCGTGCTCTTTTAGTGCTCCCTTTCCTCCTGAACCCCCACGTTCAGTTATTCTGTCTCAACAATGACACGGTCCCAATCCGGAAAATGTTTTGTCAATACTGACACTGACCGTGGAAGTCTTCGAATTCAAGTTAGAGTAGAATTCAATAAACTAAGTTAAACTGTCATATCGCTTCTGATTTTTGAGTTATAATACAAATTTGCTTTTTTAACGAATGCACTACTACTACTTATAATTGAATAATTAACTGGACATTTAAAAACATTATTCAGAAGATTAAAATTGGATACATAACTAGTATTTTATATCTTTTAAAATATTGTTTGTGTTTTGTTTCATGACTTGATTTATTAACAAAACACCTAATTATCGTTATTTCTCTTTTTTTTTCAAATTTGAATTGAAAGTAGAACTGCGTTTTAACTACGGTTTTTGTAAAAAAAAATTACTCGAAAATGGACCATTCTGCGTAAAAAGTGGATCAAAAAGTATTGCAGCAAGCATATTTTGCTAATTATAAAAATTGCAGTACGTGGAATAATACAAAAAATTATTTTTTCGTTTTTCGCCAATAATTTTTTAACTGCACCTCGTATATTAAATTTGTCTATATTGTTATGAATACCCTTCTGTTCATTATTTGGATGTAATGAAATATTCTCAAATTATCTCAATAATAATTTACGATTATTAATCACAGTTAAGGTTCATTTACAATCATTTACATCGGTTAGCTCAGTGTAGGGTCGTTCGAAGGATTCTTCTACCTTTTTAGGTCTTTGATCAATAATGACAAAAATTATAATTATGCAAATTTATTTATAAAACTTTCCCTAAATTCCCTGGTTTGTTATATCTTAATTGTTATTTTTGAAATAAAACAAATTTCGCTCATGTAACTTTACTTCAATTTACTTATTCCAATATTCAATTTCAACCAAAAACAATCTTCAATCTAACTACCTAACTACCACATCCAACCAAAAACAAGATGAACTTCAATGTAACACAATTTATCAGGATTATTTTCCATAAACCTCCAATATCCAATATTAATATACATATAGTACCGTGAGTTCAAAAAGTCTTTACATAAGGGTTGGCCATATGAAACACAAAAATAAGAGAACGGTAAGGGTTTGTTACCGGTCGATGACAATTGTTTGAGACCGGTAACCCTTACCGTTCGGCATGTTTATAACGTTTTTTGCACGATCTAAACTAAAATTTTCTAAAATATCACTGAACATTGGTATCCCAAAAGATAGGTAGGTACCTAGTAATATTTGATAGCAAGCCTCTGTAAAAAAAAAAACAAATCTTTTACAAACAAACGTCCAATTTTGCATTTTTTGAACGTTTTGTTATTTGTGCTGGTGTTCTCTCTGGTGTTTTTTTTTTCTGTAAAAAGCAATTATGACGAATCCGACAACTCCGAAATTGAAAATCAATGTGAGGTCAATTTAGAAGATGCGTGGGATATAGGATGTTCTGCGCTAATTCCCGAAAAATCTCGGGAGCGCTACGAAAATACGTACCGGCTTTTCAAAAAGTGGCGTGAGGCAAAGAGACTAAACCAATAAACGATATAAGCGAAAAAGTTTTGTTGGCTTATTTTGTCGAGAGAAATGTGCAGTTGAAGTCTCCAGGAAGTTTGTGGGCCGAATATTCTATACTCAAGTCAACGATATTTCTTCATGATGGGATCAAAATTTCGAAATTTTCCATCCTTATTACGTTTTTAAAAAGGAAGAATGTAGGATACAGGCCCAAAAAAGCAAGTGTTTTCACCAGGGGAGATATGCGCCAGTTTTTAAATAAGGTCCCAGATGTGAACTTTCTCATTCATAAGGTAAATTTGAATTACTTGCAAAATGTATGCCAAATGTATTTGGTTATTTAGGTGACAATGGTATTAGGAGTGTCTGGAGCTTGCAGAATGGAAGAATTATATAATATGAGAATGAAGGATATTCAAGATCGTGACGAATTAGTTACAGTAAAAATCCCTAACACGAAAACCAATATTCAAAGAACTTTTACTGTTGTGAACCAAGAAGATGAAGAAATTCATTATTTGGAAATTTTTCTGAAGTATATACAACTTCGACCACAAACTGCAAAATCTGATCATTTGTTTTTGAATTTTCGCAACTGAAAATGTACGAATCAAGTGGTGGGGAAAGGAACAATTGGGAATTGGCCGTCCAAAATTGCCGAATACTTAACATTACAAAATCTAGCTAGTTACACCGGTCATTCATTTAGATATACGTCAGCAACCCTTTTAGCCGACAAAGGAGTGGATGTGCTAGGGCTGAAGCGACACGGCGGCTGGATATCTTCGACTGTAGCCGAGAGTTATTATTATGTCGAAGATTCTTTACAAAATAAAGTGGAAACTGCAAAAAAAATTGCATGACGTTAGCGAAACATCCTGCGTTATCCCTGACGCTGTACAACTACAGCATTCCGGTTCAGTTTCCTGCCCAACATTTTCGATAGATAGTAACCCCAGTAAAAATAATTCTTTGCCATTGTATTATAATAACTGTACTATTAGTAACTGTACCTTTAATTTTAATACCGGTAAATACATTTTTTTCTTCAAATTTAAATTTACTTACCGTTCACGGTAAGTGAAATACTTACCGTTTTGTTAGGCGTAGTAACCAGTAAAAACAACTTACTGTCATGGAAACAGACATGGTAAATAGCAAAAAAAAGATGATCGTGCAAAAAGCATATTACTATTACACTATTACTTCTAATATCCAATATTCATATGAGCAGGACTACTTCCAATAACTCACAAATGAAGTATTTTATCCCACAATTTCCTTTTTAAGGAAATTATTGCTTCCTTTCAACAGAAAATTATTCGTATTACTTGTTTTTATTTACTCTCACTACCGTCTCCTCGGCTCCTTTTCATTTTTCTTGATTTAGCAAACTTCTCATCTTCCTTGGTAATAAATCTTAACCAATTACATTCTTTCTTAATTATCGTATGTTGCTAGCTAAATTATTTTTATTGTTACAATACATAACATCCTTAATAATTAAACTATTTTAATCCTGTCTATCTAGATTCTTGTATATTACATTATTATTTCAGCTAAAACTCCCTAATTCATTTAACAATAAAATGATTGTAATTAACATTAACTTCAACTAATTAATAAAATAGATAATAATTTTTTAAATTATATCCTCTTATAAATGACATCATCTCAATATCATTAAATTCCTCATGAAAAACTGCACTAGATTGCTCAGCTAACCGTTCCATTATCTTTATAAATAACAAGGTTTTCCATTATAACGTTCAAGAAATAGAACACTCCATGTGTGTTATGTATTAAACCAATCACATGCAACCTGAAAAGTACACACAACCAAACTTATAAGGAATCACCCAGTATTTCCGATTTGGTTAAGTATTTCTGAAAAATTTCTAATGGAAAATGAAACGAGTTTAATGATTAACAATCCAGAAATGTAACAAATGCTTGAAATTAATAGACACTCACAACAAATGTAAAGATTAAAAATTTGAAGTGGTTGGTTAAAGAAAAATAAAAACTACTTTAATAGTCAGTGTTGCCACGTCTAGTCCTAATCCCAATACAAGCCTAATTCCGGCGGGGAATGCTTCTAATCAAACTATCAACTTGTTCTTGAGGTAAGTTTGCCCATTCTTCTTGGGAGGCTTGAATCAGCTGTTCCACATTTCCTGCAGCTCTAACCCTTCTTTTAATGAAGTCCCACACATGCTCAATCGGATTAATAGCAGGTGAGCAGGCAGACCATCCCAAAACAACGACAGCTTCTGTTTGCAGAAATTCTGTAGCAACTCTGCTGGTATGTGGAGGGGCATTATCATGCATTGTTTCCCATTGCACCTCTACACAGCCAAACTATTGTTTCAACAGAAACATTAACACCTGTAGCCTGCAAAAGTTGCCTTTTGAGCTCTGAATGAGAAGAGGTTGGATTTCTTCTAGCTATTTAAGTTAAAAACCGGTCTTGTCGATCAGTAGTGTAGTTACTCTGCGCCGACTTTATCTAGGCCTGTTCTTATAAGAGTTTCCAATTCCAAAAATCTTGCATAGGTTTTTGAAACAACGCCCTGAGAGACGTACATTGTGGCTGCGATTTTCTTTTGCGACAATTTCTGCTTAATAAGAATATCAATTTTCCCCCATGCACTTCTAACGAACCTACGTAGGACATAATTAGCTTTTTTAAACAGAAAGTTAAGTTTACTGTGTCACCTCAGTTTTACAACTGGAAACAAATGACAATTTTTATCAATGCACATGTGATCAGCTATTAACCAAAACCTATCTTATTTTCAACAAAAATCTTTATCTCCTATCTGCATAAAACGTTTTCGTACATTTTCTATGAGTAGTAAGAAATACTAGGTGATTCCATAGATGTTTGGTTGTGTGTATGTATGCCACTAAAAAGTCCTCCATACTTAATATTCATGACAGCAACTTTCAGTATGTGAACTCTGGAAAAATCGTGTATCAAGTCTTGCAAATATCTAAGACTTATTTTACATTTATATAACGAGTTTAACTATTTTTTTTTTAATTTAAAAATTGTGAACCATACTAATTGTTCAGTTAAACTTTGTAAATTGTAAGAATCCCACGAAGGTGTTTTGAGCAAAAAAAACTGAACAATTTTTCATATACAATATAAAAGATGTTAGTGTGAATAGAAGTTGATTTTAAGATTTACTTTGTCATTTGAGTTGATATCGCCAGTGTGGTGCCCTGATCGTGGATGAGTATAGTTTATTTTTCATCGTAATTTAGTCCTAAACGCGGTGCCAACGTAGAGTTATCCAACACATCTGCACTTGTAATGACATAGGCGTATGTATCGATTCTCAATTGCCGTAATATTATTAACAAGTGCATCAAATTCAGTTTTTTACGTGCTACCAACTCGAAACTCCTTTAACGAAGATCATTTTAATCTATAATATTTATTTTAAGATATTTGTCTTGTAATTTGATAAATGAAAATTGGAAATTTGGTATGCAGTTGAACAAAAAAAAAATCGTGTTTATAGGATTAGCGGATAAACAGAGACAGGTGCGCCACTGGTATATCATAGGCGTCTCTGCAGGGGGTCCGATACATGATGGCAATATATCATAAAGCCGTATCCAGTTGTACTTGGGCCGTCGGTTTGGTAAAATAGCAAGGTTAAGTAGAACTCGACTACACGGCTATAATTTTTTATGGTACACATTATGGAATATATAAATAAACATTAGCTTTTGGATCCTCCTTTTTAAACCAGCAGAGGGTGTTACCTCGCGTTTTTCTATATCTTAATTTTAAATAACCTTTTACGTGGTATCCACCTCTTTATTGAATCTTGGGAACTTCCATCTTGTACTGTGACAGCTTTAACAAATTAACTTGTTTAGACTGAATGTGTCAGTTTAGAATTATAAAATAATCGTCGTTCATAACCTGAAACGTAACTGTTATGAACAGAATTTCTGTGTCAGTACTTTTTACAGTTAACCTAAAAATATGAATAAATTTCACACTACACGTGCCCCTAATTTTCTACTACATACGTTTGAATTTTGAAATTAAATAAATTATGTTTCCCATCTTTATGTCTTCTTAAATCCGCTTTTAATTAGTAGAATTTATAGGCGAGGCTGTGCGTATAAGCGCTAGAAACTATTAACTGATACACTTTCTCCAAAGAAAATCGACTCACTTTTTGATATTTAAAATGTTGATTAATTGATGACCTACATGAAATAGCGTTTAAAAATATAGAGGATATTAAAAATTAGGTGCAAAGTGTTTATTAAATTATAGTATTGAGTTTTTTTTGCACCATTAAGATTAATTTTTATGTTAAGCTTATTTTATGAAGGATAGGAACTAGCGCATGACTATCCAAAATAAAATATAGGAAATAACAACGTTAGTGTTTCGACCTTTGCCCTTTTTTATTACGTATATTACAACTATTATTATACAGGGTTACTGGTAATTCGATACATTCCTTTGGAGATGTGATGGGACAGGAGCTAAGAAACAAATTTAACCCTAACATACATTATGCAAAACTCAATAGTTTTTGAGATATTTCAATTTTTGTGTTTTTCTCAAAAAAGTAGATCTTAATGTCTTTAAAGTTAATTTTTAAAAAATCTACTTGACATTTTCTGAACTTTTTGACTGGGTTACTTGTCCCACTCTATGGTCATCCGTTTCGAATGGAAAATATCCGGAAACATTTCGATCATGTGAAAATTTTAAATAAAAACTTATTAAAAATGATTTCTAAAAATCAGCTACGAAAATTACCTATTCGTTTTTCTCAGAAATTATTTTTTTATTTTTGCATAATGTATGTTAGGTTTAATTTGTTTCTTAGATCCTGTCCCATCATATCTCCAAAGGAATGTATCGAATTACCAATAACCCTGTATAAATAAAATTTAACGGCCGAAACAGTATTGTTGCAGATAATTTGTAAGTGGACTTGTATGGAATGGTAACATTAAACACAGTTTAATTAAGGTAGTTGTTTAGTTTGTACGCCTTATCTACTTAGCCGTAGAATTATCACTACCTTTGCTTCGTAGGTAAGGTAGTACACCCCCACTCTACACAGTGGTGAAATCAGTAAGTAATGCCCAAAGTAATACCCAAACAGGTATTTTACTATATTTTTTGATGAAGAAGTACAAGTTACATTCCAAACTTACATCGTGCGATAACAAAATGTTTGCTCCAACGTGCTATGTCTTCGAATACGTATCTTCTCGAAGTGCTTAGTGGAATGGTTTTGCAATTTAGGCGTTCAACTGTTTTAGTCAATAAACTTTGATGTGAAATGTTAAAAATAAATATGCACAATAGAAGAACTTTGATGATGACACTTGCATTATGCGACACGATAGAAGTTACAATAACGTACGTTTCTGAAAGCAGGGCATATCAAAGGGGAATTTTTGTTGATCGCATAGTATAAACTGAAGATTTAACTAAACGGCCACACTAGTCATATTTTTCTCTACAAATTCTGTGGACGATTCTTATCTACATGCATATCAATCGAAAGGACTTTTGTAATACCTTTATTAGTTTTATACAAAAGCTTTGTTTATTTTTTAATGGGCGAAATCTAAGTGGGCTTGCGGGTGTCAAAAATCTCAGGGTGCAGCGACTACCACAATCATTTTGCACTATCCGACCAGGGGCGGATGGAACGGCCGGGCAATTTCCCGAACGGCCGGACCTGATTGCGGCCGAATAAATTAATGTTACGAATTTTTTTAAGTTACTTATGTATACATTGCCTACTCCTATACCCAAAACACAATCATTGTTTCAACCAATATTTACAAATAAGAAAGTAGATACCATCGAATATAATAAATTTTATGATTTTGACTAAGCCCATATTACATGTCTAATGTGAGTTGTGAGTGAACCGGCAGCGGTAGCATTTTAAACATTCATAACGTGTGTCTATAAACTGTCGACATCCCAGTTGCTTTGAAAAACAAATTACAAGTCTTACATTAAATCAGACAAGACACCAATGACATTTTGTAAATCTTGACATTTGGTTTTGTGTTCTGAATCTAATTACGAAATATGTTTCTGAAATCATAACCTACTGGGTTGTTGACAGTTTATAAACACCCATTATATTATTGTTATTGACATAGGGTCAGACCACAACCCAGTTGTTGGAAACATAAGAGTAAACCCTAAAAACACCCAACATGCCACATATACAAACATAATTAAGAGAAATAATCAATAAAGAACTAAAAAAATATCAAAGATCAACAAATAATGGAAAATGAAGAGGATGTGGAGACTGTATCAAAATAATTTAAAACCATCCTTAGTGCTTCTCAATACAGGGTCACATATAACAACACGGCAGACACAAAGAAATCTTGGATTACCCAAGAAATCTTGACGTTAATGGATCAAAGAAGAATAAAAATACAAAAATGCCAATAAAAACAAATATCAAAAATTAAAGCATACAATACAGAGGAAACTTCGAGAAACAAAAGAACAATGGATAGACGAGATAAGTAAAGAGCCTAGAGCAAGTACACGCAAGACATTATCTTTTCAATGTACATAAAATGGTTAGAGAAATCACCAGTAGGTTCAAAAGAAACCCGCACAATATGATCCAGAACCAAAATAATCAGTTAATCATAGATAAGAGGAATTAATATACACGTGGAGTAACTACGTGGAAAATGTTTTAGGAGACAGAATAGCACCAGAACAACGCCAAACCACAGATCAGGCTCCCAGCATAGGAAAAGTAGAAGTGAACAAAGCACCTAACGGTGTTAAAAATGGCAAGGTTGCTGGCCAAGGCGAAATATATAATGAACTACTGAAACTCATAGATGAAATCAATATAAAGATGTTGGTAGGTACAGCTGTTCAGCTCAATTTATTGGACATGCACTATTCCAAACGATTGGATCAAATCAGTATTTGTTCTTATATCAAAATCTCCAAATACAAATAAATGCGATCAGTTTCACTTCATAAAGCTTATGAGTCAAAGATTAAAACTATTCTTAAAAATACTACAAAACAGAATATATACAAATGCGACTTTGATATACACATAAGTTTCTCTCAATTCGGATTGAAAGATACGAAGCATTGTACAGTCTCAATATTCTATTACAAAAATGTAGATACAAACGTAAGGAAATATAGGCATGTTTTATTGATTATTTATCAGCGAGCATTCGACAACATCAAGCATGCATTCTAGTAAGATTATTGGAACAGAGATGGCTGGATGTCTTCCTTACATTAGAATCTTGTTGGAAGCAGACAACTGTAATCAGAATTAAGGGATAAACTACAGAAACTTTTCATCCAAGCACTGCCTCTTCTCTCTATTTTTATTTAACTTCTATTCAGAAGAAATATTTCAAAAAGCATTAGAAAACAGCTGTGACGGCGTTAAAATAAACGGTGAACTTTTGAGTAACTCGATGTAATAAATTTGGTAGGAAACCAGCACACATTAATGTATCAATACATGGCAAACAAATCGAGTATCAAAATTCAAATATCTAAGGTGTTGGCTGACAGAAGATCTTGATCACGACTTAGAAATTAGAACAAGGATAGAACTGGCTAGAGTAACTTTTATGAAAATGAAAAACTACTGACCAATCGTAGTCTCCGTTTCACAGCACGATTTAGATTTATCAAGTGCTATATACCGGGCGTCAGTGAAACCTGGGGCACCCCGACTTTTTTAATTATATTTTAAGATATCAAAATGAAATTTTGTATATGTAATGTACTCTTTAAATTGCATTTTTGGACATAGAACACCAATTTCTGCCGCTTCTGGTTTCGCCGGATTTAACTTCAATTTTGTTATCTTAAATATAACATCCTGTATATCTATACATTTTTGGAATTTTACGTATGCTAGTATGAAGTTTGTATCATTTTGATGACTGTTATTCTCCATTTATTAAACCAATCCTGGAGAAGCTCAAGGTGATGCTGCAGACTTTCTGATGCCACTAACGGCATATCGCTGATAGACAGCAAAGTAGCAAGCTCGGTATTGGTTATAGTTGGAATGAAGATGTTGAGAACATTTTCCCGCCAAGGTGTAGCGGAAAGGTATGTCATACATAGGGCTGGCACTACCATTAAGGCAAACTAGGCAACCGCCTAGGGCGCATACATAAGAGGGCGCAAAAATCCAGTCACCTTTATGGAATGGCGCAGTAGATAATAATAATACGATTTTGTTTAATATAATGAATAAACTGCATACATCATCGTACATATGCACGTGTAAGTAGATATACAGAGTATCTGTAGTCTAGGAGTACGAATTTACCATGGGAATCCTTATTAAAGAGGCAAAAGAGTCCACAGTCGCGTGCTATAGTAGTATAGAAGTAGGGGAAATGTGAAACTGGATGTGTGCCGGCAAGTTGCTATTCCAGTGTTGCCACCCCTATTCAGAGCTGTTCCGAGTATAAGTAAAAAGGTTTAAAGTACCGAGTACGAGTACTCTGCACCAAATGTACTCGAGTTCTGAGTACAAGTACTCATGGTATGTACTTAAGTACATTTTACTGAGTACAGAGTACAATTACATGCAAACATGCATAAAACGTAATTTCTGCGATTCTGCATAATAGAAATTAATGTTCTCGAGTACACGAAAAAGTAGTCTACTGTAGTGAATGTACTCGAGTACTTTGAATGTACTCGAGTACAGGTAAAAGTACTCGAGTACAGTGTTGAGTACGAGTACAAGTACATTTAAAAAAGTATTCGTGGACTGAGTACCGAGTACCCTAAAAGTACTTGAGTACAGGCCATTGAGTAGTACTTGTACTCGAATACCGCACAGCATTGCCCCTATTACAATCGTAATAAATCTATTACTTTAAATATGAAAGGCAAAGAAAATGGTGTAAAAAAGAGAGTTCTAAACAAAATCCACGAGCTTTTTTTATTCCTTGTAATACACACTTCAGTCTTCTTCAAATGGTTTAAAACTGTTTTGTGTGGTCGATGTTTAGTTCCAGAGCAATGCCACGTCTGCTTATGTGCCGATCTTGCTCAATTTTTTTTCATGATTTGATCGAGATTTTCAGTGATTGTTCGACCAGAGCGAGGTGTATCTTTGACATCGAAGTTTCCAGAAGGGAATCGAGCAAACCATCTCTTGGCTGTTGTTTTTGATAAAGTACCTTCATCGTAAACAGCACAATTTTTTTTCACGAGCCTGCAACATTTTTGCCTTTATAGAAGTAAAATTGCAAAATGTATAAAAATTTTTTTCGGACATTTCACTCATTTTCAAGATGCAATAAACTTTTGATTGAATACACAAATGTCACCAATTTTTTTTTAAATTGATCTACGAAATGTCACCTTTCAAACGCAGGTAAGTATTACCAGATGTGATTAATATTACAAGAGATTTGTGACTTTAGAGCCGTCTAGCGACAAAAGGGCCCGATACTTTTTCCCCAATCTATTATACACACTGTGATTTTTTAAAAACTCAATTGCAGCAGGCCGTATTCTGACTTAATACAGATAGTTCTAATGCTACGTACAGACGTAGACACTTTAATCTCTAGACAAGTTCTATAGATCGAGTGTCTTCGTATGTACACTATGTAGAGTAGTGTCGTTAGATCAGACACTCGTGTCACGATAGCCGCTCTCGCAAGTTCGTACACTTCCGTCTGAATACATTTTTTGAACGTGTCGACACACGATCTAAAGTGTACCGGCATGTTAGAAATTTTTTGCTAGAGCCGTTTTGCTGGATGCAGTAATAAGCTAAAGTAAGTAGGGGAATTGTGCCTAAAATGACATACTTTTTGTTTGAATTTATTTTTCGATGTAAATACACTGCCCGGCAAAAAAAACCGGCCACCTTGAAATATTTCACACAAGCACTTAAACGTTGTTAAAGGTTGAAGAACCATTTATTGTTGAGACGGCATGCACAAATTAACTAAGAAAATAGGACAAATAGACTCAGAAATAAATTTAATTTGAAAGAGTAACAGAAACAGTGCAAATCGATTTTCCCTTAAATGGAAAAAAATTAAGGTGGCTGTTTTTAATGGACCTTCTGGTAAATTGTTAATAGCGTGTATGTCCTCCTCGAGCCTGAATTACGTCATTCAACCGTCGTGGCATTGAGTTGACCAAATTTGTCATGCAAATTTGATGAATTGCTTCAAATTCTTCTTGAAAGGCCAATCGTAGCGCTTGAAGAGTCTCTGGCATGGCTGTACGACGACGAATCCGCCTCTGGAGTTCCTCCCAAAGATGTTCTATCGGATTAATATCCCGGCTGCATGCTGGCCAATCAAATCTTCGAATGCCGACCTCATTCAGGTATTCAGTTACGACTCGTGCAACGTGTGGTCTGGCGTTGTGGTGCATTAACACAAAGCCATCTCCATTAAAATGGGAAAATGGGACGACTACTTCTCGAAGAATATCTTCCACATATCTATGGGCATTCAAAGCACCATTTTCCATAAATATGAGGTCGGTATATGCTTCCGTGGAAATACCTGCCCACACCACAATCGAACCTCCATTAAACGATACCCGTTCAGATATGGTGCAGTCCACATATCGTTCGTTTCGTCTTGTCCACACCCTCTCTCGACCATCAGGTGCTCGCAGGCAAAAGCGCGACTCATCAGTAAAGAGAACTTCACTCCATTGCCGAAGAGTTCAATTTGCATGTAATCGCGCAAACTGAAGACGTGCCCGTCGATGCCTAGGTAGCAATTGCTGTCCTGTGGCAGGTCTCCGCGAAGTTAGACCACTTTCGACAAGCTTCTGCCTGATCGTCCTCTCACTTATTTCAACCCCTGGCACTGTTTGCAAGCGATGTTGAAGTTGAACCGCTCTTGATCTGCGATCCCTTAGTTTGTTGTGCACAATGAAATGATCATCGATCGCAGTTGTGACTCTTTTTCTTCCGGATCCTGCTCGCCTCATGAATCTGCCAGTCTCCAGAAACCGGTACTACGAGGTATTCTCAACGTACGAGATACGTAGCGCTGACTACGATCATTCTTAATCAAAGCAACAACTTGAGTAACGTTCGCAACAGTTAACTGCATTGTTATCACGTTAAAACTTATATTAACCGTCACAACCCATTCCAGAAGCAATGCACATAAACCTACTTGCATTTTATCCTAAATAAATGATAGGAAACGATTTATAGTCTTACAATTTATCGAATAATTTTATTCACCTCCAGCCAAAAATTTTAGTGTTACAGGTTACAGCTACTCTTTCACCAACTGAAATTGCACAACGAATCGCTGTATCCTGTTTTTCTATTTTTGGTTTAACTTTCTCGATAAGGAATTGAATCTTCATATCTGAGCTCCGCTAACAACTTAGAATATGCTCCTTCCGTACTTCTCTTTGGTATCCACTTTTTAACCCAGCATTTTCTCGTTCGCTTCTTCCTTCGTTTTTTTATAATATAGTTAATGATCACTGCGGCTGCTAACCGACATCTCTTTCGTGACATGATTAAAAACGAGGTGACATCAAGTGTCAGATTTCCTACGCCGGGCCCGTCTAAACACACGATAGAGAAGTGTCAAAAAATAAAGTGTACAGCGCCACCAATCAAACAAGTCTGTCAAGTTGGCGTGGTGTGGTGTCGCTGTATTTTAGAGGTACACTCAGTGTCAATAGTACTTTGGCGGTAAATTTAAACGTGTAACATTGTGTATTTGCAAGTTTATTAATTTTTATTATGTACCTACGTTCTTATATAAATTTGTTAAAACTGTTAAAAGAAAATTTAGTAGACAAGTACCAGAATTAGATTTGAGAAGGAAATAAATAAGGAAATTTTATTTTTATTTTAGATAAATTTTGTCTACTATATTTCTGGCTTCGGAATGAACAGTTTTTTCCCTTTACTTGCCATAGCGATAAAAGCTGTTAGAAGAAATGGATTCTATAAATAAATACATAAATAGCAAATACCTAATAGGTAAAAAATATATTTTGAGGTTATGCGAAAGTTTCATTTTAAAAATACTTTAAATTATCTATAAAATATATGCCTACCTTATTAGGAATAAGTCGAACAAAAATAATCTTAAAAAAGACTGATTTTTTTTATAAAGAGGAACGAAAGCAGAGAAAATTAAGAAACACAAACACGCGATAACTGTCAATTTGTTAGCTACTTTCACTTTTGACACGGAAGGTACAACGCCGGCAGGAGTTGTAGGTATTGGCTTAAACTTTTACCGCCACGAATTTTTAAAATTAGTTGGCATATTTTCCGATGGATTTGTTTGCTTGGTGGCGCTGTACACAGTCTACTGACGTGCTCTAGATACCGCTCTACGCAAATAATTTGCTACATAATGTAAACAAGCTGTAGACTGATCTAGACACAAATGTCGACATTTTAATGTCTACGTCTGTACGTAGCATAAGGTTATGAAGACAGAATTCGGCCTGCTGCAATTGAGTTTTTAAAAAATCACATTGTAAATATAAACTAATATTTTTTTGTTATTTCGAGTTAAAAAAAATGTAACAATATGTGAAAGAAGGGGCGCGCCAATAAACTTTGATTAGGGCGCAAAATAACCTCGCGCCGCGCGCCGGCACTGTCGTCACACATAAAATAAATTGTATCTAAGTATGAGACTTTAATTGTAAAATTCGAAAGAGGACAAAGGATTACAAATCCCATGTGATCTTAGTCGAGATTTAACTTGAGATCATTGGTTTATAAAGCAACCTTGCACTCGCTATACCACCAAAGACAATTTATTACATTCTCAATTTTTAATAACATTATCTTTAAGTCTTTATCCTGTTGACATTATTTTAGCCTTAACTGACTGAAATCTTCTAGTATTTTGGAAATTTAAAAGGTTTTCTATTTTTTTTTCAAAAAAATTCTAGAAAATAAAAAAGCACGGAAAAGAAGACATTCAGGTTTGCGAAGAAGACGAACAGGACGTAATAGTACAATAAGAAGGAGAAAATGATACATTTAAGATAATGATGAAATTAATTGTACATATGTGGAGAAGGTTACAGTGGTACCCGAAAGAAAGAAGATTACTTGGAATTTATAATATGCAAGAGATGGTTTAATGAAAATTATTCTTCGTTTATAAATAAAATGTATGATAAAAGCGCATTCAAAAGGGAAGAACAAGCATAACCTAGTATAGAAATGTATCATCTGTAATGAATGCAGTGGCGGCTGCTCCATAGGGACTCTAGGGCTCGAGCCTCTCAAAACCATTTTTAGGAAAGAATAAAATTAATTTACTTATTTAATTAGGTACATATAGCATACAATTGATTGTTAATTATTACAATACAAATTTTGCGTATCTATATAAAGCATTATTAATGTATAACACATATTATTAACCGCCTGCGACGCGACGGCTACCTATATTTTAAATCGTTAGAGCTCAGTCTTCGCCCGCATAAGAACCAAGCCGTGAACGGAAATGTCGGAAATTGCCGATTCTCTATTGTTTTCTTAAGTTACCCGAAGGCTCCCGATTTTAGAGCCACTACGAGATTACCGGAAAGATTCGTATTCGTAGCAATCGTAGCTATTCGAACCCTGTTTATTGAGAAACGTGTTACAGAATTATTTCGTAATAAACACAATTAGTAGATATATTTTTTACCTCAAGAAATAAAAAACTAGCATTAAGGGGACACTATGAAAAGGAGGGTTCTGAAAACCGTGGGATTTTGCTGGAGTTAATAGATTTTTCATTTGTATGAAATTGCTCAGCTACTGAAGGTGAATGTTCATTATATATTATTATTTGTTTATATTCTCTCTGCAACTAGAGCCCCCCAAAATAAATTATCACGCGCCGCCACAGAATGAATGATAATATAAAACTGCTTATTTTATAATGTAGTAAATGAGGTTTTTAATACATATTTATATTCTGTCTACATATCTCAAAAACACCATCTATGTTGGCATGCACTGAACTATTGGTACATATTGGCACAGAAAATTTGCTCTGTAATGTTGTTATTTCTTCTATATGATGGGAGGGTAATTTATCAAAATTTGAAATCTAACATTTATAACCAGAAATTAAAAACCTCACTAAATTTTAAAAACATGTAGTAGGTAGGTACTGCCAATTTTTAAATTTCGTATCTTTTAAACGAGTGAATAGGTAGTAGGTACATATATTTAGTGTTTCTGTATCATATTAGCATGCATATTTTCCATTTTTTAATGCTCAGATATTGGGAGCTTAATAGTAACTAATTACAAAAACGTCAAATTGTTGTGTTTTGCGTTTACAAACATATATCTTATAAATGACGTTTAGGGCGTACATTTTTGATCACAATGTAGGTACTGCAAATACTATCAGTATGAAACCATTTCAAAATAATCGCCTGTATATAATTGTTATACGGAAGTTAATTATTTTTAGGCATAAACGGACAGGTTTATATTAGTTGGTACATTAATTGGCACCCACTATATTAAATTGGAATTTAATTTTATACATTGTTCTTTATACGATTCTACACTGAGAATGACCTAGTGACATATCGTACTTTCATTGCAACATGCAAAAGGTTGTAACAACAAACTATGTACCAGTAATTGTTAAAATTAAAACTTTTATCTTTAAATATAAACAACCAGACCACCATACACGCAAAATCGCTCGCCCACTTAATTATAAAATGGCAGTTTACCATTCTTTGTCTGTCAAGACTATTAAAAGTATCACTTAGCAAGCATAACTAAAACAACCAGTATAATAAATAATACAATGAACACTTAACAATGGTTCTATTCAAATATGCAGAACGTTAAAAGCAGTCCAGAATAATTAGTGTTATACTGTTCGATATATCTATAACAATCGGATAAAAAATTAAAAGCTTGCATAGGTATTTATTTTAATATGCTTAGATGGGTTTAATAATGAATTCCGTTTTAAGTACATACAACATACACAACATTTAATATACGAATATTCATTATATTGTAATGTTAATATAAACAGTATGTTAAGTATGTTGTAAGTAACCTTTATTCCTTACAATTAATAATTAATAAATCAATTCGCACGCCACTTGCATTCCACAGGTTGTACGGATATGTCACCTATGCGTCCTATGCCCATACAGAGCGTGCGAAATAACGTCTAATATTGGATATGTGCATGTTGTCTGCAAGAAAATATTCAGATATGTACCGATACAGAAGACTGTTGGATAATGCATTTTACAAAGTTGGTACAAACAGGAGCACAAATGGAATTGCAATAACGATACATAAGCATTTAGCATTTAATGAACTGTGTGAAAGGGTATCTATTACCAACGAATAGAATAAAACAGCATACGAAGTAATATGTAACGCGAATATACATCCTTACCATGAAGTCATCGGCAGAGGAAACCGAATAGGGGTATGTAAAATATGAAGAAACATATCTAAAATACCTCCAAAGGCTTTACTAATCATAATGGGAGATTGTATCAAGGTCGAACACATGGTGCAGTATGTAGGCATAAATGGCGCACCAACTTGGTAACCTGCAGAGACGGACCGAGTTGTGTATTGCACGCATATAGCCTCATACGTTAACGCTCTAGCCACGTCACCGAAAGGTATAAGAGGTTACAGATAATACATACATACTATTATACTTTTTTTTGTATTTGCCGCGTTTGCAGGTGGAAGTGCTGCAGCGCCACCCAACTTGTTATCTATTAAAATGTCACCCTGCCAACAAATTAGTTATTCTTTGCTTCCCGATCTGGAAGGGTAGCATAAGTAACTACAATGGGTGCGTTCATCAGAAAGAAGCGGTGACGAAACGGTTTCCGATGTATAGGAAACTGTTGAAGGAGTCTGCTGAACTTCGTTTTGAACGTATCTGTAATGTAAACGAAGTTTGACATTTCGAAAAGTTTGGTTAGGTAATTGCGCCAATTATTAGTCTTACTATTTTCTTAGCTATAAACATATTTTTGATTAGTACAAGTATACTAAAAGTATGTGTGAGCAAGCAATATTGTTTATAGGGGCGGATTACGAAATTAATGCTGATGTCATTTCTCATATAGCAGAAGAACTAGCTTTTCCCATTCAGAATTATTTTGAGTACAAACCACGGAAGAAAAAACCTAGAAATGATAATTACTACGAAATAACTATTCCAAAGTATAATAACGATTTATTTCAAGAACATTTTCGAATGTCACGAAGTACATTTGAAGTTTGTAAATAAATATCTACAATAATGTTGAGCAATAATGTTTTACTTATGTTTATTTTAGAGCTTAATTACAGTTATTGTACGGAAAATTCTAGATCCTATATCCAAAGTGGATATTGAAAAAAAGGTGTTATTCACAATTTGGGTATTAGCAAAACCAGAAAGTTTCCTTGCAGCTGGTGATCGGTTTGGACTTGCTAAAAGTACTGGTCATGGAATTTTTACAGAAGTGACTACTGTGATAGCAGGTTTAATGTCGGAGTATATTATTTGGCCCGATATGCATAAGTATTCAACAATATCAGACGTAAGTCAAACATGAAATTCTACTGTACCGTATCAGCAATGATGATTAATTTAAGGTTTTTTATAAAAGATCAAGAGGATTTCCAGGCATCATAGGCGCAATCGATGGTTGTCATATACCCATCAAACAGCCAGTTAATAATTCCACTGATTATTACAACAGAAAGGGATTCCACTCTATTGTATTACAAGGTGGGCATTTTAATTATTAAGGTTGCAATAAACTTTACATCAATTCATTTTGATATTTGGAATTCCAGGTACATGTGATCATAAAGGTCGGTTTATAGACTGCTTAATTGGCATGCCTGGTCGCATGCATGATGCAAGAATATTTAGAAATAGTCCACTGTATAACTTGTTAACTGCAAATGATAATCCACTACTTCCTGAAAGGTACCACTTGATTGGCGACTCAGCTTATCCTTTACTGAAAAACCTGATGACACCTTTTAGAGACAATGGCCATTTGACTGTTGGACAAACTACATATAATATTAGCTTAAGTTCAGTAAGATCAATTATAGAACGTACATTTGGTATTCTAAAAGGTAAATTTCGACGCTTGAAACAATTAGACATTAGTGATTTGCAACTTGCTAATAAAGTCATTGCTGCTACATGTGTTCTACACAATTTTATTATAGATCACACAGAGGTTGACATGCAAGAAAACTTTGATACTGTAGTTGTGAACGAAAGTAATGATTATAATCAGGTGCAACAGCTTGTAACTGTTAATAGGGAAGCTGCAGAAAAACGTCAAAGAATTGTTACACTTTTAGAATAGAATTACATTTATTGAACGTTAATTTGAATGCTTGTTATAAAACCATATTATTTCTTTGATAATAATTGTAGTAATATTTCATTTCGTTGTTCTTGAATACGATTGCTTTGTTGAATACTTTCACGCAATTTTTTTAACTGTTCAACTCTCTGTTCTTCGATTTGAACTGCTTGTTTCCGAAGTGAGTACAATTGTCTACCATTTTCTGCTTTTCTTTTATTTGTACTGTTAAAATAAAAATAAATTATGTAAATAATACCTCACTGCAATTTTTATTTAAATTACCTACCTTATACTGTTTACTTCATTTGTATTAATAGTATTACTACAGCTGGGAGTATTACTGGCATCAGTAATATTTAAGTCATCATCGATAATATCTTCTGAAACAGGCGATACAGAACAAGAGTCAGACGACTGCAAGTTACTTAAAGTGTCGGCAAAATTTATGGTCTTATCACCAATAAAAATATTGTCCATAACTTCAAAGTATTCCCATGTTATTCGACTACGACCTGTCTTGTTTCTGTTATTGTCCTTTATAGTTCTATATCTTTTTTTCATATTTCGCATTTTCCGATCTAACATATCTTCTGATATACCGATATATCCTCGTTGATGAAACATTTCTTTAATAACAGTCCATATGCCTTTCTTTTTAACTTTAGGGTTACGAAATTGTTCCTTTTTCTCAAAATAAAGTTCAAGCAGTAGTTTGGTTGCTTGTTGAGTCCATTTAAAATTTTCCAAATCTGAAATAAATTCCCATGAAACAATTCAATGCTATGAATACGCTTCATCTACTTACCTCCTCCTTCCTCATGTTCAAATAACAGATCATCGTTTACTTCTGGCTGTTCTGGTTCACAAGTTTCAGAACTTGTTTGTGCACATGTATTAATAATACTTCTATGTATTTCAAAGGCTGCTAAATAATTTTCTTTTTCCTTTTCTTTGTCTATTAATTTAGTAGCCAGTTCATAATCTGAATAAGAATAAATTTTTTTCACTACTAGTATTAGAAGATATCATTATTGACCTTGTTTTCGAGCCCAGAAGATGATTTTCTCTCCTAGTGGTCAATAATTTTTTATTATTAATAATAGAAACAATTGCTCTGCATTTAGGTGCCTATTATAATTACATTTTACACAAATGTCAATTGAAATTAACCTCTCTCCTTGTTTTGGAGCAAGGCTATTTGATTTTTGTGGATATTTAGAAATAAATATATGCAACTGTCATTTTATTTTTTATTGATGTAAAAATGATTAATTAAAAGGAATAAAGGTGCTAGTAGTGAAAAAAATAGTATATAAACCACGGTAGAGAAGACTTTTCTCAGCCTCACAACTTATTTCCCTCCATGCTTCGCATGTCGGGAAATAATACTGCTCGGCTGAGAAAAATGTCTTCTCTACCTTGGTCTATAATATACTATTATACACAATGGTTTTAAAATGTTTAATACTTACCTCCATTCATAATTTGGTCTTTTTCTGCAGCAGTTACTTTAATAGTGTAACTTTTCTGACTCTCCGGCTCTAATAAAGTTAATTCTTCCATAATTTTGCAAATTCTTTACAACAAAACAAAACTCCCTTAACCTCCAATTCTAAAATTCAACACGTTTCGCTAAAGTAGCGTAAATGAAATGCGCTCCAAAATGTGCCAACCGCTCCGGTAACACGTTTCATTAAGCGCAAGCGTTCAACAGAGTAGCATAAACTGATTTCGCAACAGTTCCATCTGATGAACGCACCCAATGGTAACCCGTAAACCATGTGTTAACTGATTCAATTTATTAATATTTATATTTAAGTCTCATTAAAAGTATTGAAAATCTTTCTACACTGTTTTTACTAAACCCTTCGAATTGTTTCTACTGTTTCTACTGTTTTTACTGTGAAATCGACCAGGGAAAAAACAAGAGGCAAAAACGAAGCTAAATAAAGAGTTTTCTGCAACAATTTACCTATGTAAAACCAGGGCGGAAACAGGGTACAACTGACAAAAGAGCGGCAAAAGGATATTAATGCTGCTAGAAAAAATAAATCAATGTCAATTCGTGATGTGGCCAAAAAAGCAGGAGTGTGTTACTGGGCAGTGTAGAATGTTAGAAAAAGTAACAATATGAAGAAATACAAGAAACAAAAATGCCAAAGCGGAAGGTAGTTCAATTAAAACGTGTGAAGACACCTGCTGAAAAATTGTATTGCGGTGAATGACGAAAGTTACATAAAATTGGATACTCGTTCCCTGCCTAGACCCCAATTTTATACTGTAGTAAAATGAGATATTCTACCGCACTGGTTACCAACTTTTCTAAAGCAAGACCCCCTTTTGACAAGAATTTATTGCTCCTCCCCGCCTCTTGCCGTATTGAACTTCATTCATAATAAAATAGCGACCGCATGGTCAAATTAATACTGTCAAGTGTTTGGTTCCATTTGCAACATCATATCTATGCGAGTTAATGGCTACCATCAAAACTAAAGTGAGAAGTCCCCTCGAACTTGAAAATCATATCATTGTGTGTGTATCGAGTATAGAGCCCAGATTTGAGAAGCTAGTTTCTGAAAAACAGGCACTTGCGTCGAATTAAAGTTTTTTTACTTTGTAATTTGTTTTTTATTTTTTAAACCTCAGTTCTTTAACGCGACCCCCCAGGGGGCGCGACCCACACATTGGGAACCACTGTTCTGCAGAATGAAGAGGGAAATTTACAAATTGAAAAATTTTCCGAAGAGGTTTTGTTGTAGCAAGCAATCTGCTCCGGTAGATTGAAGAGTTCGATTTTTTTTACTAAAGGGATTGTTGCCACTTTATAGGAAGCATGAAGATCTTTCCTTCTTTTGGTCAGATCTAGCGTGTACTCATTATGCTAAAACTACGCTTGATCTGTTTAAAACACACTAGTTTGTTGAAAACGATATGAATCCCCGTAACTGCCCAGAACTATATTCGATAGAATGCTACACAGTAATTATCGCAAAGGAAAATATGGAAGAATTTAATAAAATGTTGTACAAAACCTTATAAAAGACATACGTTCCAAAGTTCGCAAATGTTATCGTAATAAACAATTTACATCTCTTGTTACAACTTTCCAGGTTTTATAATGTAAATTTTTTTTGAAATATAAATTTTCTTTGTTTATAATTAATACTGCGCATTTTTTTATGCAGTTCTTATATCGATAAGTATATAAAATAATTACTTCAGAAAATGTAGAAGTTACAAAATAACTATTATAGAAATAGCTGAAAGTCCACAGCTTACAGAGGATACATGAAAATCTTAGAAAAATATTTAAAAAATCGATGTGAAAGTGTACAACTAAAAATAAACGAATAAAAGAAACTGAAAAGATAATAGATGAAAAGTGAAAAGTTAAACTGCCAGATGTGACGCAAGAGGAATGATTGCAGAAAATTGCAGCAAATAAACGATATCAAGAAAGCAGCTAGACAAGTCCAACACTAACTCACAATCATCAAACCCATGATTTAGGGAGATACTTCACACAACACGATAAATTACTAACAAATACGTCAAATCTGGTGCTCTTAACATGAATTTTGGACTCTGATTTCGCTTCAACACCCATGACTTTAGCTTTATCAGTCACAGAGTTACTCTTGATAAACACGGTAACCAGAAGAAACCTCAACGACTTCCTTAAACTTATGTGTCTTCTTCAGTTTAGGGTAGATACACTAAAGAGATGCCTTGAAAACCTTTAACTAGTTATACAAAAAGAACGCATATTATCAGTTAATGATAACTCACTAAATTCTAAATTGAATACAATATCACTGTACGTTTCTTTGCCATTTGATATAAGTACACCACTACAAATTTTTAATCGCAACCGCTCATATGTTTTGCCCACCGCCATTCGCAAAACATACATGCATGTTTTTGTGCAAACCCTTGGATCTTGCTGGATATAGTTTCACTTGGGCAGCCCCAAACTTTTTCAAATTTTCTCTCGAATAACATGACCACCTTATATTTCCAATATTTTCTAAAGATTTGTTGTGGCGAGTTTGACATTTTATATTACTTTTATTGCTACATTAAAATTGAGAGCGGATTATTGTTTCCCTTCCCAAAAAAGGCAGTTCCACAATTTTCATATGAATATTTCAGAAACTTTTGAAATTACCGAAGAAAATTAAAATTAAAATTTTGACTTTGACACCCTGTATCTTTCTAAATATTGACTTTTGGACCAAGGTAATGAAGTAAATAGTATATTTTGGCCCCAAGAATCTACTGTCTGTGTCCCATTACTTATGGGCCACCCTGTAGATATGGTACAGCAAGCAGATTGGTAGATAGTTCTTGAGATTTGATTTTCGGGCTATTAATTATTTTTTGTGCAACTGCAACGCTTACAATTTTCGTGTATTTTACATTTTATAAAAACTTCATCGTACATACATTTGCGGAAACTGAAATCATTCGAGTCAATGAAGGTTTTTACTTCTAAACCCACTAAAACAGAACCGATTTTGATGAATTTTTTTTTAATGTTTGTTATATTAAATTATTCAAAATCAGAAACATTTCAGCTGGCGCTATCAAGTATTTATATTGTTTAATTTTTTGAATAAAAAAGTTTCACAATTTCTATTTAAAAATGTTAATTATTCGATCAGTCGGATGCAAGAAGATAATATACAAATATATAGACATATGTATATTTTCAATTGAAAAAATCAATACTAATACGAATATCTAAACACGCACAAGAAATGGACCTTTTGTATCACAGGTAGAGGAATTCAACGTCAAACTCCAGATGTTTCACCATGATTTTCGGAGTGAACGCGTGTGTTTTGGGGTTATTAATCTGTTAAAAGAAGTTTTAAACATTAAATATTGAAAATATTAGTGAAAATTGTTGAAGAGAACTTAATTATTGATTAAAATTTAGAAAAAAGTGCAAAGAGGCAACTAAAAACACGATGGAAAAAGTAATTATATGTCATTTATTCTTGGTTTGTATTGAAAATAATTGGATTATATTTGCTTTTAAGTTTGTTTATGCATTTTGAAGAATCGAATTATTATTCTTATTATTATGTTACATTTATATTACATTATTACAGTTATATGCTGTAAAATCATATTTTTTTGTAATTTTGATCATTACAGCAAAATCGCTTGCATTGCGTATAAGTTAAAAATGTTTCCCGTTTAATAAATAATTACTCAATCTTAACTAAATTTTGTTTGCTTATTTGGGACGTATTGATTTAACGATTCTAAAAATTTTAGCCCTTTAAGTGTAATATTTTTAATTCTACATTACTTTTTTCACTGAATTTTCCGCGCGTCTTGCTCGTCGTTAAGATTATTTGAAAAAACAATTTGTGGTAAATTATTCTTTGAATGTAATGAAATCTTTTTAAATTATTAGAAATATATTTCCTGTCTTACAGCTATTTCCCTTTGAATTTGATCCTCATATTTAAAATCATACGTGTTACAAACATTTTCCAACATTCTTTTATATGTTACAGGAACAGCAACAAGATAATGTAGACTCTACAGTGAATAGTTGTTGCATTTGCAAAGAACAAGAGAGTGCAGATACACAAATTATACAAAAATTTTTCAAAAATTTCAAATTTGGAATTCAATTCTTGCATCCGAATGATTGAATAATTAACATTTTTCAATGAAAATTTTGAAACTTTTTAATTCAAAAATTATTTTTCAAACTAAATCTTCAAAACTAGTCACTTAGTATACTTTGTTAAAATTTCATCGAAAAAAAATTGTCAAATTTTTTAAATTATTTAAACAATATAAATAATTGATAGCGCCAGCTGGAATGTTTCTGATTTTGAATAATTTAGTATAACAAACATTAAAAGAAAATTCATCAAAATCGGTTCTGTTTTTGCGGGGTTAGAAGTTTTGACGATTTTTCCGCTTTATTGACTCGACTACTGAGACTCTTTCAAACAACTTTTTACTATAGGTACCCTTGTTTAATGATAGCTTATACCGAGTATTTTAATTTTGGCTTTACATTTACATAACTTCAAATGACGAAAACTTTCTTATTTTAAACGGAACATTCTGTATTTTTGTATTTCAAATTGTTCAAAATTGAATTCCCTTTCCATTGATTGTTACAATTTGTAAAACAATGGTTTCCTCAAAAAAAGCACTTATTTTGACAAAATATCAATTAAGCCGTAAAAAACTCTTTAATAACAGTAACTTCATAATAACAAATTATGCTGAAACCGACAACTGACAAGTGACAACGTTTCGAAATAGTTAACAATTGGCTTTCGTAAATATGAATAGTTAAGGAAGTTACATAAGATTTATTATAGATATAATTCACAACTAACAAATTTGTAACTAATATTTTATAAATCCCTGACGTAGTAAACCTTTATTTGCCAAAATTATTGGCGGCACTTAAAAAATCACCCATTCATCATTTCGCACTTAAAATTTACAAATTCCGTTTGCAGTTTATATTTGCGTAAATCATTCATCCCGAATGGGAGTCGACCTAGCTGAATTAATTTATGTGATCAATAACTGTTTTATTTAATCATAAATACCGTGGTTATTTGATAATGTCCCTCTTATGTCATCCTGTTTTTAAGTTCGGTGACTTCATAACTGCTTTTCAAATATGTTTACATGAGAAAACTTTGTCTTTTTATATTGCGAAAAACGTTAAAGTTTGGTATTTGTAGATGCTAATGCCAACAGTAGTGTTTGTAAATACGGGAAAATTGAGATCTGAAAATATTATTAGTTAGTCGCAATAGTATATTATTATATGAGCGATTATGACAGCCATTATTAACGAAGATGACGTTTGACCCCACGAGCCGCAGGCGAGTGGCTCAAATCATTTGAGCGAATAATGGCCATAAACGCGAATGTAATACAATGCTTTTTCTACACCTATTAAACAAAAAATAGATTAGACTCAAATTTGATAACTTTAATGGAAAAACGTAAACAAACAATATGACAACACACTTGGGCGTGTCACGCGAGTCGATTATCAGCCGCAGAAAGAGTTGATCGCGGGCGATTTAAAATATCATTAGATTAGCGAAATATTGACTTTGGGATTGGCCGCAAAACAGTGAATTATGAATCCATAATTCACTGCATTGAATTATAGGTACTATTTTTCACGAAGAAAATGCTAATAATTGCAATATAATTAAATAGGTGTAGAAAAAAATCAGTTATAACTAAACAAGAAGAAAATTTAGAAAAAATTAGGATTCTTCTATCAACACAGCGTCAAGTACCTACAAAGTAAATTTTGTGTATGATTTTGTAACACTAATGCTTTTAAAACACATATTTAAAAAAAAGAACAAAAAAAAACAGCTAGGTTTTTAGTTATCCTCTAAACCTTTAAAGTTTGCTATTTTATGGAACATAAAAAGAAGTTTATCTGTAATTCAGTAAATTTACATTTTAACCGACGTTTGATATTGATAACTGTCGTATTGTAAGTGCTGTAATTAAATAACAATTAAGATAGTCTGGACTAGTATTAAAGTGAATAGTGGCCACATCCACATTTCTAAAGAAACTCTAAACTTGCACCTGGTTTTACATGTAAAGATGATACAGCTGCTGGAATTATGTTGAAATATAATCGAACGCCAAATGTCTGACAGAAATTACATTTATTTCACTAAGTCACTGCCTTAGGAAATGGGGAAGCTCGTAAAATCGTGGGCTGTGCTCTTCCCTGACACGTGAACAAAACCGTTCTAAATGATACTTTGTTGCTAGACAATTTAAAACGTTATAATTGTTGTTTTTTATATTTGGATACTGAATAATATGCATTCACGCGAATTTGTTACAAAAACAAACTAGAAACTTTGGTATGCGGTTAACATTTAGATTCTGAATAGTTTTTTGCAACAAGTTTTGTCGATATTCTTAACTCGAAATAAAGGTCGTCAATGATGGGGATCAAAACTTACATTTCATATTTTAAGAATGTTATCTATAACGCTTTAATAAAATTGAGTAGTACCTTAAAAAACACACGCCGTGAAGTTCTACGACTATGCAAAAATCCAAATCTCGAAGCCTAAGGAAAATATTAACTTAGCTTCATGTTAGACGCCGAGGCATTGTATTCCATGTTGTGCTAATAATGAAAAATATGCATCTATTTACGTATGTCTTGAGTTATATGCACAACAACAGTTTTTTGGTATATGACCGAATAGTGTTCTTATTCATATTTTTCATATTTTTATGGCATAACTGAATCGTATTTGCATATCTGTGCATGCTTCAGCATACTAAAACACGTAATACATACAGGGTGTGTCACGACGACCGTCGATTAGACGTTTCTTGAGAAAAACTTCTAGTACATAAATGAAAATTTGCAAAATAGGGTTTTGGGATATTATATATTCAAGGTGTTTTTGAGAATGTTATGGTGGTGTGCACTTTTTATTTTTTTATGGAGAAGTAGAGGGAAGTATGCTAAACACTTCTTGTAAGTCTCAATTAATGATTCAGATTAGTTTAAGAAATATTAGCAAGAACGCGACAGCGCCCGTAAGCACTACTCGACCATTCTGAGGTGATAAATTCTAAGTTTTTTGAGCAGGTTGCAGTGGTGTGCTTTTTTTAATTTTTGTAGGGGAGTAGAGCGAAGTGTGCTAAACACTTCCTGTAGGTCTCAATTAATGATCCAGATTAGTTTACAAAATATTAGTTAAAACGTTATAGCGCCCGTAAGCGCTAGCCGACCATTCTTGTGTTACAAATTCTAAGTTGTTTGAGAAGGTTCTGGTGGTGTGCTTTTTAAAATTTTTTGTGGAGAAGAGGAAGGTGCGCTAAACACTTCCTTTGAGTCTCAATTATTAATGGTCCAGATTAGTTTACGAAATATTAACTAAAACGTGATATTAACCACCGTGGCGCTACTCAACCATTCTGATGTTACAAATTCTATGTTCTTTTTTTATGAGCAGGTAGTAGTGGTATGCCTTTTTAATTTTGTGTGGGGGAGTGGAGAAAAGTACGCTAAACACTTGCTGCGAGTCTGAAGTAACGGTCCAAATTAGTTTGTGAGATATTAATCGAAACCCGACACTGGACACAAAGGCCACCGGTCAAACGGTCACCCTGAAAATTTGCCGTTATGGTCATAGTCATTGGTCACAACGGCCACCAGTAGTTTTTGGGTACAACGGCCACCTTCGGTTCTGGCCATAACAGCCACCTTGGTCACAACGGTCACCGACGCCTAATCATCGCAGTGTTTGTCGACGCCGGTCGTAACGGCCATTTGGTCACAACGGCCACTTTTAATTTTGGTCACAACGGCCACCTTTCAGTTTGGACACAACGGCCACCTTGGTCATAACGGCCACCGTTTACTTTGGTCACAACGGACACCTTGGTCATAACGGCCACTTTTCATTTTGGTCACAACGGCCACCTTGGTCACAACGGCCACCCTGCTCGTATAACTCAGTTCGTTGGGGTTCGCAATTTCTTACGGATAATACTGAAAACATATTTAGTTGGCCCTTTTTTGGGCATTCAAAGTAACTAAGTTCAATTTAGGACTACAGCTTACCCTATTTTACTTTACCATTTGCAACAGAGATATGAATACAGGCTTGTGGTAATTTACTGAGCTGCTGCTTGCATTTGGCCAGTGTTATTACAATAATTTTCAATATTTAGATAGAGAAAGAGATTTTTACCTGGGTGCAGACAAAAATACTTTTTAACAGGAATAATAAAGAGTGATTCAAAAGTAGATTCATCAAAGCGTGCCATGATAAAAGTTAAGTATGTCTTTACTTAAATTGACACCATGTGAACTACTTACATGCCATTGAAACTAATTTTATAGATCTGAATATACAGCAAAGTAAAAAATTATTTAGGGCCAATTTCATGTATCTTAAATTTTATTGTACGTAATGGAATAACAATAACAAACATATGAACACGTTTTAAGTTTGCTAGTTATACACATGCTAAAGTTGCTTGAAACAAAATTAATTGAAAAATTTAACATTTATAATAAATTCAAATGGAAAAGCTTCAATTTTTAGTTAAAGAAGATGTGGCCACCTCCAATATCTTGACACAGGCTAACTCTACCTTTAAAGCTACACATAACATTATTTAATAACTCAGGATTATTATTAATTTCTTCGATTTTGTTTATTATTTTCTGTCGAAGGTCATTGATATTGCCAACAGGAGTATTAAAAATGGAATTTTTCAGATATGGCTATAAAAAGAAATCACATGGAGTCAAGTCCCATGATCTTGGAGGCCATATAATTGGCGTTTTTAAACTGATGATACTATTTTCAAAATACTTCATAAGAAAATTAAGATTTTCTCTTGTGGTATGTATTCGGGCCTCATCTTGTTGAAAATATCCTTCCCTTCAAGAAATATAGGTCCTATTATGCGTCTTCTACTGATAGCTGTCCAAACTCCAAATTTCTGTGGATGTAGAGGTGCCTCAATAAAATAATGTGGATTATTTGAACTCCACATCTGCATATTCTGTGAATTATTACTCCCAGAGAGGTGGTACCAACATTCATCAGTAAAAAATACTTTTTCAAGCGCCTCATCATGGCTATCAAGATTATTAAGAAACCTTTCACAAAATATCTGCCGCTGGTGAATATCATTTGGGATAATTTCATGGAATGCTTGCATACGATAAGGGTGAAGTTTTAACTATTGTTTAAGGATGCGTTAACAAGTACTCTATGAGAGATCGACCTGTTGTTGCAAATGTCGAATTGATGTATGCGGTTGCTCTTCGATCACAGCTCTTATACAGCTTCAATGTTTTCTTCGCTCCTTACTCTGGGCCTGCCAGTAACTACTTTATGAGCTAGACTTTAATGCTTTCCATTTCTCTATAAACATCCACAATATGATGAACAGCCCTACTAAACATATCATAGTGAACCGCCACATTTGGAAATTCTTCTCGAAATTCAGCAAATGCATCTCGAGTGGAGTAGATCCAAACGCCATTAATTTTTTGACCATTTCTAAAATAAATCTCTAGTATGCACCGTTTTTGATGATCGGTAAAACCCATAATCTAAAATATGCAAATTAAACATTGTTTTCATTTCGTATGCTGCATTAAAATGTAAGTATTTTGCTATCCGCAATTTTTTGCAGGTTATTTCAACAAATTATTACAGATCAGGCTTGAAAATGCACTTAAATCACATTAATTAATAAAGTAGATTTACTGCCAAAATTTTTAAAAAACGTTTTGAAGCGTATTAAGTCACGATGACATCAAACGAGCTGACAGTTAACAGAAATTATAAACAATACATGAACTATCTTCTGCGTTTCTGTGCTAATATCAGACATGTGGTAGTATATGTCCATCTTTGTCTTTCATGGCCGACTTTGATGAATCTACTGTTGAATCACTCGTTATATCATTAACGAGCTGTTTTAAACCAATATGTAAACTATTCAAATCTACGAATAACTCTTACATTTCTTACATTTCGAAGACTTTATCTGTTAATCTGCATTTTATTGAATTGGTTCCTGGAATGAAATCCTCGATCTGATTTTCGTATTCAAAACGGCAGAAATTTATTTATCAACTTTTCCAGCTAAACTAAACGCAACGTTGAAAAATGTATGTATGTACTTATTGTACTTAGATATTTAGATCCACCATTACAAGTATATATGTATACTGATACATGTTTTTAAAAGTGTCTAGATATAATCTTAGAAACACAAAGCATAGCTAGATAGGTTGATTCTTAATAGACTTTGATACTGATTCTACAAAACTTAAATTTTCTTTACTAATTTTATAGAATTGTACGTCTAATAAATTTGTTTTGGCTCTTCTAACATTGGTACATCGTTTTCTACTGGCCCGTCCTTGTTCATCACTACATTTCTGCCGTTTTTGGAATACTTTACCTTTTCATTTCATTTCCGAAAGTAATAAAATAAAATAATAACCCAGAAAATCTTAAAATTGCAATCCGCAAGTCCAACAGGTCCAAAAATAATGGAAAGGCGGAAGAAACATTTCGAAGGCATTAAATGCAACAGAAAAAAATGCTGTAGAAAAAAAAAACACGAAGCTATACATTTAGATATAGAAAATAACAATAACAATGAAAAAATAGACGAGACAATTGAAATAATAAAAAATGGTAAAACACCAGGTCACGATAAAATAACATCCGAAATGCTTAAAAATATGGGGATGGAGTGTAAAGAAATATTTCTAGAAATATGTAACGCAGTAAGGAAAAACACCGACATAATGGCAACTAGGAGTAATAGTCCCAATTTATAAGAAAGGTGACGTACACTATAGAAGAGTCAAATTGTTAAGCGGTAAAGACATATGAAAAAATGCTAGAAAAGAGATTAGGAACAACAATAGATCAAATATTGGAAGAATTACAAAATGGTTCCAGGAAAACTAAAAGTATAGGTATAAAACCACATTTTCACTTAAAAACTAATCATAGAAAAATTTTAGGAAATTCCTTTGGTCGATTGAGAAAAAATAAATCTGGAAAATCTTGAAAGAAACCGTAGATAATAGACTTTTTACAGCAATACGAAACGAAAGATAATACGAATTACGTGGTAACGCACAACATGAAATTTGCAGGGTTTAAAACTAAAGCAGGACTGAGACAAGGAGGAGTAATGTGCCAGATCTTGCTCACTTTATATGCGGATGATACAACAAAAACGTACAAATTGAAAGTAATGAAACTTATTTTGAGTTATAATTGGAAGCGGTTGAAATCTCGGAATTCGCTTTTGCTGATTATATGGCGATTATGGTTGGAAACACAAAGACAACCCAAGAAAATCTAAATGTCTGCAATGAGATTTTGAAGAAGTACAACATGAAGGTCAACTCCAAGAAGACGAAAATGAGGACGACAGACAAAAATAAAAGAAACTGAATAAGAGTAAATAAATCAAACTGCAAGATATAGATATCAACGAAAATTAAAAAAAAAACTGTTGTGACATTTGCAGGATGCGACACAATTTTATTCAGAAAAAAGAAATATAGACGAAAAACATATTAACGGTTTATAAGATGATATCTAGACCAATGTTATCATATGGCAGTGAAACCTTCACAAGTACTAAAAATGAAATACCCAAGAGATGCTAAAGGATAACCAGACTAATTAATAGAATGTGGGAGATAAGAATTAGAATGAAACGAAACAGAGGAACCCCGAAAGAAGGCTAGGGTGGCACTGCGAGAAAAACGATGCAAGAGAAAGGACTATCAATAAATGAAACCAAACATAAGATTGTTCACGTAAAGTTAGAATACTGAGAAGCATACCACTCACGGTAGCAGATGAGGGAAATTGAAAAATACAGGGTGTCCATAAACTCACTTCACAAAAGAAAACTACAAATTCTAGAGCTCATTTTATATCGATTTGACGTAAATCACCTTATCCAAAAATGCTTGCTAAGGGAGCTAGAATTTGCAGTTTTCTTTTGTGAAGTGAGTTTGTGGACACCCTGTATATATGTAAATTTAAAATTTAGCTCCATTTATAATCTAGTTAGTTAAACTGTAAAGTGACATTAAGATAAACTAAGATTAGAGAAGAGGGATAAATGGACTCTTATTTAATTCAATTATCTTAGCAACTGATAATTGTCCATATTATTTCAAAATTACAAATTAAATAAGTATCAAAAAAATGACGTCACAGAAGAGAGAGGAAGACAGGTATGAATTGGCCGCAATATCTAATGATAAGGGTGTATGGTTTGGTATACCAAATGAATTAAAAGATTTAAATTTGCACAAAGAATTATCAGCAATCAAGACTATTACGAGTACTATGAAGCCTATTACAAAGGTAGGAGGTTATCGAAAGATTACAATTACATTTAAACCAGAATTACAACAAATGTATTTGAATGAAGAAGACAATTTTTGTATTGATGATTATAACTTAGAAGAATATGTAGGAGAAGCGGAAGCTATAAGCAATGTGTTAAGTCAAACAAAAACTGCAAATGAAATTTTTTTGATTAAACGTATCAAGGAATTAGAAAATCGTATTTTATCTGCAAATGAATTAAGTTTAAAGGAAGTGGAACACAAATTTTTATTAAGCATTTTTAATGGTAAACAGGAAGCTCCAACTTGGATTAATTCGTTCGAAAAAGAATGTATTAGATTTAACATATTTGAAAGTACAACAAAAGTAGAAGCTTTAAAATTATTTATAGACGGAAAAGCAAAAGAATGGTACAGTTCTAATTTGATGAAGTTGTCATTATCTGACTGGGATGGTTGGAAAAGATCATTTGTATTAATTTATGGAAAGAAAAGTTGGTCGTCTATTCGTACTGCATTTAATTATAAATATATATTTGGTTTTTTGATTGATTTTGTGCTTAAGAAAGAACGTTTATTGCCTGAAGCTGATAAAAACATACCAGAACTATTTAGAATTTATCAAATAGTTTATGGTCTACCACTAGATGTACAAGATAAGCTCGAAAGAGGTAAAATCAAAACCGTAGAGGATTTAGTGACAGAAATAAAGAAATTTAATGATTTGTATATTGTGAAAAAGAAATTAGAAGAAAAGAAATATAAGGAAAAGAATAGGAATGCTGCTGATAAAAAAAATGCATTAAAACAACTGATTTAGAAACGAAACCATGTTCAATTTGTGAAACACTTGGTTATAAAAATCGTTATCATCTAATACAATTATGTATAAATAAAACAACTACATCAACTAGAAATCAAATTCATTTAACTGAACAAGGTGAAGATAGTGAGAATGATATATGCAGAATTGAAATACAACCAGATAAAAATAATACAAAAAACTAGACAGCCCAAAAAAATCTATACCACACTCATTAATTAAAATCACAGTAATTGCAGACGGACGTAAATTAGTTAAATCTGTCTATGATAACGGTTCTACATGTTCTTTAATTAATGAGAAACTTGTAGATTTGTTAAAATCAAAATTGCGTATTAACAAAAGTATCTTAAAAACTATAAGTGGTGTGGATTTTTGTAAAAGCCGGGCTACCCTACATTTAAAAATAGGTGAAATAGAGGATAAATTAGATTTAATGGTAGTAAAGAATAGTAATTTTAACTATGACTTATTACTTGGTTTGGATGCAATTAAAAAGTTCAAATTAACACAAGATGAAAATTTAAGAATTAAACAAAAAGTAAATGATAAAATTATAGATGTAGAAGATATAATCAATAAGATAATGTTGAATGACAACAATTGTCAAGAAAATGAATTAAAAGAACAAACAAAGGGATTAGAAAAGTATAAAACAATTGAATTGTTTGGTAACAATACACCATTAGAATTTAGATATTGAGAATTTTGAAATAAATTTAGATGATTTAGATGAAGCCAAAAAGAAAAAAATAATTGAATTATTTAAAGAATATCAATTGATTTTTGCTAAAAATAAATTTGATGTTGGTTCAGTTAGATCCAGTGAAGCACAAATTAAATTAAAGGAGGACAAATATATTTCAAAGAAACCGTATAGATGTTGATTCTTGGACCAAGAAGAAATAGAATCACAAATTTCGAAACTATTGGAAACTGATTTAATAGAGGAATCAAATTCGCCATTTGCATCTCCAGTAACACTAGCGTTTAAAAAAGAAGATGGAAGAAGATCTCGCTTATGTGTAGATTTCAGAGATTTAAATAAAATAGTAGTACCTGAATCGCAACCATTCCCTAGAATAGAAGATCTGATAGTGAATGTAGGAGATTGTAGTTGGTTTACAGCATTAGATATCAATTCAGCTTTTTGGTCTATACCAATTAGAATAAAAGATCGAAAGAAAACAGCATTTATAACTCAAAAAGGTCACTGGTAATAGAAAGTACTTCCATTTGGTTTCAAGAACTCACCAGCTATTTTTCAAAGAGTATTGGCAAATATCATTAGAAGGTATAATCTAGATAGATTTTGTGTAAATTATATAGATGATATATTGATCTTTTCAAAATCATTTTGAACATTTGAAACACATTAGATTACTTTTAGAAGCAGTTAAAAAGGAAGGATATAAATTGAAATTAGAAAAATGCAAATTTGCTAAACATTCTGTTAAATATTTGGGCCGTGTAATTGAAAAGGGTAAAGTTTATCCAATTAAAAATAATCTAATTGCAATCGAAGAATATCCACGTCCTACAAGAAAAAAGATGGTTCGTCATAAATTTATAGATCATTGTACACAAAGGTTAGCACCATTACACAATCTATTAAAAAAAATGAAAAATTTATATGGACCGAAAAGTGTGAGAATAGCTTTAAAGAAATTAAACAATATCTATGTTCAACCCCGATTTTAGCCATTTACGATAAAGAGAAAGATACCTACAGTAATAGAAGTAGATGCAAGTAGATCAGGTTTAGGCGCAGTTTTAAAGCAGAAACAAGAGGATGGCATTTTACATCCAGCACGATATTTCTCTAAGAAATTGACACAAGGTCAAACGAAAAAAGAAATAATGTATTTGGAATGACTTGCTATTAAAGAGGTAATTTTATATTGGCAATATTATTTAATAGGTAAAGAATTTATAGTAACATCAGATGATAAACCACTTATGAACTTAAAAACTAAATCAAGAACGGATGAAGTATTGGGTGATTTGATAATGTATTTGTCTCAATATAATTTTAAAGTGATTTATAAAGAAGGAAAAGCTGATGCTCTATCAAGAAATCCAGTTTTAGAAAGTTTTGGAAATAAAGATGATTGTTTAAAACTTGTGAATATGATTCAATTAGAAGAAATAATTAAAGATCGAAACGCTATTAGAGATGAAATTGAAAACTCAAAAAAAAATTTTAAAAGAGGGTGATATAAATTTTAATATGTTAAAAAACAGAAAAAGAATTTATGTATCTGAAAAGCTTGGTTTATATTTAATAGATAAGATACACCAATTGTATGGTCATATTGGCAATAATCCGATAGCTGAAAAACTAAGATCATTTTACTATTTCAAGAATATGGATAACATGATAACTCAATTTTGTAAAAATTGTGAAATATGCATAAAAAATAAAACTACATCAAGTAGAGCTACTTGCAACTTTCAAAATTAGGTCCAGCAAAGTATCCATTCCACATAATGTCCGTAGATACAATTGGTGGTTTTGGTGGTAATAAAGGGTGTCCCAACAAGAGCGCCGGATTTAATTTTAAAGAAAAACACATTTATTTTTTTATTTAAGCAAACATTTTTATTTCAACATAAAGAAAAATAGTTCCGATTAAACGTGAAATACAACATCAGGCAAATGGCCACCACGAAACCTCTGGCACAGGGTCATTCTTTTGTTGAAATTTTGAATAACGTTTTCGCATAAATGTGGCTGTATTTCACCAATAACGCGCCGTATTTCCTCTTTAAGATGTTCAACTGTTTCAGGCTTATTTGCATACACCTTTTCCTTCACATAGCCCCAAAGAAAAAAGTCCATCGGCGTTAGATCGCACTATCTTGGTGGCCAATGTTTATCGCCAAATCGAGAAATGACTCGGCCTGGAAACTTGGTCTGCAGTAACACCATGTTTCACGTGCAGTGTAGCAGGTCGCACCGTCTTGTTGGAAAAACATGTCCTCCACATCAATTACATCCAATTCGGCTTCTGGAAATGTTTAATTCCTGACTACGATGCCGAATGGAAGTTCCTGGATTCTCGGCCACAGATACCCTTACTGTGGCTATATTTTCGAGTGACCGACAAGGACGACGACGAACAATGGTCTTCTGATCCATCAGCGTAAATTTGGTCTCAAATTTTTTAATTAAACGCCTCACTGTCGATTCATTTGGCGCATTATTGCGACCGAAAACTTGACGTAATTGGCGAACTGTTTTCGCAAAACTTTCACCATTTTTGAAATGTGTTTTTACAATAATTAAACGTTGTTCGTTTGAATACTTCTCCATATTCTTAAATCGCGTGGTGTGTACGTGACAACTGTCAAAACAAAATTACCGTACAACTCGTATTAACAAAATGGCGGCAAATTTAAATCCGGCGCTCTTTAGATCTGTAAAGAAATATATGCATTTGCTGGTAGATCATTTTAGTAGATACGCATAGATTCTAACTTCAAGCAAGCAAACTGCAGATGATTTTATCAAACTAGTTAACCCAATCACACAAGAAAACGAAAATAAAATATTGTTAGTAGATCAATATAGTGCATTAAATCCTAATATGTATTTACAAAATACACTGCTCAAAATAAAATAGGGATCACTTATATTTTGAATTATATTTCGTTAAGGAAAGATTAGATGATGATGCCGTCGATGGTAGTCATATACTCATTTATCTAGTAGGCTAGTAGGGTGCTGTGACTTCGTTATTTTCATTTGTTTTACTAGCAAATTGAGTTGAATCTCAATCCAACGACAATTTAAGTGTACTGTTATAGTACGATTATTGTGTATTTGCCATTTTAAGAAACAATTACACCATGGCAAATCGTAATGAAGTTGGCCATCATTTAAGAACACATTTAAATGCCAATGAACGAATCCGTGTTTTAACACTTATACAGGAAGGCCGATCTCAGCGGTATATCGCCAATATCGTTGGTACAACGCAATCTGTGGTATCTAGACTACTTAAGAGGCATATTGATACAGGGAATGTTGTTAAAAGACAAGGATCGGGCCGTTTAAGAAAAACAACAGTTGAGCAGGATTGATTTATTCGTATTTAAGTACTTCGGAATCGTACATCAACTGCGCGTGATGTTCAGAGAGATCATCTGCGAGCCATTGGAGCATTTATTAGTGATCAGACAATACGGAATAGACTCCACGAAGCTCAAATGACATCTAAAAAACCTGTGAAAGTACCTCGATTATTAGTTCGGCAAGGAAGGCTGCAGTTTGCTAGAGAACACCAGCATTGGCAGTTACAGCACTGGCGCCCTATAATGTTTTCTGACGAATCAAGGCTCACTGTGTCAGGTCATGATGGACGTATCCGAGTTTGGAGACGACCTGGGGAACGATATATACCTGCTACACTGGTAGAAACTAAAGCATATGAGGGTGGTTCCATAATGGTTTGGGGCGGTATCACTATGCAATTAGGTATGCATAGCAAAACTGACCTTATCATTGCACGGAATGGTAGTCTAACGGCCCAACGATACCTAAACGAGATACTCTATACTCAGGTACGTTATTTTGCACAAGATGTAGGCCACGAATTTGTGTTTATGCATGACAGTGCTCGTCCACAAGCTGCCAACGTTGTGCAAAATTATCTTGGGGACCATAAAATTCAAACGTTACCTTGGCCTGCATGTAGTCCTGACCTAAATCCCATCAAGCATCTCTGGGATCAACTAGGGAGAGCTGTTAAAACCTAACCAAATCCATCAATAACAATCCAAGAGTTGGAAACTGCCCTTTTATAGAGGAATGGCAACGGATTCCTCAAGAAGCAGTTCTACGACTCATCCGGAGTATGCCTCGTCGTTGTAATGCTGTTCTAAGAAGCAGAGGTGGTAATACATCATATTAAAATGTAAATTGTCAAGACTGTCTTTTGTTTCTTTAAATAAAAAAATCCAAAAGACTTTGCCTTCACTTCGATTTTTGACATTGTTTAATTTAGAAGGATTCAAACAAGGCATATTTTTAGATATTCATTAAATGATATATGTATCATGTACTCACATGTTCAAGCAATGTGTGTACCGAATTTCATAACTAAATGCCAACCTATAAAAAAATTAGACGGGTTATAAGAAGTGATCCCTATTTTCTTTTGAGCAGTGTATTTAAAAAAGAAGAATATTCAATTAATTTTTACATCGGTTTAAAGCAGACTTTAGTTAATCGAATACGTTGCAAATTAAATTACAATAATGATGATAGACCCTGGGCAATAATTGCAGAAGCAGTTGTTAAAGAATATAACAACACTATACATAGTACAACAAAATTTTCAAATGCTTATCTATTATATGAAAGGAGATCTGAAACTGTACCAAAATCCTTGGAAAAAGAATGTGATTTGGAGAAAGATAGAGAAGACGCACTTAAAAATTAAGAGAGAAATTTGAAAAAAAATAAGAAAAGAATACATCAAAATAGAAAAAAATATGATTTTACAGAAGGTGATTTAGTTTATGTATCAAATAGTAATAAATTGGATGAAGTTAGAAGTGGACCATTTGTTATTACAAAGAAAATTTCTAAATCAATTTATGAAGTAGCATGTAATAAAAAACGTAAAGAAGCAAACTTATTCCATAGCTGCAAGTTAGTGCCTTACTCTTTTTTACCTGGAAAAAAGAGTCTCCGACCACCGGAAGTGTAAATTTAAAATTTAGCGCCATTTATAATCTAGTTAGTTAAACAGTGACATTAAGATAAACTAAGATTAGAGAAGAGGGATAAATGGACTCTTATTTAATTATATTATTTTAGCAACTGATAATTGTCCATATTATTTCAAAATTACATATATATGTCTATATAACAGTCTAAAATACTACCATTGCTAGTTCGAATACAGTGGTAAACTCACATCATACAATAGTATGGGTTTATACAAAATAATAAAATTAATTCTATTAATTTTATTTCTAAACATAATTGGTTATGGTATTGGTAATGTTCTCAGATTAGATCTAAAGTACGGATAAGTAGTTTTAAAAAATTCTCAATGTCAAAAATGCTGTTCGACCCCAAACAGGAGAATCTTCCCGTCTTCTCAGCGGTTTCATCCGTCCCTGTAAAAGTGTGATAAGCTAACAATTACAAAATAAGTAAATAATAAAATAAGTAATACTCCCCTCCCCGCATATGCTGAGATTTTCAAGGCCTTAATTAAAGAATCAGTTAAAGCCGACTACTATAAATACAGAAATATCATTCATCATCTAAAAATTACGAATCATTAAAGAGCAGGTTTGTAAAACTCTTTGTTAAAAAAAACGGCCCGTTATTTGCAAAAATTCATTTAGTAAAATATACCTGTTAGTAAATATATACTTTTCAGCATGTTAAATTCGACAATAGACTAATATTTAAAGAGTTACATAATTTTCTTTAAACTTGACCTTAACATTTCAAATGGATCAAATTCTAAAAGAATGGTATAATGCCCGAAAATCGAAGGCCTTGGTTCCTTCTCAAGAGATTCTATTATAAATACGTATCTTGTCGAATCATTTATAAAATGCTAAATTCTATTGCTAATATTAATAATCGTGATTTTATTATTAATTGTCCGAAAAAACGATAGTGACATTTACCTTATGGCCTTGGAATATTTAAAAACGGATCTCTTTGTTATTTATGCTTAGGTAATGTAATCTTCTGCTACAAGCGGCGGTTATTCTTGTTCCGTTCTGGCATTCCGAATAATAATTCGATTTGTTATAGTTAGAATTAGATTTTGAACTTCTAATCGTTACAACTATAAAGGAAGCGAAAATATAAATTTAAAAGTAAAATACAAGCGAACGAATACAACCAGTTCATTGGAATTTGAGGGAACATTAATATCGAATCGGAGAATTATTTGTTTCATTTTTATTATAAATTTTCTCTATTTAATTATATATAAATATAAGCGATCGTTTAGTTATAATGCTTTTTGTAACATGACAGCTGAATGATTATGAAGTTGTTACGACTATTTTGAAATAAATAATAATCGGTCGTAACATACCGTACCAAAAACTCTTGTCAGTCACATACAAGTCTGAAATTAATAAGTTTCTTCTTTCACCTACGAAAAGTAAGTATACATACCTATAAGATGTTAGTTAAGCCGGCTTTAATTTATTATAACTTACTTTAAAACGTCGTATTACAAAAACGCAAAGGTTTCTTTTACCTTTTTGGGAATTATTTAAAACAGATTTATTTCCGAAGGATTATTATTTAATTTTTTACTATTGGTTTTACATATGCGTGTTTAGAAATAATCAAACGAACCTAATAAATCAACTATTATGAAAAAGATGTTAAAAAAAGATTAAAATGCTTCAAGCCTTGACAGAACATGGATACGTTGAGGAAAAACTTGAATTTTAAATTACTTCCGACATTCTTATAGAATTTAACATTTAAGGTAACATTTAATTAGATTAAGTTAGATTTTTTAACTTCAGATTTAAAAAATTGTTTTTTTATCGAATATTGCTTGGCGAAGTTTACCGCTCGTTGTATTATATTATTCTATTTTATTCAGTACTACTTTTACCCGTTTATTTCTACACAATACCACTTCAATAAATAATGGCATTAATAAGGTGCACAATAGAAAATGCCGGTGTCGTAGATTTGCAGTAGCAGAAAGTTCTTACAAGCGTTTGTGAATGAACAAGTTTGAATTTTAACCGTAATCTGAGTAACTGCAACCTTTTCATTTTTTTTTCAGTAGGTGTTTAAATAAATCTAATTGATTTATCTGTAATGTCCAATATTAAAATGACAAAATATTCTTTTTCTGTGACTATGAACCAATACATCCATTATACGTATATGCATTTCTTATTAAATAACGGCCTCCATTGTTCATACAATTAAATTATGACTTATAACTCACAGGCTTAACCCGATCACAAAACCATTAGGACCGTTTTCTTAAATGTCTTGAATTAAGTAAAGCATTTTAGTTAAATTTTGATTAACTTAATTTTGCAAATTCTAAGAAATCAGTCTCTCTTGGTGTTAGTCCACGATGATCTATAACATCTAACCTAGTAATCTATGAAGAAAAATGAGATTTTTGTATATTATGCATATGCATTCTGGTTTTCCTGTTTGAATCTAAGGGTCGTCGTGCTTATTTTATATTTATGATTTTATTTATTGTTAAAAATATGTTTACTTGAATGCCTATAGATAAGAAATGTTGATAATACTGAAAAGTCTAAAAGAAGCATTCGAAAAATAACAATTTAGTATATTCTAATTAAATAAATAATAAAGTAAGTAATATGCACAAAACAGATTTTTTGTTATTAAAGGTGAATTTTAATATAAACTGCTTGCATGGTTTCCTATTTTTTTAATGTTCACGAGTTTATACGTAATATATAATTTTATTAGACCTAAGAGAGTTCTATCTTTGGAAGGGATCTTCAGTGTGTCAAACATCGCATGGCACAGGACCTACGGTTTTATCTCGCATGCGAAACCAGGCAAAGTTTCGGATTTTTCCTGCATTATATATACAATATATATTTTCATAACATAATAGACTTACCATATTCTTAATGTTAGCTGTGCTAAGCAACACAAATGGCTTGCTATAATCGTTTATAATAGTCATCACCTTTTTGCCATATCTAGAGAACCTTTATCTGTAGAAACGTGTATCATGGTAAATATCGTCTTGGAATAAGTACAACTGCTTTATCTTTTATTTGGAAAAGGGCATACTTTCAAATAATTTTCATTGGCGGGAGATCTTTAGTTTAAAAATTTACCTAGCCATGATTTCATTCTATCTTTGTTGTGCTACCCATATTGTTTATGTCTTCCTTGTTGCACTCATTAATTTTTGTATGTTTAGATTGGATTTCGGACAATCTGTATAATATGATTTTTAGATTATAGAAAATCTTATGAAATATATTACTAGAAATGAATACACCACGTCATATAGTGTCCTTAATAAAAAGATTATATGAAACCGGAACAGCTATAATTAGAATAAATGACAGAGCCTCAACTAAATTAAGTATGCGTAAAAGTGTTCGCCAGGGATACATATTATCCTCTCTGTTTTTTAACATATATTTTTAATGAGGAAAGGTTTTGCCAAATGTAAGTATAAAAATTGATGGTGTGGAAACAATCAATCTAAGATATGCTGACGATACGGCTCTTATTACTAAGACTGTGGAAGCAATGAAAGGGTTGTTAAACATAATAGAACGTGAAAGTGAAAAACTATGATAATATGATAATATCCAGAGGACAAACAAACATTAACACATACGTATTTGACGACATAGAAGTAGATCATTACATATATTTGGGGTCGTGGGAAATAATGGTAAGTGCTATACGGAAATTAGAGGAAGAGTCACATTAGCAAAAACCGCAGTTACCAAGTTAACGATAATCTGGAAAGATCGGAGTATAGCTAAACATATCAAAATTAATATAATGAATGCATTAGTGTCCCCTATAGTATTATATGGTGTGGAATCTTGGTCGGCGAAGAAGGTAGATAAACAAAAAATTAATTCCTTTGAAACATAGTGGTACTGGGGCAGACTATTGAGAATAAAATGGACTGAACGTCGTACATCGTCTATAACATGACACAGATTAGTAAACGTAATATAAAAAAGAATTTTAAAGTATTTTGATCATGTTTCCCGAAGAATGAATGACAATTTGGAAAACTTAATGATACAAGGGAAAAGTAAATGGAAATACCTGAAAGGCAGATCCCAAAGAGGATGGCCAGATGAAGTAAAATAACCAATTGAAGTGAAATTGGAAGACAACGCCAGAAATGCATAAGATATAAAGAAATGGAAAACATAATCAGAAGTCATACGAATATTTAAGCGTACAAATCTCGATCTTCGTACAAAAAGTATACAACAAGGGAGAACTATTTAGCAATCGAGGGTTTCAACAAAATCCCGAGCCAAATGCCATTGATTAGGTATTATTTTAAATACAAAAATTACGTATTCCACATGAACAATAGTTATGGGACCAACCTTGCTTCTTCAGTTTTTGTAGAGTATGGTTTTAACTATAGTGGAATTTCAGTGCGGGGGTAAAATTTATATTTATGGCCGTCTTTGCGAGTCTTAAACTCTGACATTTGGTGTTATTAAAACCATTTAATTCAACTTCGGCCATCGCTAAATAGTATATTTGTATATTTCTAACTATTCTACTTTATCAACGACAGTAAAACTGTATCGACAAGAAAAGATTATCTACTGTCGCTTAAAATAATTTTTTACGCATAGAAACTTCTCTCTACGTCAACAAATGTAATGGGCGCATTTGAAAGGGCTGATATAATACCCAAAGCTATTTAACACTTTCAATAAATTCTTCATCCAAAATTTTTGAAACACGTCCTAAAACTTGAAAGCCCTCATTTTTACATAAAACTTTATTCAATTTTCAATTCAAAGGAAATTGGTTTCTTTCTAATTTCCTCTGCTACTCTATTTAGTGTATGTGCCAAACAATGAATTCAATTTTGATAAAAAAACGAGTAAATTTTGAACCGCTTTTACTATGCAATGCGCTGCGTTAGATAGAATAGCTCTACCGATAAAAATATATTACCTAAATAAGTCTTGTAATTGTTACATTATTGGTTTTACCTAGTGAAAATTCTGGGCACTTTAGTTGTATGACTCGGGGGTCTCGGTGGGCGAGTGGTCGCTCCGCTTACCCGCCGAGGCCACAGTGAAATCGGTCTGCTCGGGCTGTAGGTTCGACTCGCGGCCCGTGCAAGTCGGTTTCACTTAGTATAAGTTAGTACGTAAGTTGCATGTATGTAGTATGTAAGGTAGTATGTAAGGGACGCCCGTACCCCCTGAAGTAATGCGAAAGCGGTTCCGGGGGGTACGTTAGTATGCATGAATGGGAAAAAAAAGGTTGTATGACTCAAAAAATTTGAAGATAATATTTGTCATCGGTATAACATGTTTTAATAAACTGTGGTATTTTATATAATTTTAGTAATTAATGTAGGTTGGTAGCACCTTCAATATTTTATTAATAAATTAATGAAATTTTCACCAACTAGTATTTTCACAGATTGAATTTTAAAAGTTTAAATAACATCATAAGCTTTGGAGATATGAAGCGTTTAGTAGCTTCCATTTCCGACGCGATATTGAGAAGATTCAGGAAACTGTAACACTTATGATACCAAATTGGGAGATAAAGAGGATAATCCAACGTAAATGCTACACTGAATCGCTGTTTCAAACAAAGTATAAACTCAACCCTGCGAATATACAAAGATACACAGAAGCACCGAAGAACTTGCTAGAAATGGCAAGTGATGAAGAGCAAACTGAAGATAGTAAAAAAAAAGCATTTCAGGAACTTGGTGATGCAATTGTAGGCCTCTTCTTAGATGGTGCTACAATTCCAGATAAGGAGTCAGAGTTTCATCACATCTTTTTTTATTTGGCATATAATAGTACAACTTTCACCCAAGCTAACAGAGCAGCTGTGATGAAAGCATCGGAAGAGGTGGAACCTAACACCACACATGAGAAGGAGGTTCCTCAACGCAAAGCCAAGGCCAGCACTTCGACGAAGCCCAAGGAAACGCGAGGAAGAAAAAATGAATTGGACATGTTAGTGATTCTTAGAACGGTTGCCGCCATACTTCAATTCAAATATTGCAAGAAAAATGAATCAGAAAAATCAAAAGGATTAGGCACATAAAGTACGCAATTTGCGTACTTTATGTGCCTAATCCGATAAAGTGACACTTTTACCTTGTCAATAAAGATACATAAGTTGTCACTTTTGTGACATTTGCGGATAAACTTAGTTTTAAGTTATTTCATGATGTTGCGTATTTCTTTAGTGAAATGTGTAAGAATTTACATGCGACAGCATAACTACTTATCAATAACCATTTATTAATGAAAATTCTATACTGTACAAAAAGTGTGTCTGGATCAGGGACCTCGATCTCTATGTGGTCTCGGCATACTTCCAGTTCAGGGACGACATCGAGATGCACCTTGAGGCGGCCCAGAGAGCCGTAACGGCGCTGGCAGGGTAGGCCGTGCTAATTGCGGTGGACTCCAACGCAAGAAGTCGGACTTGGGGTGATAGGTTAACCAACGATAGAGGTGAGTTAATGGAAGAGTTTATAGAGACAAACGGGCTCTGGTTGCTAAACGACGGAGGACAACCGAGCACGTTCTCCAACGGAAGGGCCGAATCGTGGATCGACCTGACGCTGGCAAAGGGGCTAGGAGGGCTCCAGGTGACAGGGTGACGAGTCGAAGACGGGCGTGTCCAGAGCGACCATAGAGTCATCCGCTACGAAATCCGCTCGCAGCGGAGGCAGAACGAGGGAGAGGGGGCTCGGGAGAGGCCGTCTATACGAAGGGCGAACTGGGTAAGATTTAGGCAGGTTCTAGAAGACCAATTCAGCCAACCGATAGAAGGACAGGCAGCGGACAGAGAAGAGTTAGAAGATCAAGTAAAGTATGTAACAGGCGCTTTTAATAGGGCATCCGAAGAAGCAATACCGAAGATCAAGAGGATGGCTAGAAGGACCCCCTGGTGGACGACGGAGTTAACCAGGGAGAAGAAGGCAGTAAACGCGGCACGTAGGGCGTACCAGAGGGAGGAACGAGACGATCACAGGGCCGAACTCAGACGGACATACCTGAGGCGAAGGAACACCTACCACCACAAGATCAAGAAGGCGAAGCAAGACAGCTGGCGAGAGTTCGTAAGCCGAACCGGGAACAAGGAACCGTTCGGCATAGTCTACAGGCTAACATGTGGTAAGTTCAGGAGGAGGGAGGGCTACATGGCAATGGTCAGCGAGGGAATGCGCGCTGTGGATTGCGAAGGATCCATGAACATCCTCCTAGACGAGCTGATCAAAACCGACCCCGTCGACGAGGACATGGAAGAACACAGAAGAATGAAAGCGGAGGTAAGGGAAATCCCCGACGTCGAAGGATGCGGCCGAATTCGAAATGGAGGAGGCAGAAAGTGTCCTGCGGCGCCTGCCTAAAGGGAAATCGCCGGGTCCAGACGGCATAGTGTACGAAATGGTCAGTGAAGCTTGGCCGGTTATAGGGGAGGCGATGCTTCGATTCTGGAACGAGTGGCTGCGGCTAGGATCATTTCCGGACGACTGGAAGATCGGCAACCTGGTGCTCCTCCTAAAAGGGAGCGAAAGGGACAGGTCAAGTCCCTCATCGTACAGGCCGATCAGTCTGTTGTCGGTGCTAGGTAAGATATTTGAAAAGCTACTTTACAGGAGACTAGAAGACAGCTTGGAAGGGGAGAGCAACCCGAACCAATACGGCTTCAGGAGAGGGCGATCCACCATAGACGCGCTGGAGGAATGCAGAAGAATCGTGGAGACGTCGGAAGAGAAATACGTGCTGGGGATATTCCTGGATGTCAAAGGCGCCTTCGACAACCTCTGGTGGCCGGATGTTCTCCGGATACTTAGGGCGAGGAGGTGCCCGAAGAATCTGTATCAGGTAATTTTAGATTATCTAACCAACAGGAAAGTCGAACTCAGGGAAGGAGAGGACGCCGTCGTGAGGGACTGCCAGAGGGGCTGCCCTCAGGGATCGATACTGGGACCATACTTCTGGAGCCTGGTATTCGACGAAAACCTCGAAGAAGACGAACCGTGGTGCAAGAAAGTGGCGTATGCGGACGACGAAGTGATCATCGTCGAAGGCAAGTCCAGAGCCCAACTAGAAGACCGAGCAAGTGAAGTAATAGGAAGAACACTGGAGTGGTGCAATCTTCACAAACTGCACCTCTCCGAAGAGAAATCGGTAGGTCTTATGCTTAAAGGTAAATTTCATCGAGGAAGGCGACCGAGGGTAAGAATGGGGAACCACCGACTTCGTATGGTGGACGAGGTAAGACACCTAGGGATATACTGGGGGGAAGGAATGACGATCATCCCTCATATGAGGGAACTGAAAGAAAGGGGACGAATGCTAGGGATGAGTCCCAAGCGAGTCGTAATAGCCAGATGGGGAATAAACTACAAGACCGTAGAGATCCTCCACACGGGAGTTCTCTAACCCGTCGCTCTTTACGGAGCGGAGGTCTGGTTCGACAAGCTGAACAGTAGGCTCTGGGACGGGCTAGGCTAGGCTTCTAGCATCAACGAAGGCGTACAGAACGGCGTCCACGGATGCGCTGGGAGTTCTGGCGAAACGGATGCCGTTGGCACTTAGGGCAGAAGAAAGATGGTACCGGAGGAAGATACGAAGAAGGATCCCGGTGAATATAGGTGAGTTTGAATTTGATGGCAGGGAGCAGACGATCGAACAGGCTCTCGTCGAACTCCGAGAACACATTCTGAGGAAGTGGGAAACCTCGTGGAACAGGTCGGGAGATGGAAGGATCACGCACGGATTCTTCCCCAGCGTGGCAGAGAGGCTACAGATGTCATGGGTCGAGCCCTCGTTCTGGATCACCCAGCTCCTGACGGGGCACGGCGACTTCAGGGCGAAGCTGCGATCCTTGAACTAGACGGACAGGGGCGAATGCGAGTGCGGAGCGGAAGACACGAGCGCGCACCTCCTAACAGACTGCGCGACACAAGAGGTAGAAAGGGAGAAGGGTCTGTTACAGGTCTTCGTGGAACAACGTGGAGTCAGATGGCCACCACGCCCACAGGACCTAGTGACAGAAGACATATACGACCGCCTCAGGGAGTTCGCCGAGAGAGTTCTGAAGAACCGGGAGGAGCAGCGCCGGTAGGAGGAGTAAATAAGGTTAGAAGGTAGGAGTAAGTAAGGTAAGAAGGTACGTCCCTCACCAGGGGGCGCAGTACACATGCATCTGGTAGCGATAGTCGTGCTTATCGATCACCTCGGACTCGGGTCCCAAGCCCCCGCTCGGAAACGGGCGGGTATCCGATTTGAGGTTGGGTTTTGAGGCGGCAGTGGTAGCGAACCGTACGGTGGGGTGGGCCCCAGGGTGAATCGGGTCGATGTGATCCGGTGATCCTGGGGCCTTCCCGGTAACTGGCGCCTGAGCGGTAATTCATGAGGTCAGTGTGCTAGGCTGGCGCCCGGACATCGTCCGGGTGGGTGAGGTCGGTGCAACGGCCAAACTCGCTTCATTCCCCTAAAGACGTCCCTGACATCCTTCAGATGTCGGGGGGGCGGATATGCTTAACTGCTTGGTGTCGCCTAGTCTAGTCATATTCCAATAGATGTACAAAAAGTGTCCATGGACACTGTGCTACCCCACTATAGGAAGAAGTAAATACTGTGGTGTATGCTTTTATATTATACTCTAATTTTACAAATTCTTTACATAACATCTAACTGTCACTATCAATAATTCTCCATGGTAACTTGTAACTCAGATAATGTGATCATAAATAATATTACTAATTCTTCGGTCTCCACATTCCGTCCATTTTTTTCAGCTTCAGTGGTTTAACCTTATCTTGGACTGTAGCTTCCTTGGGTTGTTCGGCTTCTATGGGTTCTTGGCATTCCTCTTCTTGATATATGGTGGCTTCATCTTGTGCTGGTTCCTGTTGTATTCCTGGGGGCGTTCCCGATGTTTGCCTTGGTAGAGGTATGGGTTCTGGTAATTTCTTGAGATGCAAAACGTGGCGTTTCATTAGTTTGCCGTCTCTTAGTAGCGTTGCTTCGCTACCTTGTAGGGTTATGACTTCATATTCAATGTTGCCAAATTTTGGTGTGAGTTTATGAGGAGTTATTAAGTTTTTTACAATTACTTTATCCCCTGGTTGTATCTCAAGGACTTTGGATCTTCGTTTCTTGTCTGCCCTTTCTTTTCCTTTTTGTTTATTTATTATGTTCGTATCGCGTGCTTCTTCATCTATGTTTCCTGTCATTAAATCGGCTAGCGAGGGTATTTTATCTCTTATATTTCTATTGAACAACAACTCTGAAGGAGATTTTCCTGTCGTTCCGTGAGGAGTGACATTATACATTAGTATAAATTTTTGTAGTTCAGTGACGTAATCAGAATTGTTTGCATGGCAAATTTGTAATCGCTTCAAAATAGCCTTGTTCATATTTTTCACTTCGCCGTTTGCTTGGGACTAATATGGTGGGGTGTGAATCAGTTCAACATTATTGTCGTTGCAAAATATCTTGAATTCTAGGCTGACAAATTGTCTTCCATTATCGGATCTTATGGATTTTGGAATTCCTAGACGTGCGAATACTTCTTTGAGGTGGTTTATAATAGCAGCTGATATTGTTGTTTTCATGAATTTAAGTACTTGATACCGAGACTAATAATCAATTATCACAAAGACCTGTTCTTGGTTAGGTAGCGGTCCTATAAGATCAATAGCTAAACATTGCAACGGTCCCTCTGGAAACTTGTGTCTCGACATCGGTGGAGGTTTGTTGGAGTTGGGTTGTGTGACAAGTAAACAATCACGACAGCGTTTTACAAAATTTTCTGCTTGCCTATCGATGATCGGCCACCAAACTTTTGCTTGAAGTCTTCTTTTCATTACAGTTTCCCCTGGGTGGCCTTCATGTGCCAATTTCAGAACCCCTATAAACTATATATTTTCGGAAAGCAGAAAGAATATGCAATTTAATGGTATCATGGCCAACTACGACTTATATTTAAAAAACACCAACTTTTTGTCATAATTCTTTAAACATGAAAATTAGAAGATATCTGAATTGACTATCACATTCAACTTGAAAAAGTTCCTGTAGAATGTTTTTACCGTTTTTGGATATCTTCAAAACCAAGAGAGTTATTTGAAGTTTTCGATATGGCCAAATTTTGAATTTTGGGCTATAACTAAAAAATAACAAAAGATAGCGGAATTTTGTTTTCGGGACTTGAACGTGCATCAAAAAAGGGCCCTGGACTCCGACATCAGTTTTTGTCTATCTGCGATATTAAGGGTACTTCCCGTTTAAAAACACCGAAAATGGGCCACCCTGTACTCCCTGTTGGAGTACAACATTCTTAGAATAATGTTTCAACTTTCCTTATTAACTATTATATTCTTATTTTAATTCTTCAATATCTTACTCACCCTGGGTTCGGAAGTAATCCTCGTCGCCACTTTGTGGTACCCCACTATAGGAAGAAGTAAATACTGTGGTGTATGCTTTTATATTATGCTACGTACAGACGTAGACATTAAAATGTCGACATTTGTGTCTAGATCAGTCTACAGCTTGTTTACATTATGTAGAAAATTATTTGCATAGAGCGGTATCTAGAGCACTTCAGTAGACTGTGTACACTTTATTTTTTGACACTTCTCTATCGTGTGTTTAGACGGGCCCGGCGTAGGAAAGCTGACACTTGATGTCACCTCGCTTTTAATCATGTCACGAAAGAGGTGTCGGTTAGCAGCCGCAGTGATCATTAACTATATTACGAGTAAAAAACGAAGGAAGAAGCGAACGAGAAACTGCTGGGTTAAAGAGTGGATAGCAAAGAGAAGTACGGAAGCAGCATATTCTAAATTGTTAGCGAAGCTCAGATATGAAGATGCACAATATTTTAAAAACTTTCTTCGAATGTCTGCTTCAGACTTTCAATTCCTTATCGAGAAAGTTAAACCAAAAATAGAAAATCAGGATACAGCGATGCGTTGTGCAATTTCAGTTGGTGAGAGAGTAGCTGTAAAACTGAAATTTTTGGCTGAGTTTGGTGAATGTATTAACAAAACGCCTTCCGGATTGGGACCGTGTCATTTTGAGACAAAAAGACTCAACGTTTCGCCCACTTTTTTAAGGGGCTTCTTCAGGAGGAAAGGGAGCACTAAAAGAGCACAGTAACTCAACGTGTCAACCACGCCAGAGGCGAAACTCCTCTAGCAAGAGACAGAAGGGTAACGGTAACTCAACTTGTCAACCAAGCCAGAGGCGAAACCTTTCTGAAGAGAAACAGAAGAGGCAGCGACTTTATACCGGGCTGTATCCGGCCAAGCGCATCTGACGGGGACGACGATTGGTCAGGGGTGGAGGGTGCGGAACCAGTAATAATGGCGGACTTCCAAATATCGGATAGATAATAACCAGTGTCACGATTCAAGTTATTAGGGGCCTTGATGATTTCAGTGGCCTCACGGATTTCCCTGTTGAAAAAATAAGGGGCATTGGCAATGATCGAAGAGTTTTCAAACAATATTTTATGACCAGTGTCGTGATGATGTTCAGCAACGGCTGAATGTGAAAAAAGACCTGATTTCAAGCAACGTTTGTGTTCATAGATACGTGTGCGCACTGAGCGACCAGTCTCTCCAATGTACACTAAACCACAAGAACAGGGGATGCTATAGATTCCTCTTGATGACAAGGGTTGAGGCTTATCTTTTACTGAAGGTATTTGTGTATTTGTGACACTTTTGGAGGGGGTTTGAAGATGGTTTTGATGTTATGTTTTTTGAGAATCCTACCTACGCGATCCGTGACTTAGCGAATGTAGGGTAAGAAAGCAGTAGCCTGGGGTGTACAGGTATTTTGAGGATTTTTAGGGTTTGCGGGGTGTAGATGTTTTTGGATGACCTTTCTAACATCGCTTTTGTTATACCCATTCTTGATGAGATTTTCTTGGATATGGCCTAACTCGACATGAAGACTGCCGGGTTGGGACACTGCGATAGCACGATCAACGAGGGAATTAATCACGGCGAGCTTTTGTGCCGGATGATGATGTGAGTTGGCGTGAAGATACCTATCCGTGTGTGTGGGTTTGCGATAAGTTACCGTGCTCTTTTAGTGCTCCCTTTCCTCCGGAAGAAGCCTCTTAAAAAAGTGGGCAAAACGCTGAGTCTTTTTGTCTCAAAATGACACGGTCCCAATCCGGAAGACGTGAATAAAATTATTCGATAAATTGTAAGCAGGACCATTCACTAATGTATTTGTTCAGAATGCCTGTTTCGACGATTTAATCTAATAATAGATTAAAAGGGCAATGTATGAGCATCTTATAACTATTTTTGCGAAGAGTTTAAGCAATATATTTATATTGAAAAATAAATTCAAACAAAAAGTATGTCATTTTAGGCACAATTCCCCTACTTACTTTAGCTTATTACTGCATAGAACAAAACGGCTCTAGCAAAAAATTTCTAACATGCCGGTACAATTTAGATCGTGTGTCGACACGTTCAAAAAATGTATTCAAACGGAAGTCTACGAACTTGCGAGAGCGGTTATCGTGACACGAGTGTCTAATCTAACGACACTACTCTATATAGTGTACATACGAAGACACTCGATCTATAGACCTTGTCTAGACATTAAAGTGTCTACGTCTGTACGTAGCATTACATATATTATAATACTTTATTTTTGACTTAAAGGTATTTTCACTAGACGTTTTGAATTATAGGCTTCAAGTATTTAACGATGGTTTTGAAAACGGTAATAGACCCCCAACGTTAAGTGAAAAAAATCTCAATGTCTGCTGAAGAAAGAAGAAATGCTTTGTTTCGTTCGCTATTTTAGTTTACTTATTGGAGATTTAATACCTCACAATAATAACGTTTGGCATTTTTATTTAATTTTAGGGATGAACATCTTGCCTATGAAGTTGAGATTACTCAAGAATTGAATGTTATAGAAATTAATGAATTATTTTATTATATACCTAGTTATCTTCACGTAACACAACTGTTTCTAAATTTTAATAATCAATAATGTCTTTTGTGATGTCAAAAAAGTCTTCAACTGAGTTTATTGGACTGTTGAAATAAAAAGGCGGTGTATCTTGAAAACGGTCGACTTATATACACGTTTAGAATAAGATCTTTCTTTAAATCACACTGTATGACTTTTTAAATTCATAATGCTAATTTTAAACTTCTATGCATGCATAGTGTGGTCCTAGAATAGTTGATCAAAATCAGGGATTGCATATTGCATTGGGCTTGTTATAAGGATGAAAAAAGGATCTGTAAACGTTGGTTCAAAAACGCATTTTTTCGGGAGTTACGACTCATTGCCTAAACCGAATTCGAGAAATGGAAGACCATGGAAGTAAAAAAGTTTATTTTTATTTAGAGAAGTTGTCCACAGTCCAACAGCTGTAAATAAATAGATATTTATTATACAAGGGAAAAAAGTAATAGATTTTAGCTCGAGGTGTTTGTTTGTCTCCCGACGTGAAGCGGAGGGAGACACTCACACCGAGAGCTCAAATCTTACTTTTTCCTGTGTATAATACACTATTTTTTTCTGTGACGAGAAAACACCGGTGTAATATTGTAACGAAGCGCTTTTTGCATTATTGATTATGATGGTAGAGACTTATAGCAACTTCATTACGAGTGTTTATACTTGGCTTTTGCAAGAGGTTATATTAAAGTACATGATTAACTAACATCAGATATATTGGTATTACTTTAGATACAAACATAATTTAACTGTTCAACAAACATGATCCAAATTAGAGGTGTGTCGGTCGTGAACGATTCGTTCAAAAAGAACGAATCAGTACAATGAATCGAATGAATTAAGTCTTTACTTTGAAGTGAATCAATTCATTGATTCACTCCACTCGGTTCCGTTCCGAAGCAAGAACTGCGGAGTGCGGAGCCGCCGTACTTTGAATTGAATCGATTCACTAATTCACTCGACTCGGTGTCCGCGCCCGGTGCCGCCGAGTATTTTTGTGAATAGATTCAGAAGTGGATCATTCAACTCGTCCGAGTGTCGAGTCTTTAGCGTTCGTACTGTTCCTAGTTCCTATTCCTACGTAGAATTGACGAGTAAATCGGATTTGAACGTGTAAAATTTGACAATGCGGTGTTTAGACCTTTAGACTGTCTTCAAGGTAGATTCAAAATTTAATGTAAAATGGCAAATAAGTAAATCAGTAGATATAACACCTTTTTATTCGCGTTGACTACTTAAATTAATTTAGTTTTGGCAAATCTTGAGTAAAAAGAATGTAAGTATTTTCAGATAGAAAGTAAAACAAAAAAGGAATTCAAAATAATAGAAACTAGCGTAAATCAAAATCACAGTCCTATAACACGCAGACGTTTTAAATCTTATGTTTAAAGAAAATAATTGCAATCCAAATTCAAAGTCCAAAACAAACCAAAAGTTCAAATCCAAATATCATAAACTATAAAATACCAACTAAAAAACGCAACCGAATACAAGGTAAAGATATTTTAAACTAAAATAATACTGTGTGTTTAGTCTAATAAGATGTCATCGGCATGACCTGTTTGCTTAATCGCTCGAATATACGGCTCTTTTGTACTTGGGGGCGTAAAGGGAAGGATTAGTATCACGTTTCTTTTTCTGGGATTTCCGTATTTAAATTTAGTTTATTCGTTTATTTTCTAAGAGCAGCTATTTAGGTAGTTGGGCAAATTCTTGTTTAATCTCTTAATCCTTTGTGACATACAGTAAAATCGCCTTGTAAAGCGTTTCAATTTACAAGTTAATATATGATTGCTAGAAAATCTACTCAAGTAAGTAAAAAGCTATTAGTATATTGCTCCCAGAAAAAAATAGAATAAAAAAATGCGTGCAGAAAAGCATAATAGATGCATATTAAACACACGTTTGCATTGCATTAATTTTAAATTATAAAATATTGAACTAGGTCTCTAAACCACCTAAACAAAACGCGTGAATGAGTGAATCATTCAAGAACGAATCTTTGTGAACGAATCATTTTGAATGAATGATTCAAATGAATCGATTCACCAAAAAGAATCGAACTTCCCACCTCTAATCCAAATGCATAACTGGACGAACGACTCCATACAGCGCACAAAACCCAAGCATTACACTTTAATAATAAACACTAATCTTACGTGAGCATCTTGAGAGGCGCACACATTTTGGTAACAATATTTTAAACGATATTTAATTTAACTCCTGGTTTACTACCAGAGTTGGTTCTGTTAAAGTCTCTCGTCTTGATCTTAATCAGACCTCGTATGTGAGACTCTATGAAGAGACTGATTTCCCTATAGCAGGGTTCCTATATTTATACTCCCAAGATGTGTTCTTTCTCTCTTACATTTAAACATCTGCTTATGTTAGTACAAGGGTTCCATTCATTCTTACATTGTATGAATATCGGTCAGCTAGTGTAAACTAATGCAACTATGTATTACAATGTTATACTTGCGTAATGCAACCAGCTGTACATCTGACTCATATTCATACAAGTGCATCTTGAGTTAGTAAACAGATTTAACGATCCTTACTTTGTAATGATTGCAAAACTTATTATATCAAATACAACCAAACTCTAACTTATTGAATACATTTCTGATGGTAATGCTTTAAGTTATTTATTAATTAATCCACTATCTTACAATATATTGAAAAACATATACGAGCCCAACGTCAATGAAATTCGTACACCTGTACTTTTCGCTAAACATATTTCTATAAAGTGTTATAAAGCGGCTTTTTAGAAGGATATTTAAAAAAAATTATATTTACCGTAGAATTTCTATTTCTTATGTTAAAAATATGTATTCTTATTTTGCTGAATTTTAATAACTGGTACCAATAAAAATTAAAATTAAATTTGGTCATACGGTTCAATGAAATTCGTACACCTATTTTTTGAGTTCACTCAAATTCATACACTTAGGAATCTGATCTACTATTTATCCAGTTGCTACGTATTTACAGCGGTAGGGTTATTCACAATAAATTTGAAGCCTGTACAGTTAAATTCACTGATGGAATAATGGTATGGGGCTATATGAGGGCCAATGTTGTGGGAAACCTTCAGTTTATAGAAGGTGTTGTTAATGCCGAAAAATATCAAAGTATTCTTAAGAATCATGTTCTACCGTCCATGAAAAAATTATACAGGGTGTCTCAGGGTGTCTCAGACTCCCGAGGTCTATAACTTTGTTATTTTCAAAAATAGCTATAATAAACTATATATATTCGTAAATGGGAGTAAATTCTCTATAAGATGGGGAAAGAAAATGTTAGAAAATCTGTACTCATATTATGGCAGGGATATTCAACTTTTTTTTTTTCAAATTGCACACTACAATTTTTTTGGGCCATTCTGATAGTACTCTTTATTCTCTTTATAATCATGTAAACTAATATCGGTCTTACATAAGAAAATTTTTGAGAAAAATGGAAATAACTGATTTTTGTATGTGTCCGGATTATAGAGGCAAATGACGCAAAAATGTCCGAATTGTAGCAATGTCCGAATGATAGGAGTGTCCGGTTTAGCGCATGTCCGAACTAGCGAAGTTATACTGTATGTGGAATCTAAGTATGTTTATTATTATTATCATTAAATCCCATTATTCCCCTTTGGGGGCATAGGGTTATTTACAAAAATATAATATAACATTTTCCTGTAGGGTTATTTGCATATCTGTCTTATAACATTTTACAACAAACTGTTTACCAATCGTTTCCACTCTTCCTTGTTTTGAGCAATTATGTACACGTAACTTCTGATGGTTTTCCCACATTATTCTTTTATTGCCCTTTTCCATGTAATGCGGGGGCATGCTCTGGCTCGTTCATCTTGTGGGTTCCATTCCAACGCAATGTCACTTGGAGCATCCCTGGCTTTCCTCAAAGCATGCCCCAACCATCTGAATTTCCTTCTTCTAATTTCTGTATTAACATCTGCTTAACCAGTTCTTTTCCATAATTCAACATTTGATATTCTGTTTGGCCACCAAATTTTTAATGAAAACCTCAATAAGTATGTTTAGTTTCATGTAATTAAAAGTCAATAAATTTAATTCATCTGTGGCAAACCGTTTTTATTGAATTTGTTTGCATAGCTCTTTGTCAACAAATTACTCAAGTTTAAGATAAAAAAAACTTCAGGTGTATGGATTTCATTGACTTCGGGCTGGTATATGTTCTAATAAACACGATAACAATAATTAAAAACATAGCAATTAGTTGAATACTAAATTAGATTCCTAAGTGTACGAATTTGAGTGAACTCGGAAAATAGGTGTACGAATTTCATTGAACTGTATATATCTAAATTTGATTTTAATTTCATTCCTATTAATTATTAATATTCAGCAAAATAAGAACACCTATTTTTAAGAAAGAAATCAAACTTTTACGCTAAATATAAATTTTTCAGAAGATCATTGTAAAGAGTTACTTTTTAGTATTCTAAAAGTATAGGTGTAACAAAAGATCCAGGTGTACGAATTTCATTGACGTTGGGCTCGTATAATAAAGTCGGAAAATTGGTCAATGTGGAATTTGGATTTTTAAACTAGTAAGCTGTTGACTAGCGGCAATTGACGTTGCGTTGGTAACGAAATATTAGTAATTAAATAACTGTCACGTTAGTTGTCTAATAAAAATAGATTTGCTATTTATAATTTCGTTCTTTGGAAAGTTATTCTTGTTTCAATAAGTGCAATAATGGACAGCGATTCCGATTCTGAGATTTCTTTTACTCCACCGGAATTAGTAGAAGCGGCAAAAGAAGCATCTTCGAAACTATTGTATCCGGGAAGTCATGCGAGAACGGGAAAAGCAGTTTCTGCCGTGTAATGAACGATATTTTATTTCATTATACCTCTCTGAAAATCGACGATAGGACACGTAAATTAAAATATGCGTTGCTACTCATAGCAAACGCCATTTAGAATGCTTTTGAGATTTCCTTAGCAACGCTTGTTTGGAATTGTTTATCGAGTGTTTATTTGACAGATGGAGGTGGAATAAGCCGGGAAAAAGTTTCCCGGGAAAGATGCCCTTTCGCAACCCATAAACCGTCAGGAAAGTAACTGTTTTTAGAGAGGTATACTGAAAAAGTAATTCCATAAATAGTGATATTTTAGTACCTGTCAAGAGAGACAAAATGTTAAACTTTTTTCCCGTCACAGAAAAAAATATAGTTTTGCTTTCATGGCATTCTATTTTTCTTAATCAGGTAGGTATAATTAATAATTTTCATCTTAATGACGAACCCAATCTAATCCCCAATTTTGAGTTATTTGAGGACCACCCTGTATATTTACATATGTTTATGTAAACAAAAATATTATTTAGATTAACAAATAATATGTTGTTATTCTAAGCTTTAAATAAAGCTACTGTAACAAATTTGTTGTTTTAATACAGAAAATTCATTTGTTGGGATAACAAAATTTCATTAGTACACAAATTAAACAATTTTAGTTGCAGTGACAAAAATTTGTTATAGCAATTAACATTTTATTTGAGACCATTTCCACTAAACAAATTTGCTGTCGATACTTTTTTTTGTTACAATAACTAAAGTGCAGAATTAATTCCACTAGTGTATTTGTTAATAACCAATTAAATACCATTTAGGGGAACTATTTTTACCTAAGACGCCTACCATTGAAAGTACTACCTGTCTGCAGCAAACCTCGGTAGTTTTGCCAACAAAATTTTTTTTTACAATTTTCATGGTTTCTAAATAGCACTCCTCAACATGTCTTTTTATAAGGGTGGTTTGATCAGGAAAAATTCCTTAAAAATTCAATTACTTAATTTGTTTCCTAACTTTATTCTTGTATTCGTCAGGTTTTCATACTAATTCTTATGTCCTTTGTAAAATTTCTGCAGAAAACCGTCATGTTAACCCTCACATCATGCAGAAGGCGACCTACTATTTATAGCAGTTTATGTTGTGCTACCAATTATATTACAATGTACTCTATGCCAGTATCTCTGTCTAGCCCGTCGCCTGCGTTGATTCAAACCGGGGTTTATAAAGCCTGCCGAATAGGGCCGTTTGACAGTTAATCGACTAGTTCAAATTTTCTCCGTGGCGCTAGGTATCCTTTCACTGACAGCTGTATTTCTAATTTAAATTTGTTAATTTTTGGTTATTCGTTTAGTTATACAACAAAAAGTACGTTCTAAAAATGTCTTTTTGCATCCCTCCTTGCCATAATTCTACAGATTTAGTTTTATATTTAAGCTAAATAACCAGTCCAATCCCTGGAAGGTCTTCCTGGTTTGTGCCGAGGAAAAGTAGTAAGTATCTGCACCCTTCTTACACTCCTATTTAGTTAATTTTTTACACAGTCTCATAAGGTTCTGAAAACCTGCATACAATTGAAATTTATATTGTAATACACTTTCTGGATTAAATATTAAACATCCAATAACCCGTATTTGTTGTAAATCGTAAAAAATCAAAGCCAGTTGACAGCTGTCAACGATGGATAGCTAGCGCCACAAGCAAGCAGTGGCAAAAATTTGCATAATGGCCATTTTTGCTATTCGACAGGCTTTATAAACTCCGTTTTTAATCAACGCAGGCGACGGTCTAGCCTCTAGGATATCTAGATGTAAAAATATTGACTCTTTAATTAAACATTCACAGGTAATATAACAAACTGATTTTTTACTGCCTGTTTGTTAAGTTGTATTTATTGTGTGTCATATTCGAAGATATGCGAAGAGGTAGACAGTTTGCCATTTGTTGCAATGCCGCTAATTTTTGTTTTAATACATTAATTAACTGGAAATATCAAATTATTACATTTTTCTAACACTAATGTCTTACACTGTTTCTATGGTGCATAAGAGCTCACTTGTTATGTTGCCTTTAAAATACGCTTTTCTCTATAAAATACGCCGTCAATGACAACGTTACGCTTTTCTCTATAAAATTCGTCGTTGCCTAGCAATCTTCGCATTTTATGTATTGTGACGCGTCTCAAATAATAATTTATTAAAATTTCTAATAGTATATTAGTGAAAGATATTACTGTTAGAAAAAATCTTGAAGACAACTCGTGTTTTATAGTTTAAAAATCTCGGTCTATCAAATCCTCGACTCACTTCGTTCGCTCGGATTTGAACTACGACCTCGATTTTTAAACCTTCTATAAAACACTTGTTGTCTTAATAGCTATAAAAATAGTAGATATTATGGAATTTGAACAATTTACTGTTTTGCACTTATTAGTTATTTTTTCAGTTTTACGCATTTTTATTTTTCGTTTCCTTTTAACAAAATGGCGAAATAAAGTTTTTATATAAATTTTGCAAACATTTCCAATTAAGTTCCAAGTTAATTAAAATTCTAAGTTAAACTATAATTTCAATATACGAGAATTGAAACTCTTCGTTCCATTATTTTTGCGGCTTAAAACTTGCTTCACTAAAAATCATTCTTGTTTTTTTCGGTGTCAACGTTCTTCGAATTATGCATTAGTTTTTGAAATTTGAAAAATAGGATTCTCTACAAATTAGGGTATTTGTTTGTGGTTTTGTGTTTAAAAGGAATTTCAGATTGGAAGTTTAATTAAACGAAAGATCAAGTCCAATATATTAGGGGTCTCGGTGGGCGAGCGGTCGCTCCGCTTCCTCGCCGAGGCCACAGTGAAATCGGTCTGTTCGGGCTGTGGGTTCGACTCGCGGTCCGTGCAAGTCGGTTTCACTTAGTATAAGTTTAGTATGTAAGTTGCATGTATGTAGTGTGTAAGTTAGTGTGTAAGGGACGCCCGTACCCCCTGAAGTAATGCGAAAGCGGTTCCGGGGGGTTACGGTAGTATGCATGAATGTTAAAAAAAAAAAAAAAAAAAAAAAGTCCAATATATTACCTGATATACGTTTAGTAAAAAAGGTGAAGCGCTTGTACAAAAAAGTAAAAAACACGGTAGTCAAAAGAACTGCCAAACACGAACAATAATGATAAAACTAGAAAATAAAGAATTCAGCTTCTCAACTTGTACCCAGCACCCAGTGTCAAAGCGTGGGTTTTGGTTACATCTACTCTGAGAATTAAGTAGGTAATTTACAAAAGTCTTTCCTTTATTTTGTTACCAAAGACAAATTCGTTTTAAAAAGAAATCATCTAATACGTACATAAAGAATGACATCTAACAATGTATTTTTAAAAACAAAATTATTTATTATCTCCAAATTGAAATGTTACCACAAGTTTACAAAAAGCCCTCGCACGTACGATAATTGAATACAAGTTACGTCATTTAGTTCTGCACGCTAACCTTCAAGTGGGTAGTACCGCCCCATAGAATTTTGTGTTGTATTTTTTTCAATAAATGACAAAACATTAAACATTATTAGCATAAAGTTTTTCTAAACGATCGGTAAATACATAATGAACCTCTTTAAGCGTTAGAACCGCAAAAAATTACGTCCTTGTACATTTTGTATCATTAAATGCAAGCAGGAGTTCTAAAGGTAGGTACTTAAAATGTGTTGTTATTCTTCTATTTAAACAACACTCCGTGCCTGTTAGTTATAGATAAAAAAATCATAAAAATTCCCTAAACCTAAATTTGCATGGAATTTGAGGAAAACGCTGCGTGCACCATCAACTTCAAAATATGAGTAATATGTTATATCATAAATACATTTATTAAGTATGCAAATATTCTAAGTTGGTGTTGTTAGTGTCTAAACGGGTCATAATGATCATATTTCATTGACTAATGGCGGCTTGTATTTTTGAAACGAGGTACAATACGTAACTACAGAAGTATTCAAGCAGTGGGCATGTGGACTCTTACGTCACCTTTTCAAACTTTTTTGAAGATTCTACTCTTATGGAAAACTTTTTCGGAGTTGTCTTCATTAACTTAAAAGTAGTCGAAACGACATAAAGGAACTAACAAGAAAGGACAGCTACAAGTCGATATGAATAAGGGTGGGCTTTAACAATTACCTACCCTCCATTCAGTTCAATTGTTTGATAAAAAAGACTGTCAAAGAATTTTAAAACATTTTAAATTTTTTAAATTTTCGTTGTTTACTTTTTTGTTCCTTTCTGTTTTATTTGTAAACTGAAAAGATGAAATCTTTGAGTATTTTACTGACGTTTTCCAACGAAATTTAAGCCACTTAACACGTACCACAAATATACTTAATCATTATTTATCAACAAAACAAATTAACCACTTGGAGGATTGTGAACTAATCTAAGATTCTGATTTTGCTCTTCATAGTAAGAGTTGATAAAAAGTTTAGAAAAATCAGTTGACGTATCGGTTTTAATTTGTATATTATGAATTATGACATTTATTTGAAAAGTTGCCACTAAACTAATAAGCATCATAAGGACTGGTGGCTCTGTTGAAGTGAGACAAAAATGGTTATTTATTGAGAGAGTACACTCGACATTACAACATGTGATACATATGTCGGCAAAGGGTGCTGGAAAGGTATAATTCATTAATAATAAAGTAAACTACTGAGAAATTACCGAACTCCATAAATAAACATATTAGCCGAAAATAATGAATGGGCATTCTAACAAGATGATGCCACCTGTTGCACTACAAGAATTATTGTAAAGTGTTCTCGCAGCCCGGATTTCAATCCGATCCAGAGCACGTGGTTAAATTATAAAACGTAATTACAAAGATTTGAAAAATAGCAATATTGGAATTCTATAACACCAGACAACTATAAAAACTTACTTAGCACAATGCCATCTGGTATAAATGCAGTAATTATGGCCAATGGGGACGTTAGGACATTACTTAATATCTACTTTGATTATTATATGTATAGTAACAACGCCCGAATGGACAAAGCTCATGTATTTAGCAGTGGTAATATCAATTTTTTGTTTATCTGTTAGTGATTTTAGAAAATCTCTTACACTCAGAAAAAGGAAAAATTACCCTTTAAATATTCGACAAGTTACCCTTTAAAATTTTTTTTTGATAAGAGGATAAATTCTGAGTGAAAGTTAACTGAGTCAGTAAATTTAAATATGCATAGGTAGCATCAGTAAGCATAAAGAAAAGCTATTTATAAAAATATTGTTGGGGGTTCGCAGACTATTCTTTTTTAAAAAGAAAAAATATATAAAACTGCCTTATTCTAGATACGAGGAATACCCGTAGGTTTCGTGCCAAAACCAAACTGGCATACAACAAGATCTAAAGAAATCAAGATTCACAGTCTGCATATAAAAACCATTAGATTTGTAGATGGTAATTTCAAACAATTAAACTGGCCTACAATAAGATTTAAACAAACTAGCTGCCCTGTTCAAACAAGAATATAACTTGATGCTAAACAAGAAAAAGACGAACGTTATGGTTTGTACAAACACAACACATTGAAGTAAAACACATACACCGTGGTGACTCGAACACCCGAACATAGGGATGTAACATGTAAAATCATATTTTCGTAATTTCCTGCTCCCCTAATTATTTTAGGTAAAAAAGCTTCAAATAAAAGTTGTAGAGCATAAAATTCTACATCTGAATCAATAAACACAATTAATTTTGTATGCCTTGTAACCTCAGAAATTAGGTATGAAAATGACGTAAATCACCCCAAAAATAGCGATAGCCATGGAATTGAAACAAAAATTAACAAATGTTAACGGTTTATCTGTCAAGTTAAGCTGCGTTAGTTTGTTTTTATTATTACTTGTAAATAATTAGGGGAGCAGAAAATGACGAAAATATGATTTTACATGTTAAATTCTTATGTTCGGGTGTTCGAGTCACCACCCTGTATAAGAATAGACAGCGAAGAAATATTTAGGTAGTATTATTAGCAAAGAAGAGAAATAAGAAACCGTATTCATCAAGTAAATATTTCTTGGCAAAAAAAATGTAATGAAACGTAACAATATCTCCCTTCAGACGAGAAAAACATTTTTGCAGACATTTGTATGGAGCGTTGCCCTTTGCGGATGCGCATGTTGAATCTTCGGAATACCAGAAAGAAAATATCCTAGAACTATAGTGCTGTAGAAAGATACTTAAAATCGGCTTGACGGAACTAGTAAAAAAACGATGAAATTCTTAGAGGAATAGGAGAAGAAAGAGAGATTGCCAAAGTAATACAAAAAAGAAGAAGCCAATTAGTAAAATATACGAGGGCTGTTATCTTTCTGCTGCTGAGCCTATCTAGCAGGCCATTAAAATTTGCAACAAATTTTGTTTGACAGTGGAAGCTAGTTGGTTACAAGTTTAATGACAGTGACGGTTGACAAATATCCGTGAATATTTTAAAATACATAAGCTGAAAGTAATCCTTTTCGCAAGAAATCATGGAGTTAAACAAAGAACATGATAGAGCTGTGATTTTTTGAAAAGAATATTGGTCTTGTTCAGAACATGATTGTAGAGGACCGGCATGTTACTGTAAGGAGTATTCAAGCAAATCTAAAGATTGGGGTAAAAGCAATTAACATCATTTTACACAAACATTCGAAGGTACGTAAGCTTTGTTCCCGTTGGATTCCGTACAATTTGACTCCAGTTCAAAAAGACGTAGTAACGAAATGAAGAAGAAAAGCTAATTTAAGGACTACAAACAAGAAAAAGGTAGACTCTACTAGGGGCGAAAATCTTTTTGATTCGAAAAAATGCTACTAATCTAAATCTAAATCTCTCGCTCAATGAATGAATCAAATATAATTGTTTTTGGAATCCTTTTAAACTATTATTGTAAAGTGAATAGTAAAAATACAATTTATTTCCTTAAATGGAAACGCTGTGTAAATATTAATAAACCCTCGGCTTCTTTCATAATTCAAAAAATACAATTATTTTTGTAAATTGATTGCTCATCAGTTGGGCATAATGAAATATCATAATATATTTCTTATCTAGTTGTCTAATGGTAGCCATACACGTCCCGGCCGGCCTGTCAGTTACGCCTGAACAGTCCGCCGGGAAACCGGCGGCCGGAATGTGAGTGGGTTCCGGCTGGCCTGTCAGATCCGACCATGGGGGTCAAACCGAGATAGCAAATATTGCGACATTATGTTCAACCATGTTCAACCCGTTTCGAGAGATGGCGCGATCAAAGTTTTTATAAATTTTAATTTAGTAGATATCTACTTACTTCGCAACCTATTTTATCAGCAAAAACTGCTGACTCGCGCGAAAAAGTGTTTACATGAATACGAAGCGTAACGTTTAAAAACGTTAAGGCAACAAATAAATCTTTAAAATATATGATGAACGATCCTGACTGTTAACTGCAGGTGGGATAATAAAATAATATACTTCAAATGTTAAATTATAGCTATTAGTTGTGACGGTATGTTCAGAAGGTATATATTTCCCACAGAATATGTCAAACATTTCGAAGACAAGTATTTTACATTAAATAATATATAATCCAAAGATGCTGTGCCTACGTTAATTTTACCAGGTAATAAATAGAAATAATTATTTGTGGTAGTTTTATTATATTTTTGTTAAATCTTACAGAACCCATACATGTCGAGGATATTATTATGGCTGTTGAAGCTGTTACGGAAAGCATTGATTTACCTCTGAGTACATCAAATGTTGCGTCAACTGTTGAACTTCCACTGGAAATACCAACCACTTATCCAGCAGTGCAATATTCTTCAAGAAAGTGTGTTACCCCAAGCAAAAGTAAAAGTACAAAAATAAGTAAGAATAATCTTACGATTAATGTATTCTACTGTAACGTAATAACATGATTTTTACAACTCGACTGCAAGAAAAGAGCTGCGAAACCATTATCGTTATGCCTTCTAGATCAAAAGGTGAGTAAGCCTATTTCAACGTCATAATTTTATAAAAAGTTGAAACTAATAATTATTGATCAATTGTTTTATTTTGCAGAAATCGCATTTTTACCTACGGAACAGGGCGATACTGGTACAACAGTCAACAGTCCTTATAACAAGAAGTAAGTTTAAATTTATTTGTTTTGTGTACGTATGCTTTGAATTCATCTGTGTAATGGTTGTTTATAGTGTTATAAATTAAAATATTATTTTTAAATTTTGTGGTAATTTTCCCTTTTATTTATTTACCATTTGTTTTATAGTTTTTGTAGAATTACACTAAATACTTGATAGTAATTTTCTTTATTTAATATATTACATTTTTCTATAATATATTAGTTTGTAAAACTCCAGTTTTTATCATTGTTATGATGTGTTATTTGTTTACAGAAATATATATTGTTTTTAAAGTTTGTTGTTTTTATTGTAGTTGAATTGGTATACAAAAATTACAGGTAATAAAAAATTTCATTTAAATTTCCCGCTAATTTAAATTAAATTTCGCGCGCATTCCGTATTTAGTTCCAACCCAAAATAAGAGATGGAAACTCGATTCGAGGCGCAGCTTTACAGTATTACCATCGGTGTTCTTTTAGTGTAATGTTCTGTGGATCCGACTGAACCGGAGGCCGGAGAACGAACGAAAACACGTTCGTCCATCCGGCTGAACTGACGGGAGCGCAGGCGCACCGGTTCGTGAGTGGGGTGAGGCGACAGGCCGTCAGTCAGTCAGATTGTTAGATAGTACCTATATACTCAGAATATATTGCGAGTCCTGTTAACCTCGTCTGTTCATAGTTAAAAAATGTCACGTGAAAAAGAAAACCAGTGTTTGGAGGAATTCATCAGTTTATACCGGAGTGAAACTTGTCTTTGAAAAGTGAAATCACCTGATTACCACGATCCCTATGTAGAACCTTGTAAATTGCTTCACAGGTTTCAGGTATAATTCTGCCAAGTGCATGGGGTGATATGATCGTAGAAAACTTCAGGTCCTCCAAACTTCTCCCAGTAGCTAGGAACCTCAGCGTTGCCATCAGTCGTTCATGTGGGGAGATCGCATTTCTCATCTCCGTATTTTTTCTCGCAATTAATTGGGCAACCAATGACAAAAGTTGTAAATACGTATTTTCGTTCATTCTTAGGTAATTGTGCCAGTCTTTTGGAGCCAGTTTCTATTTATTAAGTAAATTGACGCATGTCTCCTCAGCAACCACTCTTTACACCATACTTTTTTCCTCCGTTTTTTATTATTAGCCTTTATAATACAACTATTAAAGCGAGAATCGCTCGCGTATCTTCATCACTGGGGAACATAATCACAGGATGTCAAGTGCTCGCCGGCCTGGTTTTAACTGAAGGTGTATGGGGTTTTCAGTTCAACAGGCCGCCGGGATCCCGGCGGACTGTTCAGGCGTAACTGACAGGCCGGCCGGTACGTGTATGGCTACCATAAGACTGGTTCCTTCTAGGGAATTTTCAAATTGAATATTTTTCTAATCAGTTCTGATTTGGCTTTATCAGATACCAAAACCTATTAACGTTAGATTAAGAATTATAAAACTAAAAACTAACAATTCTTCTAATTAAGTTTTAGTATAAAATATGACCATGGTGTAAATTGCTAAATTCGAATCGTTTATATATTATGTATTCCGATATTTGCAGTTATTGGCTGGTGTGTTTTCGAACATCCGTACACACGCTGTGTTCATGTATAAATTTTCATATTCTTCCTTTTGCAGCAACCGAATCAAAATATTTGACCACGGCCATTTGCGGTTCACAAATTTGTGTTAATAATGACCGAACATGGTCATAAATACTTGTTGTTAGTGGAAATAAGGGACTATATTTTACATGTCTCATATAATTTACCTTCATTTAGAATAAACGACCAATCGCGTCGTTTTTTAACTACCTTAATATTCTTCAATCAGTATAATAAAACAATGACATGTAAAACGGAAATGTTATACACTCAGATTAATGCACCTCTTAATTGTCGAATTATAATGATTAAAATAAGGCGCATATTCGTAAATTCGGCGGTTTATACCGCTCGTATCTTACATTAAGGTTTAAATACTTTTTATATGTTAATGCCAACGTAAACACGAAATAGTTGTGGCCCTAGGTTACTACTTTGTATGTTGAGAATTAAATCTATCTTGTCTAACTAGTTTTTTTTTTTCAAGTTCGAAGTAAAGCATTTCTTTTACTGCAACTGATTTGAAGAGGTTTAACGACATTTAAAACATTTGCCGCTTTAATTTGGTTTCTTGCAAATATCAACTAATTTATAAGCATATATTAAAAAGTTACTTTAAGAAAATTATAAAAACTTCTGGCTCCGATTACAGAGATGTGACCTACGAGAATATTTTTATGGTACGGAATCTCTCTTTTTTTAATGAAATTTATTTAACGGGCATTTCAATTACGTCTGCTTTTTAATTGTCGTAATTATTCATTTTTTTTAGGTTTGGCAAATATATGTAGTTTTGTATTACGCACTTTAATGGGTTGTACTGTTTTAATTCTTAAAGACACCGCTTACTTTATTTATTCCCTAACATTCACCAAATCTTAAATAAAACTGAGTTTGTAATTACAGTTTTTTGTGTATTTTCATAATTAAGATTACAAAATTGGATTATCTCAAATAATAATTAATATATTTTGGCTTTAAAAATGCGACGTACATTTTCTAAGAATTTTCACACAAAATGCAAAATAAACGATATTGAGCATATAGCAACGACTTCAGATTAATTCCTTAATTACCCTAAACGTTTCGTGGTCTCTGTACTTGTAATATGAATGTGAAGGGACCAATTCTCTTTACGTTTATGAATAATAAGGTATGATTTTATCGTTGTTTATAATTAAATTATCTTTATCTATAACTGCTTGAAAAGGAATTATTATGTCATTCATTTGCATGGCATGTGTATGGCATTGCAATCTATTTTGGAATTTTAGCCGCTTTTTTAAAACTCCGTAATCTGTTTTCTCCACGACCATTTGTGAATGTAATAATTCCGAAATCATTTTTAATAATAGAAAGTAAAAAATTCTCACTCTTGAGATAGAATACTTATTTTGAAACACTTGCTTCTTATGTGTTTTGCATGTATTTTCATTCTACCGGGTGATCAACGGAATTTATAATTAGAGCACGCTGTGATATTTACCATAAAGTTGGCAACACAGGCTTGCAGCTTGAAATTAAAAATTTTAAGTGTCAGAATTGAGACATTTATTTTTAAAAATGTTTGATATCAACATAAAATTTTTCTCACTGAAAGTTTTTTCTTCAGACTTATTTTATTGCTGCGTTTCAGCAAAATAATGTTAGAATAAGAGACAAAATAAGGAACGATATAATAAGAGAAAGATTACAAGTCAAAGAGTTAAATAAAGTACGCGAAGAACAACAATTGAGATGGCTAGGTCATACTATAAGAATGGAAACAGGAAGACTACCGCTCACCGTACTAAAAATGGGAAACGACGGGAAAAGAGACAAAGGAAGATCACCAATCACCTGGAAAAAAGAAATAATCAAGATATTAACAGCGAAGGGGATTAAATGGAATGAAGCAATAATAAGTGCAAAAGACAGAAAAAAGTGACGTAGTTTAGTGAAAAGTTAAGTGGCACAGAAAGACTCCTCTACACTGGCTAACCAGTAGAAGAGGATCACGACTAAGTAAGTAAGTATTTTATTGCTGCGTTTCAGGAAAATAATGTTTACTATATCATCTAAGATCGTACAAAGCACGAGCATAACCTCAAATATAACAATTGTCAATTTATTATTCATTTCTCAGTGTGTCCAATCACACAGCATAAAATAGCACCAATCACAGCCTCGTCTAATTATAAATTCCGATGATCACCCGGTATAACAAGTGACAGAATGAATATTCCATAATTATGCTCAACGAAATACATAGATTGCCATGGATTTCAAAACTGTCAGTGTCAGATGTAAATGCGGCGCCCTATAGTTGTTTTGAAACAAGTTTTAATTTAAATTAAAAAAAAAATGAGTGAAAAATCGAGTGAATCAGATGCGGAATTTGATAATACTCCACCTGAAATTACAAATTATGCAAATAATATAACCGAGAACCTCCTACCGCAAAAATCGAGAAATGAATATGAAAAGTATTATGCACTGTTTACGGATTGGCAACAAGAAAAGAAAACTAACTCCTTTTCCGAAAATGTTTTAATTGCATTTTTTGGTGATTTATTAGAAAAATGGAAATCATCGACTCTCTGGAAATATAAATATTAATACAATGTAATATAATTGTTTCAATAAATAACTTGTTTTGTTCAGATTTAATTGTTTTTGATTCATACTTTCCGGTCGTGGAGAAAATACAGTCTGTTACTCAGTTAGAATGAAAATTCGATCTACTCGGGGTTCCTCACGCTCGCTAACGCTCGCGTTCGGAATCTTCCACTCGTAACGAATTTTCATTCTAACCTTGTTACAGAATATACTATTCTGGCTGGGAGATTAGCCCATTTTCTTATCCGTTAGTTCTAGGGTGCATAATTTCTCGTATGTCCTTGCTTTTATGACGATTTCTCTCTATTGCTTTCTGTCGTCAGTCTTTCTTCTCCTGTTCATTATCTTCATTATTTTCAGATCTCCCTTCACTTGATCCATCCATCGTACTTTAGGTCTGCCTTTTGGTATTTTTTTCTGTGGGGTTCCATTCTGTTATTATTTTTATAGTAAATATTCTCCTTATCGCTCCTCATTATATGCCCTAACCACATTATTCTCTGTGCTTTCATTATTCTGACGATGTCTTTTCCTCCTGTAATGTTTTGGAAAAGATTAGAGTCGTTTGAAAATTGGTGCTATAAAAGAATTCTTAAAGTACCGTGGATGGATCATGTTACCAATCAAAAAATTTTGAACAGGAAACACTAAATATAATAAAAGCAATAAAAAAAAGAGAGCAGTTAATTGACCATACGTTACGACATGGGGGATTATTTCCCGTAGAAGGTAAAATTGATGGCAAAAATGCGAATGGAAGACCGAGACTGGGCTACATAAAACAAATTATGCAAGATGTCAAATGTAGCACAACACGGAAAGTTGCTACAAACCAATCCGAGGATTGATTACCTTAAGAGAGAGAGGGGGAGAGAGAGAGAGAGAGAGGGAGAGAGAATTCATTAATGCTCTTCTACTTTGTTTGGTCCCAATATAGTTATCATTATTCTTCTTTCAAAAATCCTTAGCTGTTTCTCTTCCCTCATTGTCATACATAACGTTTCTGCTCCACAATGTTACCACATTTCTAATCATTGATTTATATATTTTCTCTTTTGTTTTTTTCCTTGCCTTTTTCTTTTCTTCTTCTTTTTTTTCACATTATCGCTAATTTAGGAGCTGGTTTTTTTGAATAAATTGTTTTTTTATAATTTTTTACGTTTTCTAAACTGATTAAGTCTATAACAATAAGCAGACACGACTTCATAAAAGTAAGCCGATCTTTCTGATATTTTGCGTGGATCGATGATTTTACATTGCGAAAAACTTTTCTTAATAATGTTTTGCCGTAGTTAATATAAAAAAGCTACTTTAACTAAATACAAAATACTTTTTTTTCTACCACCAACGCCTCCTTGATTTTAAACAATCAAAAATATTCTTAAAATTAGTTTCAAGCCAAGCAGGGGTTAACCCCAAATATGCAATTTAAATTTAAAAATTTTTTGTCATTCATACCTCTTTGTAACTCAATCCGTGGACATACTGTACATATATTTCTTCCCCTTAAGCTTCATTTTATTTATCATCACCTCCTTTTTTTCTATCCAATAGGATACTTTCACCTATGTTGCTTTCGTCTCCTCTTTGGTGATCCGTACTTTTGCGTCAATTTCTTTATTCAAGAACTATTCCATTTGGTGTCTCCCCTTGACTATTATATTATGTTCCTTTACTATTCTTCTTGAGTTTCTATCCACTTTTCTAAATCATCAATTCTACTGTACAACTGGTTTCATTCATCTTTCCATTCTTCTTCCTTCATTTTGCAGTTTTTCTTTTGTTAAAAAAATATATTAAGAGATCCCAAATGTAATCATCTTTAGAGGGCCATGAAATTAAAAGTCTCTAAACTCAGGAAATATTACTTCCGTTTGTTTTGACATGTATTCAAAATCAAAATGTTTAAAGCTGAAAAGTTTTGGCAGAAGCTTCGGAAATTCAGAATATCGAACTTTAATTAGCAGTTAACCTTGAAGTGATGCCCAGAGGTGCGACGGCGCGTATCAGCGCCGCCGCCGGCAAACCGCATGAACACGGCAATTGAAAATTTTGAGATTATGTTGTGGCGTTCGCTACATGCTATGCAGTAAAGTAAAAATAAAGTATCAAATTTAACAACAATTTTTTATTGAAAAAAAAATAAAAGGATTGGTAAATTATGGTAAGAGTAAATGTTGAAAATGTTTGCACTGCTCCCTTAACCATAAACTTAATACGTCTTCTCATCCCATCATAAATATTTCGCAACAGTTGAGATGAATTATTAATTTCATTTTTTTTTCTATGGTCATCTTGAAATCGCTTAAGGCTTAAGTGATTAACAGGGGTATTAAATATAGGGTGTTCTACAAGAGCCACACATAAAGGTCCAAAGAGCGAGAAGACCAAGGTATATCAAAATATTAACGCTAGTAAACCTACCGTCGAAATATTCTCATGAGAAAGTATATCTGCAGTTGTATGTACTGTTACGCCATCTTGCTGAAAGAAGCCATTTCATAATTCGTCGACATGAAGCTGATTCAAGAATGGTTGCAATACTATATTTTTATACCGCGCCGCAGTTAATGTGCCTTACAAAATATAGATCCAATAATTCTTTAACGACTCGTTGCAATCCATACACCTAATGTTTGTGTATGAGGAGGAAGTTTAATTGTGGCGTGGGGATTTCCGCTACACCACAACTTATAATTTTGCGAATTGATGTACCCCATAAGATAAACCTAGGCCTCGTCCGTAAAAAATGTTAAATTCAACCACTGGCCGTCAAGCTTGTGTGAAAGCCTACAAAACTAAACTCTTTTAGGAGAATCTTCTCTAAAAGTTTCTGGACGTAAGTAAAACGGTAGGGATGTGTTTGCAATACTTGTTTTAGTATCTGTTCCATAGTAGTACCATGAATGTCTAACTGGTGTTCTTAGAGCCTCTTCAATTCGTTGTCGGGCAGCTTTAACTAAAGCAGGAAATCTTCGTTTTTTGCCACACCCTTCTTTCATTATAACACCTCCAGTTTCTCAAAAAGTTCCAATAAGATGTTTCACATCATAAAATTGCTTACGCCTTTATTGGGATATCTGTCTTGGAATACAGGAAACAAGGAGGAATTGAATACGATCACTCGCCATCAATCTGGATGCCATGTCGGAAATATGATTCAATGAATCTTTGAAATGCAATAGAAATCATTTTCACAATTTTACTGACTTGTGTAAAAATTGATGACAACAAATAAAGGCTAAGTTATGCCAATTTATGTTTTATTTGTTTTATATCTTGCCAACATGACGTTTGCTGAATCAAGCTAAGACATGACTTTTAATTCTGCAACCATCTGAGGATGACTTAATATTGGATCTCTTCCGCTAGTTTGATTATCTGGACAAACTTTTCAATAAAAACAAATTTTGTTATATAAATTTATGCACTACATAGCTAATTGTCAGTAGAAAAAACTTGCAATAATTGTATCTGCCCGTTTTCATAGCTAAGTAGATAATATAGAAAATTCCGCTTGTGATGCAATAACGTTTTAACATGAAGTTCATTTAACTTTGATACATAATAAATTAGACTTTAAATACTTAGTTACCTTGAAAACGCTTCCAAGAAATCCTTTGTTTTCATATTTTCTTTGTAGGTTAAAATAATATTTAGCTTCGAAAAAAAAAACAACAAATGATAATAAATATTTTAATAATTAAAACAACGGGAAAATGTGTAAAAAGAATCTAAACATGTTATGATGGAAATTAACTACTACAAAGTAATAAAATATAACTTGCATAAAAAATTAAACTTAAACTATGTGAACAGACGTTTAAAGCATGTGGAAACAATATGTAAATAACACTGTAAAATTTATTGTTTAAACCTACATATTATCAGTAATAATAAAATAAATTCTGAGATAAAAGCTAAAATACAAAAACAAAAGAAAATAATTTTCGAATTTTATGTTTATGTTTAAAAGAAAAACATAAATTACAAAAGAAAAACCACAGTTTGGTTTACTTGAAAGTTTATTATTTCTACAACCTCAAAGAATTCTGGTCTTTTTCCGCTTTGACCGGAAGATACTGCAGTTGAGTTACCGGACGCCTTATTTTGATATTTTCGCCTATATTTTACGTATTTCGACACATACATTTTTATACTATTAATTTAACACATTCCGTATATTCGCGAATTTGTTGTTGTATATAAACAACAATAATTTTAGTAAGAATTGTTCAACCTGTTCAAAGCCATTAAATGAGCAAAGGCTTACTAATGCCTGCAAATATTCCACTTATTTGTTAAATGTCAACAAATTCGTATTATGGAGGACTTAAAAAATTCGACGGCGGTTGAAATAACTTTGTCATTAACACCAATAAAATTCTACTAACACAGGATATGCATTTTTTATTGTATTTTAACAGTCGTGCATTAGAATGGTTCATTATTATTTTATTTCCAAGTATCTGACATTCTACAGGGGCTTTACGGTACCTAAAAATGTAAATTCGAGTGCTAATGAACTCTTACTGAAATATCTTAAGATTACAGTATAGAAATTTGAGAAGGTATTAACTAAAATTTGAGAAGACTCTTTTAGTGTGGTTGTATTTATAACCATATTCCGAATGAACTGGTTTTTATTACGTTACATAAGACAGGATGCGCTTTTTAACAAGAAATTTGAAAAAGCTAATCGTTTAATGTGTTTCTAGGGTGTTCTATGTTAATTACAATGTTTTAATTGCATTAAACGTACTTTATTGAGGTTGTTAATAATGTTAATGTCGTTTTAAGCTTTTCGTTGTAAATAAGATTCAGTAAAATCTAAAAAAAAAGAAAATTTCCTTTCACTTTTGTTTTGTTGATTTATGCAACGAAATCTATGGTACTGATATCAAGTTAAGTTTTTCTCCTTTAATGTTTATTTTGCTGATAGACCATCAAAAGCCAATGGAATAAATATAAGAATATAACAAATAAATAATTTTTTTTCTCACTAATCAAAATTTACTTTTTTATTTATCAATTGTGGATAAAATTATGAAGTCAGTAAGTTTTTAATAATAAAGCTAGTTCATTCTTTTCAGAATCTGTCACGATGGAGCAATTTTTACGAGCACTAGTTAACTATATGAACAATTTTAATAGCTTTGATCTATTTTATTAATACCATAAAATTAAAAGAAAGATACAATTGCTCCACCCTTTATCTGCTTAATTAATATTTACTTTAAGGTATGTATAATGAGTAACAGCACATTTTAAAATTAGGTAACTCATAGTGCTTGAAGGGAATTAAATATTTGTATTAGAAGTGAAAGGTTTATAGCTTAAAATATATGCAACTGAATTATCAAACTGAAAGTGAGCCATCTTCCTCGATTTTCCCCAATATTATTTTAACCCCTTCCATTATACGCTGGATCTCAGTTACATCTACTTTTCCTAAAATATGCCTTTTCAACGAATTTTCTGTGGTTACTTCCCAACCAACCATCTTTATTATACTTGTTGAGACAAAAGTGCTTGTCAATGTTCGATGGGACGTGCCTGACGGATGTTAGGAGATTAGCATTTTTCGGGATGAAAGGTATATTTTTGCTATTTAGCCATTCCAGCGTCGATTTGGCATAACGACAAGACGCAAAATCGGGCCAGAAAACAATAACATTTGCGCGATGCTTTTTAATAAAATCAACTAGCTTGGGAAGTCATTTAGTTTGTTAAGTTAATGCATCAACAGCAATTCCACGTGGAGTTTCAATAAAAAAAGCTTGTAATTTCTTTAACTGAAATTGCGCACCACACTAAAATGTTTGGTTCGAATTTGGATTTTTCGATTAACTTAACATGCACTTTTGTTATCAAAGGTATAGTAACCTCGGTTTACAGTACCTGAACTATTCGAAAATGTAAAATGTTTCGTCGTCCACAATCACAACCGAATCACCTCTTTCAAACATTTTTCACGCAATAATCTACGCAAAGCCTACTTCATTAGTTGTTTTTTGGTATATTTAGGTTTGACAGTTCCTTGTAATTGTAATGGCTAAGTTGAAACATTACGGAATTCGAAGAGTTTCCCGTCAGTTTTTAAGATTTACATGATTTACATGACATTGCACGCTTTTGCTCAGATATATAAAATAAACGATAAATCAAAAATAAATTAAAGAAAATGCTAGCACGTGATTCTTTCCAAATTATTAATTGTTAAATGATAACAAAAATACAAATATTAGTAACTAATACCTATAACTACGCAAAAGGGATGTAAATGCTTTTCCGAGCGAAGTTAAAAGATTCGGTCTCCTAGGCTTTGTGATTTAACTCCTTCGGACTGTTGTACTTGAAGTTGAAGTAAATCCTCAAAGGCGGACATTTTGAACAGCTTCTTTAATAATTCCATTTCGTGGAGCTAAATAATGAAAACTAAACAAAATAATTTAGTTAAAATTTCAAAAAACAAAATTACTCTTGTCTAGAAAATTATTGATTTACGCACCCATGTACGAACGTTAGGACTTTTTAACTTGCTTTTGATTGTGTTATACGTCTTTTAAATATTTAACCATTATGTATAAGACTAAATGGAAAAGCCTAAAAAATACCAAAACACACAGCAGAAAATAAATTACAGCGACAACAAGCAACAGAGCAGAATAAGAAGAATAAGTGGTTTAACGACGATTCTGAGGTTGCTCTATAAGGGTTAAAGGAATTAAAAGACAGAAGAAAGGGACAATTTTAACTTTGTAAATGGTTCAGGCAAAACAAGAAAGAAGAAAATACAAATAAGAACATCCTTAAGAACCTTTAATAATTGTTAGCTTATGCAAGTAACTTCACGTTCTTAGAACACAATTCAGCTGTTATCTGTCAAAATTTAACCGATGGAAATTTATAATTTGGTGTTTTTTGGCCAATCAAAAAAAAAAAAAAATTGAAATAGGAGCCGATAAATTTTCCTAGAAGGTATTCAAGTGAATATTTTAAACAAATGAAGTTTTAAATTTTTGTGTAAATAATCACAGCTTATTTGGAATAAACATTAAGAGCCAATCAGACGTTTAGCATGATAAAGATTACTATCAAGGGTCTTTTAAAAACTGCAAAACTAGATTTCATACAATATATGTATAAACAACAAAACAACACTGCTTAAAAAAAGCATGAAATTATAAATTCTCAGCAGTTTATGGAAAATTTACTTACTGAAAATGAAGTTCTTAAGATGTAGGATGTAGCTTATTAGAAGGTCTACCAACAAACAAATCGCCGGAGTTCTAGAGTGGTTCAGACATTGGACTACGGCGCAGACGGTTTCGGGTTTAAACCCGAGTTGGTTACTCGGCAGGTGGCCTACCTAGTCACTAAAAACAATTGAGAACCGAAACACAGTAGTGGAGTAGGAAGGTATGCGGTTGCCGAAGGCGTGGTGCTTACCACACCACCCCGTACGTGTAAGCGTGCGAGACAACCGCTATGAACGTGACTTAGGAGACTTTAACCCTCCATGTTGCCGGTCATACTCCCTCGCGGGGTGTACGTGCCGTTACGTTTGCCAAGAAACAAATTCAGTCAATACAGGATTAAATTATTAAACGACAGCGGTGATTGGCCGTCTTTAGTTCTTGGACACGTAGTTATCAGAATTTTTGTTTTTATGCAGCGGATAATAATATGCAAAATTTAATTTTAAGAATGGATGGCATTTTACCCATATCTCTTTACATAGCTTATCGCTGGTCTTATTGCGATTTCATATAATAGAAATTTAGTTGAGTAGTATGGTTTTATTATTTTCCTCTTCACACCCTGTCTCTTATTATAACTATTTATTTCTGCCTTGGACAAACAAAGTTGTTCACTCTTAAAAAGTATAATGCGTTTCATCTATTGTGGATTTGAAGCATTATTTCAAGCTGCTGCTGTGTTTTTCCTATAACCATGTATTTTGCTTTTTGTTGATTTAATGTAAACTAGAACAAAATAAACTATTAGAAAGCCACAACGCACTTCAAAACATAATAACGCTTTCGGTAAACACAATTATGGAACTTCTAACTCTTTCCATCAATACAACATATTTCTAGCTCGACACAGACTATTATCAACAAGATTTTGGAGTTGCCATGGGTTAACTTTTGTCTCCAATTATATTTTTGTGGAAGCCTTTGAGCAACAATATGTTCCCAAATACACTAAAAGACCAATAATTTAGTAGTGATACGTTGACGAACGGTTTCTTTTCTTATTTGACCATGATATTAATGAATTAAATTCATTTTTACGTTTTATCAATCGATAAGAAACCTCTATCAAATTTACATTAGAAACAGAACAAAGTAAACAGTTACCCTTTCTCGATACACTGATCAAAAAAGACAGAGGTCATGTTAACGTATCAGTTTACCGCAAGAAAACACACCCCCAAATATTTACACTATCACCATCACCAAAATGTCGAAATAGGTGTTGTAAAATATCTTCATTGCAGAACAAAAACAATCTGCTCTAATGCCCTAATTTTCAACAAAGAAAAAAAATTTATTGCAAATGTAAATAATGTGAATTGAAAATAAACGAAGACAACAAAACCATGCGACACAACAAAATCAAATAGCATAACAGATGGAAAGATACCTCACAATATCATACATTCCAGGTATGTCCGATAAAATAAAGCGAAACGGTAAAAATTTTCAAAACCAATAATACCTGAAGATCAATTTTTTTTAAATTAAACTATTGAACCAAGAATAAAGTTCAAAAGATTACATATGTAACATTGTATTCCCTATAAATGCGGGAGATACTATATAAATCAGTGAAACATCTAGAATCTAGATAATTAAAAACTAAAGAACATAGCTACGAAATTGAAAAGTTCAAAATTACTGAAAATGCCTGGTGCAATAACAATAAAATTCACCGGAACCATCTTAAAATATTATCCAAAGAACCTGTACAAAGTTAGAGAAATAGTTTATATATTACTCTTTATTATTATTATTATCAGCCTGCAACATCCCTATCTAAACAAAAATTTCATCTGATTCAGTAGATTTAGATAATGTTTGGTTACAGGCTCTGAAACACTAAACGCTCTAAAGACTTCTAAACACATCACACCACTATACACGCGTTCATATAGCAACGTAATTCCCTTTTTAAGTATTTCTGTAACTACCGCACACAGAAACACATGTTTATAGTTTTTTTTATGTCACATTAAATTACAAAACTCTGTTCAAATTTAAACTTTTATGATTTATTTGAAAACGAAGATAGAATTGTGTCCGAAACGTTATGATTAGTGAATTCATTAATTTCATTTTAATTTTGGAAACTGGTGGTGAAATACCCATTTAAGAAATGTAAAATATTCAGAATTTTGTTGCCAACGAAAAGCTCAAAATGTGCATGGATTCAGTAGAGTGACAAAGGAGCTTAGGAGCTAGTCTCTTTTAGCCAAAGATTTTACAAGTAATGTGTAAAAGATATTTGTAAAAGCGCCTTTAAAAGAGTCAAATTGTACAGAGAAATATCTCCTGATATTCCTTTGCTACCAAAACCTATGTTAACTAGATGGAGTACATGGTTGTAAATCGGTTACATTGTATTTGAAACATTTGAGGGTATACAAAGAGTAGTATCAGAATTATCTAATGGCTTGTCTATTGCAGTTACAGAAACAAATGGATCACTAGATAATGCCAAAGTTTAGCTTATATTAAAAATCATTTTGGTATATTTTCGAAACTATTTTTAGAACCGGACGAATGAGAAATTTCGCCAGTCGACTCGGTAACATCAATAAAGTTTTGAAAAACAGTTTAAACAGAAAAATTGGAAAATGCACAGAAAAAATTGCAACGAGGTTTTTTTGTAAAAAGGGGAATTTCAAATTAATTTATTGAACATTTGAAAACTTCGGGTATTATACTAATCGTTGCGTCGATTACATTAAATTTGTTAATGTATAAAGCAATTTCTTTACTTATAAATTAATTTTAAGCGACGGGAAACAATCATTTTCCGCCCATAACATAGAAAAACATTAATTATTAAGTAGTGTCTACCAGACTGTTCATGATTGTAATTAAATAAAGTATATATATAATTGCAAGAATACTGTATCAAAGTGGTGCAAGCTACAAATTAAATGTATCAAACTATTTAATTAACTAATTTAATACGTATAAGTTTCACTGGATAAATGCTCCTTTTTTATTATTTTGTTGGCAATTACCTATTAGACATTTTTTTGTATATTACGAAACCCCTTTCGATACTTTGCCATAATTTAAAGCATATGTATGCGTATATTTTTGCCTTTTTCTTGCATATGCAGAGTTGTTATTTATTAGATATTTCAGAACCACATAAGTAATTTTAGTTTTCGACATTTAAATATATCGGTTCATGAAATGTAATTAAAATTATTTTCTTAAAGTTCTTTCTGTTATAATATGTACATACATTCCGTACAGGTTATCGATGTGTTAATATTCCGATGCAGAGTGCATTTGAAATGCATAAAATATATTCTGCATGTATGCGTGTCCTTGTCAATGATAAGGCACAATGTACTCGAAAAAAGTTCGTTATAGCATTAATTTGTTATGCTGATTGCTCCGTATACAATAATTTTTCAACTTTTGGCAGCATTTTCATTATACAAGATTTTCTGCGGAGCGTTTATTGTAGTAGTAACACATATTAATGGACTGCAGCGAGTTGTACGGAATGAAAAATTCGCAATAAGTTTGGGTCAAGCTCAATTTATGCGTGTATTATTGGTAGAATTAATAGCCTTAAATAACATATTGTTTGTCAGGAATGTACATTGTTAGCGAACGCCGAATTGCTTAAGAGCATTCGTGTATGCGCATATAACCTACATGCATGCCACATCAGTCGTTTATGCTTAGTTATCCAATATTTATGTATAATTATTACTCGTTCAGTATACCAAGCACCGTGAATGCTCGACTTCATATTTTATGTCGATATCGAAATGCGCAGGGTTATAATGTCGCTATCTAATATACTTTACGTTTTCATGTTAACCATAAATTCTGGCACAAAGAGAATAATTTTGTAAAGATGCAAATTACAAACGATTGCGCCATTTAAATCTCCTAACAGTTTGCTAAATTAGTTATGCTTCTCTATGCAAATATAAATTGTTATGCACCACGTTAAATAGGAGCCAGTGTTGCCAAGTTAAACTTCAATTTTCCTTTTATTTTTTCTAATCCTTGTTTTCATATGAAAACTTTTAAAAACTATGTACAAAGGAGGTATTCACAAACACAGTAATTTCTTTATAAAGCCATTGTATGCAAGTTCCTACTATGGCAGGCATGGTAGATTTTTTAAAAATATTTTACAGATACTCAAGTTCTTCACTGTTGTATACTTAACAAAATGTTTTCAAGCTCAAAACCTTCAATAAATGAGAGAAATTAGGAAGTGCCGGATCAAGATCACAATAAATACTTCTTGTTTCCCTTCGAAGATAAATCACCTTAAATTTAGAACATTTATCTAAAGTAGCACCACCGAAACACACAAGAAAACAGCAATGAATTGTGTACATTGTTCCAATTTGTCTACTTTGTCATTACTGTACTTTACCAATTTTATACAATCAGGATCCTGATGATGATCACACACTAAGGTCGAAACGTTGAAATAAAGATAAATTGAAGACAATTCTTATCGCATTATTTTTGAGAAGTCTGTATTAACGGTCGATAATAAAAACGTACCTACATTCATTAGTCAGACGTTAATCAACATCATTATAGCAATGAATTTAATTTTAGTGTTGAAAATATGAAAAACGGGGATTCACACTTCCTTATATTTTGAACAAAGAATAAAACTTACGTTAAGAGCATGCAACAATATTTCTATTTTTATTTGATATAATTAATGTCCTTCAAATAGAACCACTTCGTTTTAGGATTCAATTATAGCTTTGATTTAGTCCGTCTTGAGTCGTATTCCTTTGCAAAAGACAGATTCGTATATTTAGGACAAATTTATTAGACTTGGCAACATTCTTACGAGTATTAAGTAATATAATATATTCTACCACTACATGGCATAGAACTTGAAACTACTACAAAAGAAATAAATTTGTTAAACTTCTTGCTTAAGTCAAACAACGAAAGATTATTATTTTATTCTTAACCCCAACAATAATGTAAGAATGAATTACTCTTTGCGAAAGTAATTCTGTGTTGTATTAAACTACTACTGAAATATTCTGGGTGGTTTGAAAATTAATCTCGGTTAATCTAGAAAAACCGCCCAGTAAATTTTAATTACCTACAATTAGAATGCTTGAAACTAGGACGTTCTATTTAATTGCACCATTTGTCGTACAAACCACTTCAACAGAAATAAATTTAAAGTGTTTATGGATGGAAACCATTATAAACATGTTTAACGAATTAAAAACTCATTTCTTCGATAACACAGTAATTAAACAGAAGTGCAATGACCATGGTTAAAGAAACGTTGTACCAATAAAACTGAGAAAGTAAACAAAGTTTGGCATTCAGTTATTTTATAGATTCTTAACGGTGATGATTACAATAAATTATTCAGTTGTTCTCGTTTTTTAAATATATATTTTTTTTGTTCTATAGATCAAATATATTTGTCGCTTTTTATTCAATATATGACAATAATTTAAGTTATCAGTCAAAAATAGCAATGTAAAACCAAATGAAGGTTCTTTTTGTCAAGTCAGAGTTATATTTTGTTATTACCACTGGTAGGCGTTTTGACTAGCTTAGTAACTTCTCTTCTGTAAAAATAGGTACCAAAATATGACTTATTTGTTTCAATTCTATTACCACTGACGATGTACGATTATAGACCGAATTTAGAACTGTTTCTTGTTTAAAACTTTTGGTTTGGCCGAGGCAGGTGACAGTCCAATGTTTTCCAGGCATTTTATATTAATGGTTTTACTCGTATATTTTCTTGTTTTTGTAAGCAGATAAGTGAAATATAGGATGTAACTATTCCGTCAAATATTCGCATTTTAATGTTGATGTCATAGATTTAAGTGACTATTTCCCACATATAATATAAGCCAATCATTTGATCCATATTTACAAGTTTTAACCAATCACGTACAAAGTACAACGGCAAAACCAAGGACTATTATACAAACAAACAATAAAATTTGTTACAGTGACATTTCGCATTATTTGTGAAAATGAAACGTTTGTTATAGTTTTCCGAGTCTCATTTGGGAAATAGTCTGATCAAATATATCTCTGGAACTTTATTTTGCAGACAAAATTGTACCTCAAGATTGTTGCTTTGAGGTAACGTCCCTCTCGGGACGCTACCAAAGCAACAATCGTTCGGATACAAATTTTGCCAGCAAAATAAAGTTCCCTTGATATATTATGGCTGATTATTGTATAGAAACCAATCCTACACTTGAAAATGGTAGATAACCCAACAAACAAATTATTATCGGCTAAGTGCAGGCCTAATATTTCATTGCCGGTAGTAAAGGTGCTGATTTAATATAGGCAAATAATACAGGTCATGCATCTTACCGGTGATGATATATGGACTGGAAACTGTGACTTTAACACAAGAAAGTGCAAATCGCTTAAGAACTACTCAGAGAATAATGGAGCGAGTCATGCTGGGCATTAGTCTTAGAGACAAAATACGAAACGAAGAGATTCGAAGAAGGACTAAAGTAACATACATAATATCAAGAATAGCCAAATTAAAATGGAGATGGGTGGGTCACGTAGCTATGCAAGACCCAAATAGATGGACCACTAAAATAATGCAGTGGAAACCGATAATTACAAAGAGAAGTATCGGCAAACCGCAAAAAAGATGGCTTGATGATATCAAGGAAACAGCAGGAAAAAGGTGGTTCAGAGTTGCACAAGACAGGAGAACATGGCAGATTATGGAAGAGGCCTATGTCCAGCAGTTGACAAATAGAGGCTGATATGAATACAGGTCTTGAACAAAGGTTTGGATATTGGCGCTGTATTGCATTAAATGCTGATATGGAGTTTTGATTTTACAGTACTGGCCTATTGTTCCCCTTGTGTCTAAAAACATTAAATTTTTAGTAATGTATATAAGAAAAGGAGAGACGGTACGGTAGTGAGTAATGGTATGGCGCATCGCTCTGCATGGTTAGAACCCCGACGGGTGACCCGAACCAGGATCAGCTAACTTACGGCTCGGAGTGTCCTCCTCGACAAGCTATGAGCCTCAATGGCCTGTTAAAGCTGAATATACATATTGCTGTGATATTTACACACATTTAAAATTTATTCACACACATATACAAATTTACATACAAAACTGACATTCCGATTACACAATATTAATTTATGGTTATACGAAATATAATATTTCTATAAATTTTGTAATAAACTAGATCAAAAGTAATTGTTATAAACAATAATTTATAATATTTAAAACACTGTGAAGTTTTTTGATCCATGAAATAAATAAGTGGAAAATTGAATTGGAGAGTTTCCATCGTAAGGGCGTAGTTTGGACATGCCGATAGGGTGGGTTGATTTTTTAATTTTTTTTAAATTTCAAAATACCTGTAGTTAAAAAAGTTGCGATTGGGTAAATTAATTTTGATTATATTAAAAAAAAAATTTTTTTAAATGGTATGACCCCCCGCCAGACCCCCCAAAAAAATAAAATGAAAAAATGATCACACCTGTACCACAAAGTTATGCATTATGGTTCTCTATTTAGCCAAAAAATATTTTTAATTTTTTAACACATTTAGGCCCCCCGCCGACCCTTAAGGTTGATAATAAATCAAATGTTTTCTGACTCGCTTACTTAAGAGCAGCTCTTCGCTTATTTGGTATCCAAAAATATACAAAATAACCCAGAACTCACCGTGGGGAGGTGGCTGCCATCGAGTTCCATCCCTGCCCACCCATCCACCCAACCATATGAGCATTGTTTTAATTTTCTGCTTCGTAATCTGATTTTGTATTAAACTTTGGCATGTTGTTTCTGGATGCTATAGTTGCACGTATCCAACCATCTCTGTTATTGAAACCACATACTGCCGAAGACGCTTCTGTCACTAATTTGACACCTCTTTCAATAGCCTACGCGTGGCAAGGTAACTTCCATAGATCTCCTTCTGGAAAACTACCTGTTTCAATTAATTCTTGAATTTCTCCATCAGTTAATTGTTTTGTCATTGGCGGCTTTTTAAATCTGCACTCTTGCCAATTTATTAAATCAAGATAGGATTCCGCTTCAAAATTGAACTTAGGAATTTCAAATTTTCTTATGGTTTTCTTCAAATTAATATTATCCTTCTCTTTTGACCTCCAGCTTAATATCTTTCTATATCCTAATTGTCTCATATGTCTACGTGAGTCAAAGATCATCATTAATATCATATTTTCAGAATGGCCATAAAAGCCGTTTCGTTGGATTACGGGGTCAACTACGGCTTTTAGTTCGTCACTTAAATATCTTGAATATTGGATTAGTTTCCAAAGGTGAAGAGCTCCAGATGTGCATAAAGGTACAGTTTTAACAAGAAACCAAACCTTTGCATATACTCTAAGTATATACTCCGCTAGAATTTTTAGACCGGACGATGGTTTTTCCATTGCAATGTAAGCCCGCAAAATACGATTTGCCGTAGTAAGCCATCTTGCATGGGACAACTTGCCAGGAGACTTCTTCTTCTTCTTCTTGTTCTAGGTCTAGGACCTGTTTTTTCCGGCTTTTAATCTTTTAATCTTGGTTTTGTGACGTTGACGTCCAACTATCCATCCGTCTCTTTGACGGTCTGCCCGGCAGTTTTGATCCATGTAGCTTTTTGTTCATTGCTACCTTCGCGATTCTGTCGTCGTCCATTCTCTGTACAGGCTCTCTCCATTGTCTTCTTCTTTGTCTTCCCCAGTGTACAATCTCTTCCGTTTTGCATGTTTCTCTAATTGTTTCGTTTCTTACTCTATCCCTCAGTGATTTTCCCGCTATGTTTCTTAGTACTTTCATTTCGCTCGTTCTTAATAGTCTTTTGGTTCTAGCTGTATCCGCCCTTGTTTCGGTTGCATACGTCATAATGGGTCTCACGCAGGTCTTATATATTCTGACCTTGCTGTCAATTTTCATATTTTTGTTTCTCCATATTATATCTTTCAAACAGTCCGAAATAGATGCGGCTTTGCTAGTTTGTTTAAATACTTCCTTGACTTGAGAATTCTATGCCTAGATAGTTGAATTGCATTACTTGCTCTATAGGGCCAGGAGACTAAGGGCCGGTTGCACAAAGCTCTTGTTAAATTAACGAATGATCAAAGTTGACAAAACAGCATCATTTTTTGTTTACTAATGTGTTATTTCCAGTATGACTTTCATTTCTGATTCGATTTTGTTCACTTTAACGAATGATTAATTTGACCAAGCTGTTAAATCATGTTTGTGCAACCCGCCCTTATTCGTTAAATTAGATGGACAGTTTCCAGTAGATATGGCAGTACAAACCTGGTATAAATAATTTTGATCCGTGCTTAGTTCTTTCAAATTAACCTGAGGTAACTCAACTTTGATTCTTTCATAGCACACAACAGGTAATTGCTCACAAGATTCAATTAGTTTGCCGATAGGACCCGAAAATGAGAAAGGTCCTGTGCTATTTCCGCCCAGATATCGAACCAAATGCCGCAGTGACAATTCGTTTGCATGCAGTTGACATATTAGCCATTACAAAGGTCGTTTAAGATGTAATTCTAACAAATGTATTACACCACCGTGAGATCCAGTGTTTACGACTGTACCATCGCAGCCAACAGCAATAAGCTCGGTAGTTGAAACTCCAGCTTCTGAAAAAAATAATTAAAATGGTTGAAGCTATTATCTTAGCTGTACCATTTTCAGGTGTTACATGCCCTATATAGTAGCTACCTGGTTCCTTCAATAACACTATATGTTCTTCTATAATAGTTTTTCTAGATGACGTATCTCCTTGTTTTTCGATGTGAAAGGTTCGATCTTTGCGACCATCAAAATAGAGTGCTTGAAGAGTAGCACCATCTTTTACTGCGTTCTTTTGTAAATCAAGTCGTTGCTTCTTTCTTTGTCGATCTATTTTACACTTGTCTATTATATAAGACTTGTCCTTTTTGGTTATCAATCCAACATCTTCAAGAACTGCGCTAGCGATCATTGCTCCTTTTCTACTCGATAATCCAGCTCTGTCTAGCGCTTTTGCTAATGCAGGAAGTTTAAGTGTTATTTCTGCTGTAGAAGTTGACGGCTTTGGTTCAAAGTCTAGTTCGGAGTCGGGTTCGCTTTGTATTGATACGTCTGATAGGTCGTCCAGTTCAACTTTTTTTTTCTGGAACATTACACTGGGGGTTTAAATTTTTTCTTTTTTGCCTTTGCTTTAAAATCCTAGTTGTTTTGCCGTCCACTTTCCCCATAAACATCAATCTTGTAGTTCTCTGGTCATTAAGAAATTCATGTTCAATTGTTGGAACTTTTTTCGACTTCTCACAAGTACACAAGGAAAGGTCCGCGCATTTTCACTTTGAAATATCAAAAAGCTTCGTGTTATCTTCATCCCGAAAATTTTTTAGCTTATTTTTAGCAGCATCACTTGTCTTTTTTAGTGACTTTTTGATGTTCATAAATTGTTGGTGATATTTTTTTAATAACGCAATATACTGTTGATCTGATATAATTGGTAAACTTGCCTTGCTCCAAATTTGTTGAACTTTGCTACAACAGGTTTTGTTATTTCGGTAACTGTTTTATTTTTACCTCCACCGTTTTGAACATATAGGAAATATCGCATAACGTCAGCATAACAGGGAAGCATATTTTCATATAAAACAGTAGGTTCATCAAACACAGGATCTTGAAGTGTCTGCCGCGTCAACACTTAACGTTTATTAGACGCCGCCATCGTTTTTATCAGGAAAAATTTAGTTGAAACTAGGTACTAACTACTAAACACTGTTAAAGCACAACCGCACAAGACCAGAGTCAACAGTGAACTAAATTAAACGCATCTGACAGGCCACGACCTGCTCCAGCTTAGCCGGTAACGTAGTTTAGCATAGGCGTCGAGTGGTAAGGGGGCGTTCTTTACAAATTTACCTGGCGGGGGCTTTAAACATTTGCAGGCTTTCGATAAAGTGTGGATAAGTGGCCTACTATATAAAATGCAACAAATTCAAATATCACCATATTTACTAAATATAATATCATCATTCCTAAAATCAAGAAGATTTATGGTTAGAATAAACTCACATACATCATCTATTCGACCAGTTGGAGCAGGAGTTCCACAAGGATCCGTTCTAGGACCAACCTTGTTTAATATTTTCGTCTATGATATACCGGAGCCAATATTCTCTAATATTTGTATGTTCGCGGACGACACGGCCATAATTTCTCAAAACCAAAACATGCAAGAAGCAATCAGCGTTTTACAACACGCTGTGAACGAAATAGTTAGGTGGTGCAACCAATGGTGCATCACAATTAACAAAAATAAATGCGAAGCAAAGATTTTCACATTGCGAAAAATAATAAACCCACCACAATTAATCATAAACGATCAAGTGATTGCATGGAATCCTAACGATAGAAGCGTTAAATACCTAGGTGTTTACCTCGATGGGAAACTAAACTGGGGTGTACATATTAACAAAAAAGTGAACGAGTGCTATGTAAGATTATCTCAGCTATACCCTATTTTAAATAAAAAATCCGCGCTTAAAATAAATTGTGCAACATTATTATACAAATCACTTCTGAGGCCAATATTCACATATGCATGCCCCATCTGGGGTTCAGCATCAAAAACTCATATAAACAAACTACAAATTATACAAAACAAAGTGCTGCGCATAGCTACTAACGCACCGTGGTTCGTGAGGAATGATCAAATACACAAAGACCTAGACATTCAAACCATTCAACAATTCATTAAACAAACATCAAAAAAATTCTTTAAAAATATCAATCTATGTGATAGTAGTGAATTTTATGCACTAGGAACCAAAAACATCCACACGCGACTAAAAAGAAAACTACCGCAAGATGTGTACATGAGTTCTGATAACAGTGATCAAGACTAATGTGATTATATTACTCTTAATTGCTAAAATAATCCAACATATTAGGTAATAATAATAGTTCGTAAATATTCTGTTAGATACATACTTACCCTCTAAGACAACAAAACCATGTATGACATTATGTGTGTCGAGCTGGTGTAATTATATTAAAAAAAAAAAAAAAAAAACATTTTTTAAATTAAATGCGATTTTTGTGGGTTTATTCGAAGCTATTGTTAAGCTTTTGGAGCATTAGGCTTCATTGATTTTCGATTTTATTTTTTTAATTTTTTTTTAGGTGTCGGGCAGGGGAGACAAATATTAAAATAAAAAAAAATGCAAAATACCCTATTTAACTTAACCCATTGCTACTAGCTAATGCGCTATCAAGTACTCGCTTCCTAGCGTATACGTTTCGGTAGCGAGTGGTTTCAAGAATTGGGCCCCAGGTAGTTATCGTAAAAAAAATAGGTCGGTAAGAGAAGGGTTAAGATAGTTATAAGGGAAAATGATTTTATTGTCAAGAGTAATGTATAGAATTTTCTTTTCTCAAATGGAGCTGTCCAGTTTTTGCCGCAAGAATAAAACACAACGAAAGAAAATGAGTGTTATGAACGTTTATTAAGGAAAAAGCTATAAAAAATAGTTTCTCTATGTTTAACCCATTTCAACTTCAACATCGTCGGTTACAGGTTCTTCTGCTTTTGCTACAGTATCATAGTACCATTTATCATTTTTGGGTACATATTTGTCCGTCAGAAAAGACACATTTTGTAGTTTTTTTTATTGTAATAGTTAGTGGATACGTAGCATATAACTTATCAGTTGGTAAAGAAAATAATGTAGTCGACATTTTCTTAAAACTGAACTGTTTTCGCCTAAAAGTGGAGCCGACAGGTTTTTACCGCGCTGTATCTCTATAGGATTTTTTTAGGCTAATAAAAGTAGGTGATATATAACAATTAGAGTTCGGCAAATATTACCCATTTTTTAGTTCTTATAAATAACGTTTACACGACTGAAGAATTGCTGAAAAAAACCTGACGAAGTTGTACCGATTTTGGGACAACTTCTTCGCCTAACTTGTGTTCACCTAAAGACGAAGTTGCACGTTTGTAAAATCAACTTCGACATAGTATAAACAAAATATATAAATTTTGGCATCAGTTTTTATTTTTTTAAGTTATATTAAAGCACAAAATGGCTACAGTATAGGTTACGCTTGATGTTGGTCGCTGATCTTTGGGTCAAGTTGTTTCGTTCTATTAACCCACACAGGAAAATCGTAATTGCAACTCCCTGTTTAACGAGATAACCTTTGATAATCAGTCTTATTTCAAACTTTGTTAACGGATAAGACCAAGCCGAAAGTTGATTTATAGCAGCAGGCACCGAGAGGCCATTTCCAATATCTTGCAGTGCGTGTTCAACTAAGTGGAGGTCATAACGCTGGTAACTGCTACCTGCCAACACTTTTCTATTTCTTTTCGGCATTATTTTCACAAAGGTACTAATCCTACGAAGAACAAACACACGAAATGCAACCACAACGGATAGTGTGCAGGTTATATTTACAGTGTCGTACATTCAACTTCCAAACTGACGATGTTGCCCCGTTTTACGGAAACTAAAATAAAAGATATTTTTTAGCTTCTAAATGTTTTTTTTAATCTAATGAAAACTAGGAATATAAACAATAAAAACGATTCAATCTAAGCCAAACTAAACCAACTTTATTAAATTAAAAAATATTTTGAAATTAAATGTAACTTACGATGAATTTTAGTGTCGGAACTACTGACGATTCACTATTATCCTGGTTTTGATTGACCTCAGGTTGGGGAACAATTTGGATTGGTCTGAATCTCTAGAATTATAGTTGCATTTAGCTAGAAGTGATACTAAAAAACTTATTTTTAGGTTATGCCAACAATAACCTTTGAAACGGTTTTTTTTTTTTAAATTTTATCAAATTATAAAACAATTTTTATACTATAACATAAAGTCCTACCTTTAGCAATATAGTTTTCACTCATTTTCCTAACCAAAATACGATTTAAAGCGTTTCCACGCCTTTTCAGTTAACTAGTCGATCTCGGTGGTTGACTTTAAAACATCGAAAATCACTTGGTTCGTTTTGCGGGTTTTGCCACCAAATAAATAGTAGTTTTAAATATCGAAATTCTAACCCCTTCATTTACGTTTTTGCTAAATCAAAATATCAAAAAGTATTCATAGCTTTATTGACAGGCTTTATTTATTTTGTTAGTTGCTTAGATGCAATGTAGCATACCAATTCCTGAAAACAAAATATCACCAAAAATCATGTATTAATGAAGCTCATTAAAGCATCAAAATGCGTGCTTTAATGAAGTCATTCTAATGCCGAAACAGAGAAAATAGATGATTTACTACTAGCCAGGAGACCACGACAAAATCATAAATACTCACCCAAAACTTGTTTTACACCGCCCAATCTAGTCTTCCATGTTCTATGCCCACTGTTATATGAGACAAGAGTTTTTGAATTTTTATGCCTTTTCACATTCCATATCGGACTAGTAGTTAATAAATAAAAGGAATGCATAGCAATAAAATCATTTGCTACATTTGGAAAAGTGTCTCAACTGAAATAATATGGTTTGCAAAATCTTCTCTAGCCGAAAATAAAAGTCTAAATAGCTTAAGTAAATAGAAATGTGTCCTTTCTACTTGTTGAAACCACGACCTTCTTTGTTTTTATAAGCCGAGGTTTCATTCAGGGTAGCTATTTGTGTTTATTTTTCATTTATTCTTTGATTGAAAATATCAATTTACTTTGAAGTAATTTGCTGGAACAGCAACATTAAAGTAAATGAAAATAAGGAGAGTCTTGGTTTTATACATGTTAATTAAAATTATTTTCATAATCTATAATTCTAATTACGAAATACATATTTGATGAAACAGTAAGTTGTTAGTACTGTCGAACTAAAATTTCGCACGTAAATTAATAACACTTTATTAACTTGCCTATCTAAAGCATCAATTGCATTGTACATGTTACATCAAACCTTAATTACAAATAAATTTGGTCTCAAATTTGCTTTTTTAAGTTTGCGCTATTATTAACTTGTCCGAGGCGAAGGAAGTATTGATCAAAGTACCGGCTTGATTGACGATTATTTATTACAAAGGTATTACTGACGATGAAGTTTCCTGTATTTTCACTTTGGTCGAAAGTATTAACTACGCGGGGCCCACTTCAACTTCCCAAATGCCTAGGCCGTAGAGACTTCTGAGTGCGATTTTTGACAAAGTTCGGTATTTAGCGCTTACACATGATTGCGAAAGTTTCATAACGAATACTTTTGAAAAACACAGTTTGTGACAATCCTTCATTAACGAATTACCGCACTGGCAACACCACAAACTGAATAATCAAACGTGCGGGCTCGATGGTGTCAAATTTAACATACTTGCTTTGTAAACCAGAGATCTCAGGTTCGATCCTTGTTTGGATATTACGCCAAAGAACTCGTACAAAGCACAAGAAATAAAAGTACATTCTTCTTTTACTATTAATAAGAAAATTGTATTAGAAAGCAGGCGATTGTACACCTAAAGGTACATAATCTGTTTACTAGTTTTTACCCTATCGGTCTATCGGATACGAAGTAAGATGGTAAGCTCCGTGTCAATATGACATTTTGTACGATAAAGAAGTTAAGTTAAAATTATAGTCTAGTCGGGAAGTCGGCGGGTGTTATGATCCTTGGCATCCGCAAGTCTAGATCTCACCCAATAAATAAACGAACAAATAAACGTACATCCTTGTACAAATTTCAATTCTGGTTGTTTCCCACTCAGTTTTCGCCGGTTGTAAACTGCGACAGAATGCGTTCTATACTGCGAATCGGTTCGGCCGTTAATAGCGGCAAACAAATTCAAAGTGTAACAGAAAGTGTTTGGTTGTCACACAAAATACGATGGAAGTAGGAAACACAAATCCTAATAGGTAAATTTGAAAAATTATTGTAGTGTATTGCTTTCATAAATAAAACTCTGATCCCATTATACAGCGTGTCCCAGGATAGATGTTACAATAGGTGTGATGGACAAACAATTTTTGAATTTTATTTTAAGATTGTGGAATTAAGCCCTGCTTGGTTTGAAGAGAATTTTAAGAATATTTTCAGTTTTTGAAAAACAAGTCGGCCTTGACATTGAAGCGAAAACTATTTTCTTTTCAGGTAAAGTACCCTTTTTGTTCATGATACGGCAAAATTTTACTAAGAAAAGTTGTTCATAATAAGAAATTATGGCCCTATGCAAAATTTCAGGAAGATCTACCTACTTTGATTAAACCGTCACATTTTAGATTAAACAAAATAAATTGTATTTATTCAAAATTTTCTTTGTAGAACATTGAACGAAACAAATAGCATTTACAAGAAAATTAACTTACGAAACATAATAATAACACTGATCTACAATAAATTATTTATTCCACATAACTGCCAGGAGGCCATGAAAAAACTATCGTTGACTAATCTTCCTGAAACTTTGCATAGGGCCATAATTTCTTATTATGAACAACTTTTCTTAGTAAAATTTTGCCGTATCATGAACAAAAAGGGTACTTTATCTGAAAATAAAATGGTTTTCGCTTCAATGTCAAGGCCGACTTGTTTTTCAAAAACTGAAAATATTCTTAAAATTCTCTTCAAACCAAGCAGGGCTTAATTCCACATTCTTAAAATAAAATTCAAAAATTTTTTGTCCATCACACCTATTGTAACATCTATCCTGGGACACACTTATACCTACACATTTATTGGGAGTATCGTTACACTCCTTTACTAATTATAAAAAGAAAAGAAAAGAATTACCATTTTGGCATGAAACGGTACGGAGGTTTATGTAATCGAATTGGATGACTTTAATCACTTTGATCTGGTTCCGGCGAACTGGATGATTCACCTGGTTCCTCAATATCAATGATTACAGAGTCGTTCGAATTTACCTCGGACAATACATTTGGAGATGTAGGATTTTCACTAGGTAAATCAGTACTAGTTGGCCTAATTTGGTCAACATGTCGTTTCAAGATCAAACCCTGATTCGTTTTAACTAACATATTCCTAGGCCCTAATTTCTTTATAATTCTAGCGAATATCCAGGGCAAATTTTTATTTCTATAATTGCGCACTACCATCTCCTTCACTTTAAACGCTAGCTTTCTACGACCACCATAATTTTTAATTTGCACTTGTTGATTTTTATTTACGGATTTCCTTAAGCTTTTATTATTGTGTTTACTTGTATTGCGTTTAATTATGTCAGGACTGCAGGTGTTTTTCCCATAGTACAATGAGGAGTATTGCGGTACGTCAATAAGAAACGATTCAAGGTCAAATTAATATTTGGATTTTTAACTCCAAAAGAACATCTGCGTAAATTGTTCTTTACCGTTTTTACTGCATTTTCAGCCTGGCCGTTACTTGCTGCGTGATAAGGTGCAGAAAGTATGACGAATTCCAGTGAATTCTAAAAAATTTTCGAATTGTTCCGATACAAACTGACGTCCATTATCACTTATCAGTCACGATAACTTTCGGTAATCCAAAGCGGGTAAAAGTAGTATCTATTGTAGAATCTGAGGTTGTACTAGTCATTGGCATAATTTCTATCCACTTAGAGAATGCGTCAACAATCATTATTAAAAATTGTTTTCCAAACATCGGACCAAAAGAATCTAAATGTAGACGGCCCCAAGCTTCTTCTGGATACGGCCAAGTAATTAATTTACTTTTTGGCGGCTGACTTCTAAATTTTAAACATGCCGGACACGATTTACACAATTTTTCTGTATCTTTATCACATGTAGGCTACCAAACAAACGATCTCGCATAACTTTTGTTTTTACAATTCCTTGGTGCGATTCATGTAATTCTTGCAACATTAGTAGTCTGGAAGAAATAGGAATTATTATACGATATCCCCGCATTAATATTTCGTCCTCAAGGTGATTTCATTTTCTCCATAAAAATAGGGTTTCATTTCATTTTCTATGCCTTCTGTTGGCCAACCTTCAATATTTTGCGATATCCGCTGGTTTATTCTGAACTGCGCATGCGTTCATCGACGCGTTGTTGACTGTAGAACACGTTTTTAACATAACCATGACCTTAAAATGGTTGTGTTGGTTGCACAGAATACGTTGGTTGTCTTTGATTGTGTTCAGGAATTCGGTTAAAAACCAATACAAGAAACGAAATGTCAGAATTGTCAAAGTACCTCTACCGACTTCTACAAAAACCCTGTTCGTTTATGAAAAAGTTACTACTTTCTGAGAGTGAAATCGCTGCTGCATGAATTAGCTGGCAAAAACACCGCAAAATTTTGCGAAAATCGCATTCCGCAAATCGCGAATCGCTAGTGCATGAACCTAGCTTAAAAGGTCTAAAATCTTGACTTAGAAATTCAATATTAGGGAGTTATCGCAACTACTACGTTAAATTTCCGTTAACGCTAAAATCACGTGATGTTATACGCTATTTTATTTTTAAGGTAACTGACAATTTTGAGTTATCGCACGCCGCTATTTTACCGTACGCTAAAGTTTCCGAACCTAACCTCAACACATAAAATAACTTGTTTATAAATATGGCAACATAACCTCACCTCTCAAAATAACATACGCAAAAACCCTCCGCTATTTTGTGAAAATAGCGGACCGCGGTTATTTATTTAACATACGCTAAAAGTAGGCGCATGCGCATTCGTCCGATTGTACGAAAATAACGTACGCTAAATTTAGCGTTGTACTTGCGATAACTCTCTATTAAATGAACGATTAAACGGATTAGCTCTAGTATCTGCATATAGAGATATTTATATTAGTGCCGAATATGTTATAAATAAATTTTTTTCACGGCCGGGAGTATTTGTCCATTTCTATGATACAAAAATCGTGACAGAAATAATAAATTATCCCCTAGGTAAATAATTTTTCAAAAAATTCCCAAGGGAGTTTTCATTATGAATCAAATAATAAAAATCGGCCATTCTAAATTTTAGATGTTTATTAAAGTTTAAAACCCCAAAATTGAAACATACTCGTACATTTAAATTATTTGTTTACATTAAAATTTAACGTTACATGTTCACAACTGTAAAAATTAACAGCAGGTACACTATTAAATATAACTACACTTGAATGTCAATATGTCAAAATTGACATTTAGTAAAATTATTTGTTAGGAACTGCACGCTTTTAATTTCAATGTCTACTTGATAACGAAAGATTTGGGGCGCACGAGCTTATTATATTTATCACTATACTTAGGCCGTGAAAAAAATAGTATATACCCCTCTGGAGAGAATGCTATTTTTCCTTCGGAGCTTTGTAGCCCTCGGGCTTCGCCCTCTGGCTACAAATTACACCTCAGGAAAAATCTTACATTTCTCTCCCTTGATGTATAATGTACTATTGTGCTAAAAAACGTAACCCAGGTTTGTAAGATTAATACCTATATCTAAGCGAAGCACTCAGGGCCGGCCTTCTCTATGAAGGGGCCCGGGTGCAAGAAACAGGGTGTAAAACACTGTTTGGGGCTCTAAAAATTTTTTTCAAAAATATAATGGTATTTAAAAAAAAGAATGTAGGTATATTGCGTCATATGTTTTCTATGAGGGCCCTATATAAGTGCGGGGCCCGGGTGATTTGCTCCCGCTGCACCCCCCCCCCCCCCGCGTCGATGGCCTGGCCCGCTAGTACTTATGTATTTTTTTGATGTTAATCACAATGTAAAATGTCTCAAAATTATGCGTTTTTTTATTTTCTCGAAACCCCTCCCATCGCCAACGCCTAGCTACGGCCCTGCGATACCGATGCACTATTTTTAAAATAGGATCAGATAAAATTTCTGTACGAAGTGAGTCTTTATTTATGTTAAACAGTAATTCATTTATAATGAAATTCAACTAATTATAGTTGTCCTCTTCATTATAAATCATATTATTTACTGGTAATCGGGATAAGCAATCGGAAATATTTTTAATTGATGATGCATACTATATTTCCTAGCTGCATGCGGATAAATAAACTGCGTATCTTTGTAAACGATTTGCAGCCATCGTAGGAATTCCGCGATTTGGCCTAAATATGGCTACTAGAGGTTTGTAATTCGTTTCTAAAACGAAATTTGCACCGTACAAATATTGGTGAAACTTTTTTACTCCGTACACAATCGCAAGCACTTCCTTGTCTATTTGGGAACATGATTTTTCAGCATTATTTAAACATCTGGATGCGTACGCAATTGGTCGTTGCGTATCGTTTTCATAAATGTGTGATAATATTGCCCCCAAACCGTATTCAGATGAGTCAACTGTTAATTTGATTTTAACATTTGAATCAAAATGTGCTAATATTTGCGAAGAAGATAATAAATCCTACATATTCGCGAACGCTGTTTCACAATGATTGTTCCAATACCATGTGTCACTTTTTAATGCTTCATGTAAAGGGTAGCAAACGGTAGCAAAATTAGGTATAAAAGATCGATAGTAATTCATCAACCCAAGTAGAGATTTTAATTGCACCTTATTTTCTGTATTGGGAATATTTAATATAACTGACACTTTTTCCTGATTAGTATGTAATCCATCTCTATCAATTACAAATCCAAGATATGTCACTGACTTTTGAAAAAAAGGAAATCTTTTTCGTACAGTTAAACATTTTTCAAGGTCTACCACCATATTACTATATAATAAACATACTCGTCGCCAATGTATAGTGTCTTGCTTTCATAAATAAAACCCTGATCCCATTATACAGGGTGTCTCAAAATTGACGCCCGTGCTTATGGGATTTGATTCAGGGGGCTAAAATAAATCGAAAATGAACAGTGGAAAATTTTCCGTTTGTCTTTTGTTATCGAGTTATCGATAAAAAACAAAAATTTAAGTATAAACTTTAAACTTTATTAAAATCGAATAATATTTGAAAACATGTTATTTTCCACATCTGTTGTCACAAAAAGTGTTCAAATAGGTTGCCTCCTACTTCAAGACAAACATTCACACGATTTTTCACTGAAGCACGAACTCTCTGTGGCATATTTTCGTCTATTGGCGGCACGATAACAAATGAAAATCGGAAAATTTTCCACTCGATTTCTTTTAGCCCCCCGAATCAAATCCCAGAAGCACGGGCGTCAATTTTGAGACACCCTGTATACACATTTGTTAGGAGTATCGTTACACAGAAATAAAACAACCTTCTTCCGGCAACGCAAAGACACCACTGCTCTGCCGGCTCATTTATTCACTTTATAATATTATTTATCTTACAATGCCACAATTATATAAAATAAATTTATAACTGCTTGTTGTCGGTGTCGTAGATAACTTATGCATGATGAATTGGCTAAGTACGTAGTATTTTACCTTGGGACTGGTTTATGGACAGATGCAGACCTTCTTCAGCGGGCTTACCTGGGTAAAGGTGAGTTAAACTATCATTTCCATAGTACACGCTGTTTCTGAGTTTGGACAGAAACTGTAGGGCTTTAATCAGATTTTCATTGGGATTACTAAAAAGCTATGGCCGCTGTTATATCGACCGCTTTGGGATTTTTCGGGATTAATGGCGCGGTACTTAAATATGTCTTCTCGTTCAGACGTCGCTGTTTGTATGGAAATCCAGAAAATATGCTGAAGGGGTTTACTATGATTTTTATTGGTGTCCATTCTAGCTAGATTATATGAACTACGAGGATGGTTCACCAATTATTGCCCTAAACCAGAAGGCCGCGACTAACAAATATCAATTTCTGTTTCCTTAATTATTGTCTCAGACAGTGGCTTTTGCAAAGTTTGGCGTGTGGTACTTTCTTTATTCATTTTTGTTTTTTGGGCGCCAAAGAAGTGTTATTGGTTTATTATGTTCCACGTGGAGAAGCCATTACAGGTAACTTTTATTCTAAACTCACTTCAAAATTCTATTAAAGAGAAGGTTTATCAGCACAGTGTTTTTGCTCACAAGAGCATCCACGACGCGGCTTCAAGGTATCAGAACAATCGCCTTATAGGCTACACTTGGCTCCCAATGATGACAATTCCTTTTCCGGATGATGAAGTTGTAAACATAGTCGTAACTGGATGGTTGGACGACCAATTAAAAGATTTGGAAAGATGTCGGGCGTCTCCAATATCTAGTTTTGTCCAAATTTTTTTCTTCCCAGTAGAATTATGGGTTATTCCACGAAATGGTTTGGATCTTATAAATGACGTCTTTGCAGTTTTGCACTCTCCTGTAATCGTTATGAAAGCGATTTCGGACGAAAACAGCCCTTGAATAGCTATAGCATAGTTCTACAGCTGTGTACGGACTAAACGGCGCTCTACTCGCTCAGCGGTAGCTTACATGCCGCTCTAAACACTCTAGATCAGGGTTTCCAAAAACTGTAGGTCGCGACCCACTGATGGGTCGCGAGTGGATTTTTGGTGGGTCGCGACAAGATCTTGATATTTTACATTTTTAAATTTTTAAGATTTAAAAATTAAAATTCATAAGATATGGCGAAAGTAAAAACAAAAAACGAAACTTAATGAATTAAATTTATACTTACAAGGCACGGGAAGTACAGATATATTTGCAGTGCATGACAAAATTCGAGGATTCATCAAGAAACTTGTTTTATGGAAAAACAACATTGAAGACCACAAGTATGGCAGTTTTGAAACATTTGAAACGTTTATAATCGAAAATAATGTGAACGTTTCTGATAGCATAATTACCGAGATCTCAGAACATTTGAACGCTTTGAAAGAGAATTTTGATTATTATTTTATCGAAGAAATGAAAAACTGTCAGAAGAAGAACTGGATTGCGCATCCCTTCTAGGGCAACATTACTACTGGCATATCGTCGAAAGCCAATGAAGAACTTATAGACCTATCTGAAAATCTATCATTAAAACTGAATTTTAATCGTAGCAAATTGACACAATTCTGGCGATCTGTTCAACAAACTTTTCCAATTCTTTCTACTGAAGCTTTGAAGGTATTACTCCCTTTTTCATCTTCATACCTTTGTGAAGTTGGATTTTCGGAAATGGCAGGAATTAAAACCAAATATCGAAACAAGCTGCAATTGTCGAACTCCTTGCGCCTGAAAATAACTCGAATTGACCTGGACTTCATTGCCGTCATCAACAGCAATCGAAAACAAGCGCATCCTTCACACTCGCCTTATTACTAGAAATATTTTTTGGAAAATTATATTTGATAATAAATATTTTTTTTCTTTATGGAAGTTCCTTTTTGACCCGCAAAACCTCCTTCGGCCAGAACGTGTGCTGTTCGTTGGGATGGTGTTTAGTAGGTGACGTTAAAATAAACGTGAAGTAAATGAAATAAAAAGATAAAAAAGCATTTTTTTGTCGAGATGTCTTTTTCTAGCTACTTAAGTATCTCTGAAAAAATTCAATGCGCTGGGGATGAAGTGGGTGGCTATAGATTGGGTTTCTAAAAAGTGGGTCGCAATATTTAAAAGTTTGGGAACTGCTGCTCTAGATCAAACTAGAATATTTAACAAGTTTTTGAAGATCGTTGTTTATACGATCGCAAATTGTGTAAAATCGACTACCTTACCCATGTTCTACAAATATTGTAATCCAGGACATTTTTTTTGTACTTGGCATCTTCGTGTAAAAGGTACCCCGAATGTAGTCATAATAGCTAATTTCGTTTTTGTCTAAATTGCGGCGTCATTGTCACTTACAGTGCCTCTAGTGGGAGGATTTAAATTATAGTATTGTAAAATACTGTATACGTATTGATGTGATATTTTAGACGATCTCTAACAAATATATAAACACCTTTAAAATTAGATTAACTTAATGTTAAAATGTTTATAGTTGTTAATTTTAAAATTAGATAAACTCAATGTTAAAATGTTTATAGTTGTTAATTTTTAAAATAATGTTGTATAGGTATAAGTAGATTAAGATATCTTGATAATTAATTTATCCAATTCAGTTACGAAATGTCAACATTTCGACATTGATTTTAGTTGTGAAAAGTGGTTCATTTTGTAACTAGTTACAAAATATGCTCCCATTTTGTAACTAGTTACAAAAAGATGATTTGAGTTGCGAAAAGTGGTTCATTTTGTAACTAGTTACAAAATATGCTCCCATTTTATCACGATGACCCAACTCCTTTTTTAAGAAGATGTGGCATTTACATTTTGTTATCTGAATTGGATAAAATCTTGTATGAAACACGTTGCATAAATAGCTATTTTGCAATAACTTTGTAATAATTTAAAATAGAGTGTTAATTTAATAAACTGAGATAACCATCAAGGAGAATTAAAAAAAATAAATAAATAGTTGAACGTTAAAGATTTAACGAAAATTTGAGTTTTAAAAATTAACATTTAAATTTTATTTAATTTCATACAATTATTATTTGAAAGTAAATAAAAGTTATAATTAGTTAAAAGCAATATGAAAGATTGGTATTATTGCATAAAGAGATAATTTGAAATTGTGCAAAAAAAAATTATTTTGTTAAATAAAATTTTACTTGGAAAAAGGAGTTGTGAATTTGGAGTCAAAGCAGGAGGGTATTGTTGTATAGAAAATGAGGCAGGACTTGGTAAATTTGGAATTAAAGCAGGAGGTGTGTGTGGTTCGTGTGGATTATAAAAGGTAGTTGTTAAATTTGTTAATTTTTTTAAAAGTGTATTTAGTTGTTAGAACTTGTTATTGATTTTGTAAAGGTTTACATAATTATGAATTTTAGCTAGTCGGAATTTTAAAATTGTATGCAATATTTAAAGTAGGTGGAGCATAACAATAATGTAATAAAAACTTTCTTGATTTATTATTAAAAATGCATATTTTCCCCTTGAAATAAGAGAGCTGTATCTCAGTAGGCGTTGAACATTAAACTACGATATGTAAGTCTTGTTTTCGCCAGTAGATTCACTTATATAAATTTATCAACACCTTGTATACTGATGGAACGGTTAATTTGCTGGTATTTGTTCGTCTTTCTCCTCATTTAGCATTATATATCGACAGAAAATAGTATGTGCAACCCCGATTGCGTTTCTCGAAGATCCAAAACGGAAATTTGATTTGGTATGTCATCTATGCTTTGTGCTACCTAGGAAGGGTATTTTGAAAATTCATAAAAAACATTAGAACTGACTGTTTAGTAATTGAAAAGTTTTTTCAATCCTCCTATATCCAAATTGTTATGGAGTTGTTTCTGAGATCTCAATTACAATATTTTTAGGTTACTTAGCCACCCGTAGGACCTTTTGCCCGACTTATGTCCATGTATTTTTATCATAAAAGTTTAATGGTGGATCTTGGCCATTTTCTGGCATCCTAGTGAATACCGTCGTAGAAGTAAAAAAAATTGAATTCAGATATACTTTCGCAGAGGTATATTTTGGTAATAACAGGTCCCCTTTTCACTTGTTCGAAATAGATCGCCACTTGGGAACTTTTGGGTCAAGTCTTACCGGTTTAGAACTTCCTGTTCATTTTTTAATTAAAAGCAGATAACCTTATATCTCATTTGCGTCCTAAAGTTATTTATTCTACAACAAAATTAATTTTTTCTGCATGATGCATAAATAGTGCAACAAAGTCTACAAAATTGTACAACACGGGAAGATATGTTAGTTTTCTTTAGAACATAATTCAATATCTGCCACCGTTAAGGAGTTACGAGCGCGGCCAATGTCAAAAACTGTTCAATACATTGGCGTGCGGCTCACAATTCGGGTCTCACATCTCTGACGCGAATAGGAAATAGAAAGAGTTTTCGAATTTGAAGTTTAGAACATAATCTGTTTTTGTGTCTTTTGAGACATTTTTTTCCACGGGTTAGTAGGCACTACCTATGTTTTACTAGTCTGAAAAAACTGTGACTCATAACAAAAGCAAATCTATTAGTTATCGTTACACAGGTAAGTTTTAAGGTATACGGTAATTACGATAGAAGTCGTATTCGCAGACCACACCTATCACCAAAGTCGTAGATCGTTGGCGGCAAAGTAAATAACGTAGTTAAAAGAACGCTTTCCGGGTTGGGGCCTTGTTATTGTTGACCGATTACAACCGATATAAAGTCGTTGTTTTCTTCAGAAGGGTTTCGCCTCTGACTTGGTTAACAAGTTGAGTTACCGTGCTCTTTTAATGTTCCTTGTTTCTCCTGATGAAGCCCCTTAAGGAAACAGGCGAAATGTTAAGTTCTTCTTTCTCAACAATGACACAATCCAAACCCGGAAGACGTTCTTTTTACATTTACACTCACCGTAGAAGTCTTCTAATTCATTTAAATAACGTAGTACTTACTAAGATAGGACAAGGTGTTCCCTCGACAGGTTCAAGGAAAACTATCGGCAGCTAACGAGGCACTCTCTACAGTGTTTTTCTATATGGGCGGCCGGTCGGTACAACGTGGAGGGACTATCAACCTTTTAACTGTCCACTCGCTAAACTGAAAGTTAGTGCAAACAAACTTTGACGTTCAATGCAGACAATTAAAATTTATTCAAATTAAATAATATCATTTTCAAATCATCCGCCCAACGGCTCGTCTGCCTCTGCTTCGCTTATCTTGTCTGGGACGACACTCGACTGTTCGCTTCCTCCATCTGTTATGTTTGAACCGAGCGACGTGTCCAGCTCACCTCCACTGCAGTTCTGTGATACGCTCTACAGTGTTTTTAAGTCCTGTTCTTGGACGTATAGTGTTGTTGGGGATCCTGTCCCGTATTGTGATATCTACTATGGCTCTATCCATTGCAAGTTGCGCTACTTTCGGCTCTTTTGTTGTCTTTTTGGTAAGAGTCAGCGTTTCAACACCGTAAGTGATCACTGGTGCCACACACTCTCTGCTCTTCTCTTTGTTTACGAATGTCTCATGTAGTTTGCCGAAGGTGGCCCACCCCAAACCTACTCGTCTTTGGATTTCGAAGGTTTGATTGTTTCTATCCATTCTAATTTTGTGTCTCAAGTATTTGTAATCGTAGATCTGATGTATGGTTTGTCCCAAGATGCTGATTATTCTCCTCCTGACATAAAGTTGGTCATAAACTTGGTCTTGTCCATGTTTATTTCCAAACCGGTTCTCTCTACAGCCTCCTTCAACTCCCCAGCCATTTTTACGGCACCTCATACGTTGTCAGCTATCAGTACTATACTATCCGCAAATATTAGATTATTCCGATACTCGACATCTATGTTAATTCCGACATTATCCCAGTTTATAGATTTAAACGTATATTCTAGGGTGGCCGTGAATAATTTTGGGGAAATTGTATCACCTTGCCGGATTCCTCTTTCGATTTTGAATGTTTTGGTTATTTCGTGGAGTTTTATAGTGGCTGTAGCATTGCTGTATATACCCATATTGCATAGGTAAGTTTGGAATATCTGTAATCTATTTTGCACTGTTTTAATACTGCTAGTGTTATTGGGAGTTCGACGGAGTTAAATGGCGATAAATATTAGTATCAAAGGTTTGTTGTACTCAATGACTATTTCCATCAGGATCTTCAACACTATCAAATTATCGTTTAAACCGAAGCCTCGTCGGATCTCAGCTTGCTCGCGAAGCTTAGAAGTCCAATTTGTTGTTTAAACGTTTAGCTACTTATTATTTTCATAAACAGCTTGTACAGATGAAAGAGCTCGGTTTATAATTCGTAATGTCTGATATGTCTCCTTTTTTAAGAATGAGAATCATAATAGCGGTGTTCTAAGCCTGAAGAGTAGTGGTATTATGCAAACACATGTTCAATAGCTGGAATATTTTCTCCAATAATATATTTCCTCGTATTTTTATTACCTCTATCACCACTTCATCTTCGCCGTACCGTTTCTCATTTTCCTTACACTTATTCTAATTTCTGCCGATGTTATGCCTGGCACTTCTTCGGAGCCCTGACTTATCATCAATTCTTTTCGTGGTTGCTATTCGTCTAAGGGCCGGTCTTTCCATATCCTAATAAACCTCCTAATAGGCTATTTGGCAAATAGTTTCCATGGAAACGATTGTATTAACAGGTTTTTAACAGGAGAATAAATTTATTAGGAGATGGAAATACCGGCCCTTATACTTGTCTGTTTCTATATAACTCCTTAAAGAATTCTTCAGCTATGGATAGGAGTTCTTGTTTATTTGTAATGATTCGATCGATTTTCCTAAGCTTGGAAATTTTCTTCCTTCCCGCTAAAAGCTTGTTCTGGAGAACATACTGTCAGATATTTTTCCGCATTAAAAATCTTCCCGACCTGGACCTGGAATCGAACCTGAGATGTTTGGTTTACAAGTTAAGTATGCTAACCTTGACACTATCGAGGTTGATGTTATGGGAATTTAAATTTTACTTTAGGTTAGATTTGGTTCAGAATGAGGGTCTTCAGTCCAAAAGAAAATACAATATTATTACTTTAATTAGCTTTGATTATTCATAGTCTAGTATGCAACTATAGCGATGAATAGTGCTTTTGTGCTGAAGTGCATGGTTACTTCAAACAAAAAGTTAAATGTATTAAAATATGTTCCTGCTTAATTGACATTAAGAGTGAAATTACAAATATAAAATGGAAACTTAAAAGGTTTATTCGTACTTTAAAATTAAGCACCCTGTATCTTGAAGGAACTTAAATAGCTGCAGGCAATGTACAATTCACAGCAAGAATGTAACATCACGAAAAACGTGATTGCATCAGGTTTAAATTTGGTAACAGTGAAAGCTATTTACTAAGTTTGCTAACTTGCTATGGTTTGTGATTTATAAACCTGTAAATTGCCTCAATTCCAGTTAGAAACAAACATATTAATTCTAATTAATTTGTAAGCTTTAATATTTATGGTCATTATTACTTTCTCACGCTTGACTTTAATTTGCTTATGAAAAGAGTTTTAATGGTTTTTTGGTACCAATAAAATTTTATCTGATAAATGAAATTTCATTTATTTTCATATTGATGACTATATTAAATTTATGCGAAAATCATAAGAACCACTTTTAAAAATTGGTCGCAAAGGAATTGGCATTCCTCGACAACCCACGAGTTCACGATTTGCATTCATAAAATTTTAATTTATCTAAAATAGCCCGGATTAGAAAAAATACTTATAAATCTAAACATCATTTTAATTCCTGTGCTAAAAGATAATCGCATAAGATATTAAACGAGTCTATTAATGGAAAATCTATGCAGGCAACGATTAATACTGGAATTAGAGAAAACTTATTTACTTCCTCCGCTGTTTAATATTGCAATAAACTTTAATAAATGAATAAAATGAAAATCAGATAACTAAAATAAACCTCGATTCACTATAATCTTAATTATCATCTTTATCGAGTGAAAAGTGTCTAAAAATTAAAGAAGTGACGAAAGAATTACATTTTAAGATATTTTATACATATAATCACTAAATGGATACAATCTCGTAAAAATGTGAATATAAAACGAATAAGAATGTTAATTTCAGTTAGATAATCAAATGATGATTAGTTCAAACGGGCTTCTTCATAAATATCGCCATAAATTAAGAAAAGCGGCGTGAAAATTAAAATTGTAACCTATAAATGTCAAAATAACTTTAATTAACACATAACATAGCGGTTTTGAAACCTTTTGTTTAGCAATTTGTTTTTATACCGAGTGATCATAAATGATTGACAATGCGGCTTCCTAGAAATTTTTCATTTATCACATATTAAAAATTGCGTAACAGACAATAAAACTGGGCGGTGTTAATTTGAGCGGGTCATACAAAATGGGATCCAATCCAACAACACTGAATTGACGAATTCAGAGTAATTTAATTAACTGTCTAATAGATAAAATTAAAATGATATAGATTCACATTAAACTACTTATTTTATAAACGTTTGCTTATTCTTACAGCATATGTTCAATGTTCTGGCTGGTGCTGAGTAATGCCATAATAACTGTTATAATAATAAGGGAACAAAATACAGTCTATACAGTCATCGAAATGCTGCTCAAGGTGCTCTAAAGTTTCAGGTGCTGTGTGCTCTGCTACCCTATTCTGCTGAAAATAGCCGTTTTTCAATTCGTCATCATGGAGTTGCTGAATAAATTGATCCAATATTTCTTCTCTATAACGGCGGGCATTTATAGCGTTGTTAAAAATTATCGGCCCAATTATTCTTCTCCCGGATATTATCACCCAAACACCAACCATAGCAGGGTTCAAAGAATCCTCCCGAAAAGCGTGTGGATTTTTAGCTGTCTATGTGCGAGTACGAGTTAACATAACCATTTAAAAGCACCGGACTCGTCTGAGAATAACATTAAGTTTAACACAGCATCAGTGTTTAAATTGTTTTGAAACCATGTACTTATAGGGCAGGCATATTGTACATCCAACATTGCAATAATTAGGGTAAACTTAATTTTTTTGTATGTTGTTAGGCTCTACCCAGGTACTATAAATCCAGATTTGCAACCCCGAAAAGGTTGTGCCAGCTGAGATATAGCCGAAAAACCGCGAAATTTTTTCACTGTTTTCAGTTTTTTGCAAAAAAATCATTAAAGGAACCTTCTGACGAAAAAAGTCATTCTTGCCTTTTTTAAAGTAGATGAAATTTTCCACAAATAAAGCTGTACCTGAGCTCGGTAACTGCAGTAGTTGCTGAGATACAACCCTGAAAATATGAGGAATTTCTTCCAAAAAGTGCAAATTTTAACTTATGCTCTACTTTCGAGCAAAATATTGGCAAAAGTACTCATCCTACATAGAAACTAATAAGTAATAAAGTTTTAGTAAATTTAATTACCTTTAATTTAAGATCAGAATTGTGCCCGTAAGTATGATAGTTTGCTCAAAAATTGCCAAAAACCAAAGAAAGTCAAAATCCAGTTTAAGGAAACGTTGCATTAAATGTTATGCTCGAAAGTTATTTTGTATTCAATTTAAAATTTTGCCAACTTTGAGGGCCCTGGCTCACTTGAATAATTGTCGTCAGGTTCGATATGGAGAGGGGGGGGGGGGGTATTTCGTCAGGCTCGTTTTCCGCATCCTGCAGTAACTAACTCATCCTCATCTTCAAACACCTCAATTGGCGGGATGTTGGTGCATGAGTTGCCTTCGCAATATTTACACAGCGATGAACATGTCATGCCTGCCTTCCTGCAAGAACAGGCCCCTGAACAACCCTTTCTGCACTTACAGGAGAGGCATTTCAGGAGTATTTGAGGGGAAGGGGGCTTTGTGGTAGTAATGGGGATGAGACCTTGTTCGGTTATATTCCATCCCCAATCCGTTGGTGATTTGGCTTCCCCCAGCCACTGTTGCACTTGGTGGTAGGTGCGGTAGAAGTGATACTTCGCAGCGTCTTTGGTGGGTGGCGGACGAGCTACATTAATTTTTGTATTGGCGGCAGCTCTCACAAACAGCTTGTAACGGAGGGAGTTCAGGGTATCTCTGCCCTCTCCTTCGTATAGTGCCACCAGAAATGCCTCTCCTTCTCTCTCTATTGCATCAGGGTCTGCATCAAGCTGCAGGAACACCTCGAGGTCGTGTATGAGGTCCGGATTATGTTGGAGAACACTACAAAATTTCATTTTTCCTTGCCAGAAAAGGGCAGAGGTGGTATCACAGCCACTGAGGGCGTGTAGTAGAAGTACCAACCCTCGTGGAACTTCCTGTACATCTCCACACTTGAATGAGGTGGAGGAAAATTTGGTGTTTTCTGACCCACTTCTGCCACCTTTATGTATGTACACATTCGTTGTGGTGGAGCCTAATCCATTGAGAATAACCAGCAAGTCGACATCCTCCTCGATGATAAAAACTTGGGCGAATTCAGCGCTTTTTGAAAGAGCAGTCTCCGCTATTAAGGTATCTGCGTCTTCTTCTGCTTCTTCGCTTTCAATTCAATGTCTCTCGAATTCAGTCATCAACCTTTGAATAAGCCAAATCATCAACGGATTGGGGATGGATAATAACCGAACAAGGTCTCATCCCCATTACTACCAAAAAGCCCCCTGCCCCTCAATTACTCCTGAAATGCCTCTCCTATAAATGCAGAAAGGGTTGTTCAGGGGCCTGCTCTTGCAGGAAGGCAGGCATGATATGTTCATCGCTGTGTAAATATTGCGAAGGCAACTCATGCACCAACATCCCGCCAATGGAGGTGTTTGAAGATGAGGATGAGTTACTGCAGGATGCGGAAAACGAGCCTGACGACATATCCCCCCCTCTCCATATCGAACCTGACGACAATTATTCAAGTGAGCCAGGGCCCTCAAGGTTGGCAAAATTTTAAATTGAATACAAAATAAATTTCGAGCATAACGTTTAATGCAACGTTTCCTTAAACTGGATTTTGACTTTTTTTGGTTTTTGGCAATTTTTGAGCAAACTATCATACTTACGGGCACAGTTCTGATCTTAAATTAAAGGTAATTAAATTTACTAAAACTTCTTTTCTTCTTAGAGTCTATGTAGGATGAGTACTTTTGCCAATATTTTGCTCGAAAGTAGAGCGTAAATTAAAATTTGCACTTTTTGGAAGAAATTCCTCATATTTGCAGGGCTGTATGTCAGCAACTACTGCAGCTACCGAGCTCAGGTACAGCTTTATTGGTAGAAAATTTCATCTACTTTAAAAAAGGTAAGAATGACTTTTTCGTCAGAAGGTTGCTTTAGTGATTTTTTTGCAAAAAACTGAAAAAAGTGAAAAAATTTCGCGGTTTTTTGGCTATATCTCAGCTGGCACAACTTTTTCGGGGTTGCAAATCTGGATTTATACTACCCGGGTGGATCCTAACAACATATAAAAAAATTAAGTTTACCCTAATTATTGCAATGTTGGGTCCCTTTTTGTGTACAATATGACTGGCCTATTATATTTATAATAATCAACTCGTTTTCCAAAATTCAATGAAAATAGGTATTGCATTTTATTTATCTTTTACGGGGGAAATGGAGTAGATTCTTTTAGAGCCGTTACACATGAGACTGATGGTCGGTCCTGATCATACGCGGGGGCCATTAGTTTAAAGCTCTCTGGCATGAACCGTACGAACAACCTTTTAACAAAATGTTCATGAAGAAATTTTGTCGATAAGAATATTTTAAAATATGTAAGTCGAGTATTTTGGATAGTTTGGAACCACCCCATACCACTCGCCCTCAACTCAACAACCTCTTAAGTAAAAACAGGCGGCCTTCCTGAAGACTTATTGCATGCTTAACTGTTTTAAAAACTTATGCGAAGTACATCCGAAAAATGCAGTAAATAGATTTGAGAAAAACAGATAACAAATAACCCCGTATCTAAGTGCTACCATGGAATGAAGTTTCGACGAAAAAAATGTACATGTGTCAGCAAATGAAAGATTTTTTCTGTCAATTATTTATGATTACTTAAAAGGTTATGTATAAAAGTCTTGGTTGTTCGAATGAATACTTACTTCGTTTTTCAGCATCATGAATCTCTAAAAAAACTTCAAAAAACGCTTTTAATTTTAAATAATGTTTAATAGATTGCAGAAAAGGGTTGATATATATAGGGTGTTGCTAAATTTTACCGAACAACTTCTTAATTTATCTATATCCAAAAATGCACCTCTGCGAAGATATGGCCACTCAGAATTTGCTCTAAAATTTCAAGAACAAGGTGGTCGGTTTGAGAAATTATTGTAAAATGTTTTTGATGTATATCTACGAATAAAAAGAAAAAGGAAGGCGACTAGAGTATTATGGTGCATAACTGCAAGTGCAACGGAAATACGTCACGCACGCCATATTGAAATATCAACCGGGGCGAATTTTTATTGGTAGACTAACTGTTTGTTTACGTTTTTGTCTTTGACAGTTGACGTATTTAGTGTTCGCAGCCAATGACATTCTAAAATCCGCCATATTGATACCATCTAAATTGCATACTGGTGTTATGCTCCTTTTTAACATTGGAAATGTTTATGCGTTCGTATATTGGACAGAGTTACAAGAATTTGAGTAGTTTGTCGCGACAGCAAAAGTGTCGGTAAATTCCACCAAAGTGTCAGTAAATCAATAATTTCCGTAGCGCGTTCTTTCGTCTATTGTTTCAAATAGTAGGTAGGTGTTGGATAAAATTAACTTTTGAGACAAGTGTAAGAATTTATGTAACAATTTCATGTGTTTTGAATAACCAAATATGTAACAATTGAGTTTCTAAAAAAAAGCACGTTTTGTTGAGTCTAAATACGCAGCGCCTTGTTGATGACGAATTCACGAGTAATTACAATAGGCAGATACCGTACTAGACGACTACAATAATTGAGAAGCTTAAGTCGCTTAGTTGTGAGAAAAAAACAATTGGCGTAGAACCCAACCAGACTTGACGCAATTCTTTAATTAGGTGATCGTGTACACGAAACCATTTTTTACGGCATTTTTTGGTAGTCAAAGACTATTGTATTTCGAAAAAACTTTAAAAAATCCATTTGTTTGTGTAACATGTTTTTTAACGTCTCCATCGTTATATCTCTAAAAATAATTGTGCTATCGAGCTGATTTTTTTTAAATTAAGGTAGACACATTGGCGCTTATAACCACGTACCACGTCAGTATAAAATATATTTTTTTAATTTGTTACAATAATAGCAAACTTAAACTTGTTATTTTCGTGAATGTATTTTTCAGCAATCGAGAAAAACTTTTATTTATAAAAATTTGTATATACATGCTGCGAGCAAAATGAAGCCAGTATATGAAGAAAGTTTTTAGAATCATAATTGTTCATGTGCGGGTTATAGTATGTAGTCAGCGATTGTTTTTAATACCGCCTAAAACCACATTTTCGCGCGCCCGGCTCTCTCATACGGACTTTGTACTGACAAGACGTTCACTTACTTTTTATTCTAATTATTGTATTTGTGTTTTCATAATTAAACGTTTTTATTAGACATTAGAATTGTATTGCCCACAGAATTATAACACAAGTACGGCTATTTTAGGTCATAACAGTGTAATATTTCTTTGTATAGAAAATTAAAGCGGCCACACACCTTATTTATCAGGGCGGTGACTTTGTTAGGATGTGAATTAAGATAATAATCAAATGAGAACAAAGTTTAATTCGATAAAATACGTACAACAACACAATATAAACATAAGACCAGTTTGAATGTTAAATATTGAATGCCCTCGTTCGGACTTCGTTCGACTACAACTCGATGATCTCATTAATAGTAAACATTTAAATTATTCGTTTAAAAGTGCGTAAGAAGAATAGACAAGGTCTGCTACAGTTTGAGTGGATAAAATTTCTTTATTAAACAATACCTAGCAACCTACATTTAAAGTCACCATGATTTTCATTCTAAAATTCACGTCATCAAGGAGACTGTGGATAAAATGTCGTCACGGAAAGTGTGGATAAAATGTTTCACGTTAAAATGTTGCTTTGATAACTACATTTGACCGTCGAAACAAAAAAGTATTTAAGCAATTAGAGGGTACGAAAATTTTACAAGAAACTCATAGTCGTATTACAAATAGATACAAACTAATTAAATATGTATTTATGCTACAAGTGAATAAAGATAAATTGTATCCATGAAAGGAAAAGTTTGATTGTAATTCTAAAATTCACGTCGTCAAGGAAAGTGTGGATATAATGTTTATAGCAACAGTATCGTCAAGGAAAGTGTGGATACAATGTTTCTAGCAACACTTTATCCACCCTTCGCGTTAGCAACAGTATCGACAAGGAAAGTGTGGATAAAATGTTTATAGCAACACTTTATCCACCCTTCACGTTAAAATGTTGCTTTGATAATTAGATTTGGCACATTAATATGCCACTTTATGTGTAAGAATTGGAAAAACAATTTACTCTCAGAAGTGTGATATTTCCACAATTTCGAAGTTGTAAGTGAGGTCAGTTTATATGTTTTATATATTATATTTTATGCATTATCATTTCCAATGTATCCGATGGTTGCAAGGATTGCGAAATCTGTGAATTTTTTATTCGTAGGTGTATATTTTGTTTAAAATAAAACTGACGCTCTTTTGTTTACAGTAAATTAGAACATGGCAACTTGATTAATTTGTTTACTGATAGCGCTTTTCACAAACAGTTAGTTCTTGCTTACTTATTTACTCGAATACTGTTGGATTTCACAAAAAATCGCGAGACAAAAACGTTTTCTCATTGGATTTTACAAAAACGAATGTAGCGAATTTAAGTTATTCGTAGACACAAAATTTTAAATTACCTCCAACCCACAGATGCACATCTTCATTCGAGTGATATTTTTAATAACCTTTATATTTTTGGAGTTTTTCTTAAACTGACATCCTCTACACATTCATTATCGCTAGAGGTTACGTTGGGCTATAATTCCGCCTCTTGCACTTTGACTCTATGGTTCTTTTTACATCTCTCGCCCTATGAAGGTAGTTCTGTGCCTTCAATGAATGAAAGAATATTTCCTATGGGATGTTGGTGTAGGTTCCTCTATGAAGAGTTTTACCGAAGAGTTGCTGCCATTTGCGGTAAAGTGCAGTGGCGCACGCAGAGAACGTTCGTAGGGGGGGATACAGAATTATTATCTAACAAAAAAAAAAATCGTTTTAGGTGCCTTATAACATTCTATTGCGTTAAAAATATAAGACTTACAAGTTACAAAAATGCTTAAAGTATGAGGTCAATTCGTCTAGGTTTTTGTCAAAAATCATCTACATCTAAAGATACTGCCTGTTCACGATTTATTGACATCATTGCTAGTCCATTTAGCCGATTCTGAAACGATATCAATGTTGTAAGTGAAACTAATTACTTTAAAGTGTTGAAAAGGGGCTTACTTGGGATGTTGAATTTCTTAAATATATTTGAATTCGTTTCAAAGTAGAAAAAGACCTCTCAGGAGTAGCGGTACTAACAGGCAGTGAACAACAATTTTTTAGCAGCCTGTGCACATGTGGAAAGGCTATAGGACTGCATACTTCCAACAATGTTATTGCTTGGTGGTTATTTTTTAAATCTTTAAAAGTTTCCAAGTTTCTGAGTTGGAGAGATCAGGATTCGCTCTATTCTTTTGACGTTGAGTAAAACGTTTCAATTTAATTTCTGTACCCACAACATCTGCTATTTTATGAAAAAAGGATAATGATTATTGGAACCACAAACTAAGCAGACAAGACAAAAAACCTGCGATTTCTTAAAAATTATCCCAAAATGCCTGTCAGCATTCATTAGCATCTCCATTAAAAGCGTTACTGTATTTTCAGTTATGTTCACCGCCTCCTTTAAATCCAGAGTATTTTTTTTGTAAAATACGACTGAACTGCCGCAGGAAAATATTTCACCAACAACTACAAGTGAAATCAGAAATTCGGAATCAGTTAAACCATTTCTTAGAAGTAAAGCATCTCCAGAATCTCTCCATGTTGAAATTTCATCCAAAGTTTCAATAACAGATGGAAACAATTCTAAAGAATCATGTACAGCCTCGTATTTTGATACCTTGTCACACATAAACGTTTCAATGACTTTGTCGTTGTGGTTTCATCTTAGTTTTCAATGTTTTTCTTTAGAAAATTCTTCCTTTTGGAAGTCGCAAACTTTCTCAATAATTTCAAAACAATTTCTAATTTCTAGAATTTCGCTACTTTTTGATATAGCTAAGTTGAGTGAATGAGCCGCACAATGAACATACTATATCGCTCTTGGATATTTGCGACGAATAACTGCTTGTACTCCATTAAATTTGTCGGACATGTTGCTTGCTCCGTCATATCCTTGGCCTACCAAATTATTTAAATCCAAACCGAATTTTTGTAATCCGCTGATGATAGTTGTCGACAAGCCCTCTCCAGTCAACGATTCTGTCGGAATAAATTGAAGAAAATCTTCATGTATTTTGTAGACCAACACGTATCTAACGCACAACGTAACTTGTTCAATAGTCGATACATCTGTCGTTTCGTCAGCAAGAACAGAGAATGAACCCGCTTCATTCACTTTTAAAACTAATTTTCTAAGTATAATGGTATTTATGCTATCTATAATCTCATTTTGAATTCTAGAACTCCTATATTTTTCTCTTTTACTACACTTTTCAAGAAATATTTTAAGTTTCTCATCTCCTTTGGCCCTGTATTTTAAAATTTCTCTAAAATTGACCTCATTTAAGATAATTTCATCTACAACTATAGTTCCTGAATCTCTATGTCCTCTCAGTGCCATTTCCTGCCTACCGCATAATATAATTGCATCTATTATTGGTTTTAGCTTTTCTGTTTACTAAAATTTTGAGCTTTCTACTTTCATGTATCATGTTTATTACTGTTTCATGGGTTCCGTTTTATATACGTAATAGATTTTTTCTACAACCACCATGGAAAGTGAGATTTTCAGACTTCGTCTCCATAGATACGAGTATTGAAAATGAGTGTTTGCCGAACAAGTGAAAATTAGCGTGCGGAAAGTTTACTTTCCGCACGCAAATCTGGATTAATCTGGATTAGCGTGCGGAAAGTAAACTTTCCACACTCAAATTTTGATTTGCGTGCGGAAAGTAAACTTTCCACACGCTAATTTGTTTACTTTCCGCACGCAAATCAAAATGTCATAAATGACATTTGATGAATGTCAGATTTGATTTTGCAGAAATATTTAAATTTTTTGTGGTTGTAGAAAAAATAGTGTGTAATACATGTGTTGAAAGCTTGTATTTGCCACACTCATGTGACTGCAGCACTCACTAGCGTTCGTGCTGCAAACTTCACATTCGTGTGGCAAACGCAAGCTTTCAACACTTGTATTACAAATTACTATTATCGCATTTCATACACCTATGTATTACATTAGTACACTCACAATCGTGAAGTAATGGGGCACTTTCGTATAGCAACCATTACTGCATAGCAACGTCACGTTTCGTTAAAATGCAATTTGACAGCTTCTCGAGCAGCATTTAAAATATCTTCTGAATGGTTTTCCAAGTTATTTTCGTCACTCAAGTCCATTTCGGAATTAGATTTCCAAAAAAATATATTTATTTGTTTGAATTGAATTCTGTTATGTCTAAAACAGTTCCTGTCAGATTACTATGTTATCGAGAATCCGCCTACTTCTTTCAGTGTTTTTATTAATTTTATTCAGAATGTATCTCAATAAATTTAGATAACTTTTTATGTGAGAATATAAAATGCGAAAAAATAGTATACGCGCCGCGTCAGAAAAGTGATTTAACTAGACTCGTATGGCATTTAAGAACTCGCTGCACTTGGTACGTAATCTACTATTCATATGCACAAATTGTCTCTTTATGGTATTGATAATTTTGATGAGTGGCAAAAGCCTAAAAAAAGTAATTCGTGTTGCGTGTTTGACAATAATGTGTATGATGACAAAGATAACGACTTACCCCTCGAGCTTTTTTCCAGTTGTCATATTTGGTATTTACTAGAGCCCCTAATGTCTGTGAGCCAATGCCACCAGTTGTTGCAAAAAATACGCAAAATTGGCAAAAGCTCCTTTTTCTTTTTCAGAATAACAAAGCCATGTAATTTCGGACAACCATGTATGCTGAAATTGAAATTTCACTTTTTTATCAATATACTTATTCAACAAATGAAACTTGTAACTCGGCGCGGGAATCCAAAACGTTTGGATTAATTCAGCTTTGTTATGGACTGATTTATTTCGATAAATCCCCACATCACTAGAGTGACAATCAAACTTCTTCATTATTTTGTATTGTTCTACACTACTAGTAGCCAGACTCCCGTATGCACTCTGCCTGACACTACTTGTAGATGCAACAGGTTCATCTTTACCTAATTTACGTTTTTTAAACTCGAAAGTGTGGTTTGCTTGCTTATTAAAAAAAAAACGCACAATGCGCATATTGTTCTTATATTCAAAATAACTACACAGTCACCGTTCCACTGCTTGCTTTAATTCAAAGAAAGCCAAGCAAGCACTGGCAAAGTTACTAAAAATGAACCATGGCCTACTAAAAGCTAACAACATCATAAATAATCTGATTTTGTTCAAAAAAGGTATTGTTACTGCATTTAACCCCTATAAACTATATATTTTCGGAAAGCACAAAAAATACGCAATTTAATGGTTTCATGGCCAACTACAACTTGTATTTAAAAAATACCAACTTTATGTCATAATTCTTAAAACATGAAAATTAGAAAATATCTGAATTGACTATCGCATTATACTTGAAAAAGTGCCTGTAGAATGTGTTTACCGTTTTTGGATATCTTCAAAACCAAGAGAGTTATTTAAAGTTTTCGATATGGCCAAATTTTGAATTTTGGACTATAACTAAAAAATAACAAAACATAGCGGAATTTTGTTTTCGGTACTTGAACCAGCATCAAAAAAGGGCCCTGGACTTCGACATCAGTTTTTGCCTATCTCCGATATTAAGGGTACTTCCCATTTAAAAACATCGAAAATGGGCCACCCTGTTCACACTTTTTTTTGTTTGTATTTTCTGGATGAAAATGTTCTTTAACAAATTCTACCAGATAGCTCATCTGAGTTCGTCCTAAGTGGAGTACATCAGATGTCAATCTGGGGGAATGCGTTCCAATTATTTCCTTCTCCAGTATTTGCCATCGCGTTGCATTAATGTGCGAAACATACTATGCTTTGGTTCGCGTATTTATTGACTATACCGAATATAGATCGTGGTTCTCCAAACGAAGTGGATGCACCAGTTTTTGCATGGGGCCTGCAATCACCTGTGTATGAGACCAATTTGAGCTAAGCCGTATTCTTCTTAGATAACAGTATCAGGTGAGTTAAACATTCTGTTTTAATTCGGAATTAATACGAGGTGATTCAAACTATTAAGCCTTTGACTATCAGACAGAAAGTGTTATCGAATGTGTCTACGTTTTTATTATAATTTTACCTTTCACCGTCCGTAGCTGCATAGCTTGTGGACCGTACCGCTTTAATTAGTTAATTCCTAATAACCAGTTTATTATTTTGTTGTAATATATCACTTATTTTGCTATAATCTGGGTTTTATTTTCTGTTGCTGCCTGACTTGCTATTTTCTGCTTGCTATAGACATTTAAATTAAAGTGACTCCTGGACTGTCGTTTCTTCGCTGTAATTACCTAGAACCTTGCCTTTACTAGAAAGAGAAAGATCCAGCATCACCCCCGTTATAAAACATAATACGTTATAAGAGTCACATTAAAAACGCAAACAATTCCGAATTAGCACAGTTTATGACAGCTTTTTCACGAATCTACGTAACTCGTCACATTTATGTGTGGCTGCTAGAATAGTATACTAAAACACAAGTTACAGAAGGCAACACTTTCGCGCACGAGTCCGAAATTTGGACACGAGCCGCGTAGCGGCTCGTGTCCGAACGGACAAGTGCTCGAATTGCCTTCTGTAACGAGTTTTTTATACTATTTTCTCTGTTTCGGCTTTATTTGTTTATATATTTTTTATAAAATTAGTTTACAATTTCCATTAGGGAATTTTTTTGTAGGATAATTAAGTTGGCAACAGTGGTATGTTTGACGTTTATAGTTTTGCACATTAATATTTGAATGTGTTTTGTACGTAATTTGTAAATTTGAATTTGTTATTAGTTATTAATATTTATAAAATTTTAATAAAATATTGTCATCCCGTATTTTTTGAAAAAAACGCACTTGAACCCTTTTGTCTCTAAAAAAAAAAATACTTACAGCATAATAGTTCATAAAGAAAATGTTTATTAAAATAGAATAAAGTACAAAATTATTAAAAAAATATCATCGTTGGTGTTTTTTATTCATTCTAGTCCGAATCTATTTCAATCTTTCATTCAGTTGGATCACTAAGAGCTGCCATTGTCCATTTCTTCATGCTGTTTCGTTTGACTTTACTTGCGATTTTTTCTTGGAATTATTATTTTCATGTGGTTTAAGTTTTATAGTAGTTATGGTGGATTGGAGGCACATAGGGTAGAAGTTGGTTCAAATTTTCCCAATTAATTAATTATGGTGGTAAATTTTTTACGACATGCTGCCTGGGCAACTTTTCTCTTTGATTCAATTTTTGAAACACAGGATGCGATAAAGTTGGTTTTCATGCTCCCCCCTGCGAAAGTGTTACTTTCGTAGCCTGGTATGTTACTTTCGTAGCCTGGTAGCGCGAGCGAAAGCGAAAATAAATAGTACAGTATTGTTACCGTAGTAACGTTGACAACAACCCACCTTATTAATCACTGAATCATTTTATTTTATTATAATTTCATCTTTTACGGTGGTTAAATGTCGAGGGGAGCATGACAAATTTAATACATTACACGCCGCGAAAGCCCTTTAGGTGCTTGGAGTTTTTAATTAGCCTCGGCAGTTCAAAAACACCTCGCACCTCGACTTAATTTCATAACATTTTGTAAACAAATGTTGCCTATCGATTTCAAATATTTCGTTGCATTTATAATATATCTACATCGATGGTCATATGGTTTCAATTCTTTTTTCACTATTTTTTCCCTCAGCTGTTTCGTATGTGAAACCATGCAATCTGGCATTTTTCCTGCTTTGCCTTTTCCACAGTTCACGATTGGCCCTTCTCTTTCTTGCTCTCAGATTAGGAGTAACTAAAATAAAAGAAATTTTTTAACTTTTAAATGCTTTTTGTTAATCTAATGAAAAGTAGGAATATAAACAATAAAAACTATTCCATCTAAGCCAAAATAACCAACTTTCATCCCGATTATTAAATTTAAAAATATCTTGAAATTAAATGTAAAATACCATGAACTTCAGTGTCGGAACCACTACTACCCCACGATTTACTATCATCCTGGTTTTGATTGACCTAAGGATGGGGAACATTATCACAATTCCCATCAATTTGGTATAGGTCTGAATCACTAGAATTATAGCTGCATCCACCTAGAAGTGATAATAAAAAAACTTATTTTTTAGGTTATGTCAACAATAACTTTTGAAACGTTTTTTTTTTAATTTTATCAAATTAAAACAATTTTTATACCATAATATAAAGTCCTACCTTTAACAATATAGTTTTCACTCATTTTCTTTACCAAAATAGTCTTTAAATCACTGTAAAACCCTAAAGAATAGCAAGTATGCACAAAAACATCAGCATTCGAATAATCATACAAACGAACTCGTTTGCACCGTTTGCGGCAAACAGGTTTAAGTGCATGGATACGTTTTGCCTCAAACGAATTTAACCCCTTCATTTACGTTTTGCTAAATCACAAGGCTTTATTTATTTTTAGTTGCTTAGATCAGCTGTTGTTTAATGTAGCATACCTACCAATTCCTGAAAACAAAATATCACCAAAAATTATTTAATAATGAAGCTCAAAATGCGTGCTAGAATGAAGTCATTCTAATGCCGAAACAGAGAAAGTAGTTAATATGTTTTGTGATTTGCAGAAAACCGTGAGTAATGGGACCTGCAATTTTATAATTGGGTACTGCCTATTATAAGTCATTATTTAATGGTGTAACAAGTAAAGGCCATTATTTAACGGAAAACGTGTATACAGGGTGGCCCTAAAATAGATTTTTAGGGTCAAGATATTATAATTTACCTAGGATTGGATTACCTTACTACAGAGATTAATAATAAACGAGATACAGGGAGTCAAAGTGAAAATTTTAATTTTTTCTATAGTTTCAAAGGTTCTTTAAATATTCATAAGAAAATTGGTGAAACTAACTTTTTTGGGATGGAAAATAATAATCTGGCGTCGATTTTAATGCATCACGTAAAAGACGTTATCTTAAAAAGGATTCACTGTTTTATATTTGAAGCTATGGCAGATTTTAATTCTGGCCCTATCGTTTTGAAACTATCCATACCTACTGTAACTCACCATCTATTAACTGGTTTATGCAAACACTCAAGCTGTTGTTTCCGTTCCTTTCAGCAGCTACAGTTTTCTCAAAAATTGGCTTAGTCTTCTGACTATTTTCTTCCACTACATCTTATTTCTTGCTTTCGTTTCCCATCTCGTTATACTATACTTACTTATGCCCATACTTATAGTCGATACTCAGCTCGGTCTCGAACTTCAGCATTACTCAAGTAACAAAATGGCTATTATAGTCGTTGCTTCCCGAGTAAAAACGACTTCGAGCGTGCTTTAAGCGTACTTGACTCAAGGTTGGTCACACCCTACCTTGAGACAGGCTTGAGGCGTGCTTTACTGTTACACGTTACGCATTTCCTGTTTTGCTGTGTAGTGACAAGTTATCAAAATAATATATAATTTGAAAATCATGGATCGCGAAGAAAGTGAAGAGTTTTTTGAGTACCTTGATATGGTAGAAGGAGCCATAAATGCAGAAATAGTGTCAAAAAAGGACGTTTTGAACTTCATTATCATTATGGTTCTAAGATTATAATTAACTTCCTTACGTCACTAAAATACAATGACATAACGATGTCATTTTGACATGCCAGCAAATAATAGTTATTTGTATGTCGGCCGCGAAATTCTTTAGCGCCCTCGAGATTGTCTTGCCTCGGCCGCAAGCGGCCTCGGCGACAATTTTTCTCTCGGTACGCTAAAATGGAATTTCGCGGCCGAAGTATACACAACATTTTTTGTGCAGCTGTAAAAAATACATAATAAAACTGACATTTTCATATTATCTGTTATGTCAACTCTCATGTGTCAAATAAGTGACGTTTAGTTTAACGGCCGTTACCCTTAGTAACGGCCGCGAAATACAATTTCGCGACCGTTACTAAGGGTAAGGGTATTTCGCGGCCGTTACTAAGGGTAAGGCCGCGAAATCGGATTTCGCGTCCTGTATTGCGTACGCGAAATGACCACTTCGCGTCCGGCTGCAAAAAAGGTATACAGGGTGTAAATTAATGACGTGCAGATATTTCAGGGGGTGATAGTACCCGGCAAAATAAGAAAAAAATGTTAATATACACATGATCAAAACCGCGCCATTTTCGATATACAGGGTGGCGAAGTTTCAATTTTTTTTTTATATTTTGCGTTTTGAGATAATTATTTGAAATTTAGTATAGCTACTATCTTTTAGAATCTCTACAATAAAATATCAAAATCATCAGTTGCAGTATACAGAGTGCTACAAAAAAAAAAACAAAAAAAAATTATTTTGACTGCACTTGGTTTGTATTGATCGCTATTTTTTCAAATAACTCGAAAACGGCGACAGATACGGGAATAATGGAAAAACAAAAAGCTGGAGAAAAGAACAGGAAATTCAACTAAGATATAAAAATTTATACAGGGCGCTCCAAAAAAAAGTTCGGGAAGGTAAAATGGTCGGTAACCCAAAGAAATGTAACACCCTGTATACTTCAACTGATGATTTGGACATTTTATTGTAGAGATTCTAAAAGATAGTAGCTGTACTAAATTTCAAATAATTATATCAAAACATACGGGAGAAAAACGCAAAATACGAAAAAAAACTTGAAACTTCGCCGCCCTGTATATCGAAAACGGCGCGTTTTTGATCATGTGTATGTTAACATTTTTTTCTTATTTTGCCGAGTACTATCACCCCCTGAAATATCTGCACGTCATTAATTTACACCCTGTATACGTGACACCGAAAACCCTCTCGAATTTTATGGAGATTTGAAATTTCGTAATAGATACAGATTTAGCAAAGATACTGTTCTTTATACAATTTTACCGCTAATAGCAGACCGCTTTATGACTGTGAACAATCGTGGTTTACCATTTGCTCCCCTTATACAGTTATTAGTATGCTTGAGATACCTCGAAACTTTCACTTTAATAAACACCACTTAATTTAAGAACTTACGAAACTTAAGAAAGAACTTAAGAAATTTTTAGGACCAACAATTCGCACGTGCCTCAACAACAAACGTACAAGAAGTTATAAATACTAAAATATATTGACGTTTATATCAGCGTGGTACAACAAAAGTAACAAAAAACCCTAGGTTACTCGGTGCTTTCCTGAACTCCGCCGAAACTTCACGAAGTCGCGATTATAAGATACACAGCAGGTTAAGCAAAGCACATGACTTGAGGTGTTCTTGGCTGACGACGTTTTTATAAAAAGTTCTTGCGCATTGCCTGTTATTAATTTCTTCAAGCTTCTCTAACATTTTCTTTTGATACTTTCGTTTTTTATAGAAATAAATCTTTTTCTTACTTATTTGTAGTCTTCCTGATTTTCGGGAGTCTCGTTCGTTAGCATCTTTAACCAAGCGTTTTTTCCTTTTTCCTAGGATTCCCTCACATTCTTTGTTAAACCATCCTTCTCTTTTCTCACTCGTTCTTGGTTTTAGATTCTTGTAGGCGGCCTGTGTTACTACTTCTTTTATTAGTTGCCAGTTTGCTTCTATTTAAGTCGATTCCATATAGGTATCCACCTGTTTGTCTATTATTTTCTTCTAAATTGTATTTTCTGATCTTCATTTTTTAGGAATTCTCTGTTCCATCTTTACTTTTAACTAATTTTTTCCGTTTGTTTTTGGTAACTGTAATGTAAATTTAATACGGGCCAAGTGGTCTGATCATGTGTCAACTCCTTTGCAGTTTTTTACGTCGTCCACACAGCCAACGTGCTTTTCTTCAATTAAAGATAACTTTAAATTAATTTAATGATGAGATCGTAATACAGACTTATCGGAATAACTAAAATTTACTTTCAGTTGCATTTTACTTACACATTTGATTGATTTATAAATTCAAATGATTGTTTCCTCGTATTAATTTTTCTACTAATAAAATCTGCATTAATATCTGACAAAATAACGAACTCCGATAACAAACCTACTTTGAAACAGCTGCTTTCTTGTTTCAAGCAACTTCCTACCTGCTTAGTTTCGCAGAAATAACCACATTCTTATGAGATAAATGTAAGTAATGTATGAAGATAAGGTTATTATGTAAGATAGAAATCTGATACTTAACTACTACCCTATATGTCGGTTATACTTAGTATCCTGTAACCTGTAACCCTCCAAATCTACACATTCTCGTCAAAACATAACAAAGGTAAAACGTCAGCTGGTAGTTACCCTTAAAAATAGCTCCTCGCATTTAATATATGGCCGCTGTTATTGTTATAGACGGTGTATGCATCACATCTAGCATATTAATTTGAAACCTTAAAATAACGGTTTTTAAACAGTCTGAACACGAAGGAAGTTAAGGAGCAGGAGAGAAATTATATACAAAAATATCTACATTGAAAGATGGAATAGGAATAGGAAAAAGAGAGATTTAAATAAAAACAAAACCATATCGTAATTAAAATCGAATAACTAAAGAATAATTTTTTCCGTCAAATGTTATTTCTTTTTTACTTATTATTAAAATCCCTGGCGTATTTAAATATGTTTTAAGAAGTTTCTTTATTTAAACGAAACTTCACATTTGATTAATGCTTATTAATTTAAAGAACAAAAAATGCTAGACAGAATTTTGCGGTTAGTTTCTTAGAAAAACAAATAAACTACCATTAAATCAAAATAATACCGTCTTATGTACAAAATAAATATATACATATGTACGTGTTTACAAATAAAAGTGGTTCTTCGGCAACCGTACGCCTCCGGACAAGTAACTTCTGGATTTATTTATTTCCCTGTTTCTACCTTTCACAGCTGGAATTAACAAAATCTTGTTTCTATCAAAAATTTTGTTTCTAAAAGTGTTATACGAAAGTAGGTATAATTTTATTATTACCTGATTTCTGGTTTCTGTATTTTATGGAAATCAGGTAAGACCCATTGGGAGAACCAACGTTGTATTTATACTAAATTTGTAAGTCAGAGTTCTTTAACTAAAAATTTACTTTATATTAAAAGTTTTATTTTCTACTGATCATGACTACGAGGGCCAAATATTGTTACTTATGTATTTATTATTGAATGAGTTAATAAGCTTTTATATTAATCTCAGTAAAATTTGCAAAAATATGTTTCGAAACGTGATAATTGAAAATAAACACAAACACAGTCTACGTTTCAGTACTTGTGTTAGGAGGGTTTTTGCTTTTATCTTCAACTCTCGTAGTTCCGTTTTTATGTTGAAGAAGTGAATAAGGTTTTTTTCTAAAAAAACAAAGCTACATTTGTAAAAAAAAGTTTAAGCTCGTTCTGCTAATGCCATAATTCTACTCAAACTACTTGTAGCTATATTTAAAGATACGTATTTAACATTTTATTAAAATTTAGGAGGGGAACATTAAATGTAAAACAGAAACTATATTTATATTTCAGTTCTAAGCAAGTATACACATACATACATACAATGCTTTAAAATTTAAAAAATGCCAGATGTGTTGCTCATTATGTAAACTATAGGCTTTGTGAAATCTATAAAGCATACTGCTTATATAGGGCGATTTTGCAAAATTCAAATTGGTTGGTGCAAAATGACGAAGTAGTCGACACGTGGTAAGATACTTGGCATCTACATTGCACCTAATAAATAAGCCAACAAAAGGAAATTCTGAAAAGAAATAACTAAACTGATACATTTTATGTTTTAAGTAGATGTAATCGTAGATGTAACTTTTAAACTGAGTATACTTTTATGGTACGTTATAGAAGAATATTTCTATAGGAACAGGCTAAGAAATAGTCACAAAAAATAAAATTAGATGGGCTATGAGGGAGTTTGCCCCATTAACATCGCCGGACGAGTACAAGATCTACCCTGTATTCTGCAAAGGTGTTTAAACACCCTAACGCCATATTGAATCAAGATATTTCCAACCAGTATTGTCTTACGGTATATACCAGAGCAATGGAGGGGGACAAAGCATTTAGATCAATAAGTTTGACATAGTGATTGATCCTCTTAAAGAGAAACTATTCAACAGAAACTAGTATGCCTACATCACCGAGCGTTCGACAAGAACTGTACTAGGTACTTAAATTGTTTACTAGAATAGAGAGGGCTTTGATAGAACAAGATTACGCACTAGGATGCTTATTTGATATTCAGGGAGCATTCGATCATGTAAACCTGGCGACTATGGAGAAAGTAACTATTAGTAAGGAGAGATGTACAGACATCTGTAATAGAATGGATAAAACAAGTCCTACAAACAAGAACGTTAACCGGTGGTAACTGGACGGCATCTAAGCATCCTTTGCGAAATATTGCAACAAGCACTAAAGATAGTACAAATGTGGTGTAAGCGGAATGGTCGTTCAGTTAATTCGCTGAGGAGTGAACTCATTCTGTTCACAAACAAAAGAAAGATAGTGGGTTTTAAGGGACCTACATTATTTGCAAGGGAACTGCAGTTACAGCAAGAAGTCAAGTACTTAGAAGATATTTTCGTCAGGAAAGTTAACTGAAGAAACACGTAGAAGAGGGCTGTTGTAGCACTACGGCAATGTCGACGGGAAGTGGACAGACGGCTGAGACTTAAGCTTTGGTTTCCTAGGAAGCGGTGCCGTCATTTAACGGCTGTAAAAATACGGTGGGTGACGTCAGAAAAACGGTGAAAAAACACGGCCGTCGCGAATTATTCCGAACTGTTATGTCTATTTTAACTGAACTATATACACAAGACACACCGCCAAAAAACGTTGCTGAACTGATTCGTACCGTACTGGCCCACCGCTTCAGATGAGACGGCACCGCTCTATTACGTTGGGTTACGTTGGGTGTGCGCTACCGCTCTTTTGGAAAACACTTCGCTTAAAAAACACGACACCGTTTTTCGTGACGTCACCCACCGTACTTTTACGGCCGCTAAATGACGGCACCGCTTCCTAGGAAACCAAAGCTTTACACCTAAGATTACCCACTGGATATACACCATGGTTATAAAACCACGTATACTGTACGCGGCATTGGTATGGTGGAGTCAATGTGAAGTGATATATGTAAAGAAAAAGCTGGGACATATTCAACGACTGGCTTGCCTAAGTATAGTGGGTGTTATGAGAACAACGCCAAACAAGGCAATAGAAGAACTGCTAGCGATGCCACCAATACATCTAGGGGCGGAGAGGATGGCAATGATGGGGTGCTACAGATTAAAGAGGACAGGTGAGTGGAGAGGAAGAATAAATGAGAAAGGACATATGGTTATATTAAAAAGGCTGCAAACTAACGTACTGGCCATAAAATGCCCAGGCAGTATTAAGAAGGAGTATAATTTTAAACTAAACTTTGAAGTTATAATATCGATGCGAAGAGAAGACGTAAGGATACCCGACTCTGAAGGGACTATACTGAATCAGTATATTGATGGGTCAAAGACAGAACTGAATGCAACAGGGACGGGAACTTATATACCAACAGCAGGGATCAGTGTATCAATCCCAATGGGCAACAATATTACCGTCTTTCAAGCTGAAGTCATAGCAATTTTAGAATGTGCAGGACTAGAGCATGTGCGAGAATCAGGACAGGAAGCAGTTCACATACTCTCCGACAGTCAAGCGGCGCTGAGGATACTAACATCATGTAACGTAAACTCGACGTTAGTAAAAGAATACAAACATGCATTGTGTGATCTTGGGCGAAGAAAGAGATTAGGACTAGCATGGGTCCCAGGACACAGTATAGTGGTGGGCAATGAAAAGGCCGAGAGGTCACGAATCTGGATCTAACCAAGATTTTAAAGTTAGTCAGATTAACGGAGAGATTCGAATGAGAGTAGACCACGAGAGGGGGGGGGGTATGGACTCGTGACGCTTTGACCGAAGGAAGGTCATACCCGTACGCCCAAAATTCATCTATCTATAGGAATAGGCTCTAAATGGAGTTGGGCCTTTTTAAAATAAAAAATAAACAGTAGGCTTTGCTATTACTATCTGCGTTTTTCCATATGATTTTCAGTATGTATTAATTATTTCTACAGCGAGCTTAATTATTTTTAGCAAACATTTTATGAAAATTGGCAAAAAAATAATAAGTTATGCTGTTAGTCTTTGTTGCGTAGAGGAGCAGCAAGTAAATCAACCAAGGGTCTCGGGTTCGATCTGCAGGTGAGATGTTTAATGCGAAAAGAATCTGTTCTCTGTCCTCTTTTTTGATACAAGGTAAAACTGTAGGTTCTATGCTACTGCGATATTGCGCATGTTAAAAATCAGGGATGGAGGTGCCTGTTCTTTTAGAAATAAAAATGAATCAAATACCTACGTTTGTTTACATAGATTTAGTAATGATATATCTAAATAATAATATTAAGGTAATGTCTATAAATTATAATAATTTAATAATTTTTTAAATATAAAGATACCATTTCTAAACCCAACAGGGCAGGGTTTTAATTAATGCGAAACGATTGTACCATTATATGTATACATAAGCTGCAACATCTCTATTATGGTTAAAGAACACAACAGATTAACTAAAAAGAATAACTTTTCAGGCGTTTGTAATGCATACCCTTAGAAGTGGTCCACCCCTTTGGCATTTTTTGAACTTTGAGAGATGTTGATTTATTCATTCATTAAATAATTACAGAGTTATTAATTTAGTACCAATATGCAATTTGTAAAGCATCGAAAGATAATAATATAAAGTTTCAAATTAAATTACTCCAAATCTTTCATATACTACAGAAAGTGTTTGCAGAAAATATACATACAGGGAAATTTTCTTTTTAGTATACATATACCCTATGTATACTTTTATAATAAACGCAAATAGGCAACCCACTATACACTATAAACGTTAAAAAATTAGCATGCTGTGGCAAAAATCATCAAATTAAGTTAATGTCAAAAAATTAGTCTTTAACTGTTGCTGTTTTTATTTTCCTTTCTATTTTGTATTGTTGATATTTTATGTTTTAGAATAATCGTTGAATTAAAATTATGTTGATATTCCTCTAATTTTGATTTATTTTTTATTTACAAACATGAAATATAACCTTTACGCACCACGTGACGTGACGTTTATAGTGTATAGTGGGTTGCCTATTTGCGTTTATTATAAAAGTATACATAGGGGATATGTATACTAAAAAGAAAAATTCCCTGAAATCGCACACTTTTACAAAGGAACACATTTTAAGAAATTTTTCAAAAAGTAATTGAATATTCGTAAATTTAAACTGATAGCAGTAATTAATTGTTAAAGCAGTTTATTTTAAATGCTTTTGAGAATAAAATTCAAGTTGATGTACTTTTTCCAAAGCTTTTGCTAAGGTGAACCATGACATTTTGCTGTACAAATTGGCAACTTTTAGTTTTCAGATTTACCTGACGAAGGGAACTGATAGCTGTGTATAAAAGGGCTCGGTCTCGTACGTAAGCATCTCGGGCTCGATTCCTGAGAGCTGCGGTGTCCACATGTTAAGGGGCGGTCCCGGTTATCACAGTTGCATGCTTTGATAACCGCTAATCTCGTAACACTGCGGATCGGTCTTTTTCACTTCTTCGGATGGACAAGCTTAGCCTCCTGTCCGGTATACAGTGGCGTAGCTACCATATAGCAAGAATAAGTAAAGCTTACGGGCCCGCAAGGCTTAGGGGCCCCGTGGTTCTTAAGGGCCGGTTTACATACAGGGTGTCCCAACCATCTGGGATTTTTCGATAGCGTCTTTATTATTATAATTATGTCAAAATATTATTAAGAAAAGTTGTAGGGTTTGATGTTCTACATATTCTAAAATTATTTTCATATGTACAGGGTGTTCCGTAAACATGTGACGATACAAAGTTGTGTTTTTTTAAATGGAACACCTCATATTTTTTTACATATTTGGATTCTCCCTTCCATGGCGATTGCAACGATATAACATTATATGGGTCTATTGTTAATAGTTCCGTAGTTATTCATTTGTTTGTGATAAAAATAACCTCACTTTGAACGAATATAACACCGTAATTACACCGAAATATTAACTATTTTTCAGGGTACAATTTTTCGGATCTATTTTTAATAGAACTGCGAAGATTAAGAGGCTCTAGGTATTTTCAATATACAGGGTGATCGAAATACGCGAACCTCAAGATTTCTTGAAAATTTTAAATAGAACGCCCCATATGCGTCTATGTCATTAAATAGCCGCTTTCTTAAGCTTTCAGAAAATACCATATTTGTTGGGTCCATTTTTAATCGTTACGAAGTTATGTTAGTTCCTTTGTCATATTAGGGATTCCTACGCGAACTCTGCTGTCAATTTAATGAGCGATTGCACCAACTGCTGATTGTTTTTATCGTTGGTTGTTTTGAGCAAAATCGCATCGAATATTGTTTATAAATACTTTTTCTGCCGTAAATACGTCACGTTTGATGCGATTTTATTTAAACAACCAACAGTTAAATATTATCGACGAGTGGTGCATTCAGCCATAGGAATGCTTAGAAAACAGTTGCATTTAACAACTATAAAACAATTGCTAGAATATTTGTCAACAAAAACAACGGTTTCTGCGCTTCTGCCACAGTTTTTGTAGGGTTTGAGAGAAAAGCTTAGAAATAATAAATTTCTCGAAGGAAGAGTCAATAAATATGATTTATATTTTGGGTGAATGCAATCGAAATAGTTTATTAGCCAATCGCGTATATGCAGCACGGTGAATAGTGAATACTGAAGTTATTGGTCCATACTTTTTTAATGAACCATTGACCGGGCAGAGATACTTGAATTTTTTACAAGGCGGGTTATTAGAAGATGTTGGCCTTCGAACTCGCCATTTAATGTGGTTCCAGCATGATGCGGCTGCACCCCATAATTATTAGAGGGTACGAGAGTTTTTAAACAACTGGAGAGCGCAAAGGTGGCTCGATTGAAATGGTCCCCTACCATGGCCCGCGCGTTCTCCCGATTTAAGTCCAATAGTTCTTTTTGTGGGTCCATATAAATGACCAAGTTTACCAGGAGCCACCAACTACAATAAAACACATGAAAAATCGGATAGGAAGAGCATTTGCTGGTATGCATATCCAAACCCTATGCCACGTTCAGTTGACATTACTAAGACGTTTACGTCTATGCATTGAAACAGAAAGGAGAGTTTTTGCACACTTGCTGTAATGATAACTATTTTTGTAATAATGGCTTTTTTTGCAAAACTTGTTGTTGCAGTCTGTCTTCCTGCTTTTTTTAATCTTTTGTAGTTAATGTTCGTTAGTTTCTTAGTAAATTGTTTTCTATTTTATAAATAAAAGTTTCATAGCGCATTAAGATTTTAGTTATTTACTAATATTACTAATTCATTATTTCTAGGCTTTTCTATCAAACTCAAAACTGTGACATAAGCGCAGAAGTCGTTGTTTTTGTTGACAAATATTCTAGCAATCGTTTTCGTAGTTGTTAAATGCAATTGTTTTCTAAGCACTCCTATGGCTGAATGCACCAATCGCCGATAATATCCAATCTTTCGTTGTTTAAACAAAATCGCATCTAACGTGACCTATTTACGGCAATAAAAGTATTTGTAAACAAAATTCGATGCGATTTTGTTCAAAACAATCAGCAGTTGGTGCAATCGCATTCATTAAATTGACTGCAGAGTTCGCGTAGGAATCCCTAATATGACAAAGGAACTAACATAACTTCGTAACGATTAAACATGGACCCAACAAATATGGTATTTTCTGAAAGCTTAGAAAAGCGGCTATTTAATGACATAAACGCATATGGGGCGTTCTATTTAAAATTTTCAAGAAATCTTGAGGTTCGCGTTTTTCGACCACCCTGTATATTGAAAATACCTAGAGTCCCTTAGTCCTCACAGTTCTATTGAAAATAGATCCGAAAAATTGTACCCTAAAAAATAGTTAGCATTTCAGTGTAATTACGGTGTTATATTCGTTCAAAGTAAGGTTATTTTTATCACAAACAAATGAATAACTACGGAACTATTAATAATAGACCCATATAATGCTATATCGTTGCAATCGCCATTGCAGGGAGAATCGAAATATGTAAAAAAATATGGGGTATTCCATTTAAAAAAACACAACTTCATATCGTCACATGTTTACGAAACACCCTGTATATATGAAAATAATTTTGGAATATGTAGAACATCAAACCCTACAACTTTTCTTAATAATATTTTGACATAATTATAATAATAAAGACGCTATCGAAAAATCCCAGATGGTTGGGACACCCTGTATATTACGTTAGATTCTTATTAAACTTATTAAAATGTCAGATGAAGATATTTTAACTAATTGTGAATATCTCGTAAACAAATATTCAGAAGTACTGTTTTCCCAGTTTTCTCTTCATTTTATTGATTTCATTTCCTTAATTAGAAAATAGTTCTTCTTTTCGTTACTAATAACAAAGTGCAACCTGTTAGACAGTGAATTTTCTGAAACTTTTACTGTATTTCTTTTATTCCTTCGGCTTCCTGTGACGGTAGTTAGTGCGAAAAGGACTTTTAATAGACTCAAAATTATAAATGATTACAAAAGAAATGCTATTGAACAAATTAGATTGAGAGATCTTTCTATGCTATCTACTGCGCATGAACAAGCTGCTAAAATGAATTTAGTAGATTTAATTGATCATTTTGCAAATGTAAATTCCAGAAAGGTCAAGTTTTAAGTTTTAAATTAAATAGGTTGCTGTACTAAAATGTCTTTCATTTTTTATTATTCTGTAATAGGTTTTCTGTTTGTTATTTTAAATTTTGTATAATATCCTGTTTACTATTGTTATTAGGTATATATTATAATCAGGTTTTCGGTTTTATACGTGTTTTGTGTTGAGAAAATATATATTTTTATGCAATATGGAATTGAAAAGGTGTTATTATTTACATTTTAATTTTTAATGCAGGATAAAGGGCCTAAATTAAATTTTTTGCTTATGGACCCAAAATGTCTAGCTACGCCACTGCCGGCATACATGCAAAGAGGGCTCACAGAACTCAAACGTATAAGTTAATAACAGGCTTTGGCCATAAGAGAAAAAAGACTAACCTGACTAAGTATCATCATCATCATCAGTGGTGCTACAGCCCTGTAAGGGCCTCGACCTTCTCAATCGTCTTCCGCCATTCCTTTCGATTTTGTGCTCTTGTCTTCCAGTTGGGGGCACCGATAGTTCTTGCATCTTGTGTTACACCATCAACCCATCTAAGCCTTGGCCTGCCTCGCTTTCTACTCCCTGCCGGTTCAGTACTGAACACTTTTTTTATGGGGTTTATTTCACTAGTTCGGACCACATATCCTGCCCAGCGCAGTCGTTTCTGTTTGACCGCCGTGACAATATCTCTTCCGTTGACCTTATTCTTGTATAGGTTATATAGTTCAAAATTATATCTGCGCCTCCATGATCCATTTTCTTGTACAGGTCCGAAAATTTTACGTAGTATTTTCCGTTCAAAGATGAGTAGGGAGTTCTCGTCCGCTTTGGAGATGGTCCACGTCTCCGACCCGTATGTTAGCACAGGGATTATTAGGGTCCTATATATTCTCAGTTTTGTTATTTGTGAAACTCGTTTATTAGAGAGATGCTTGGATAGACCATATTAGCATTTATTGGCGCTTAATATGCGCCGTTTGATTTCCTTCGGGACGTCATTGTTTGGGTCGACTTGTGTGCCTAGATAGGTGAATTCCCTGACTGTTTCAAAATTGTGGATATCGGTGACTAAGTTTTGTCCTGCTTGGCCAGCTCTAGTGCGTGACGTTGTTGACATGTACTTTGTCTTTACTACGTTTATTTGTAATCCCATATTTTCTGCTGCGGTTGCTAGGTCTGAAACAGTTTCTACAGACTTTCTTGTGGTTCTCGTTATTATGTCGACATCGTCTGCGTGTGCCAGAATCTGTGTCGACTTAGTAAAAATGGTTCCCCTGGTTTCAAGGTTTGCATCCCTAATGATTTTCTCCAAGGCTATATTAAACAGTTGGCACGCTAGTGCGTCTCCCTGTCGCAGTCCTTTACAGATCTCAAAAGGTTCTGATATGTCGTTTTGTATTTTAACTGCAGACGTGGTCTTAGCCATAGTCATTCTGACTAGGCATATTAGCTTCTCTGGAACTCCTTGTTCGTTCATAGCTTCAAAGAGGTTTGGCCTAAGGATATTATCATATGCGGCTTTAAAATCGACGAAGAGATGATGCATATCTATGTTAAATTCTCTAGACTTCTCCAGGATTTGGCGTAGGGTAAATATCTGGTTTATGGGTGAGCGGTTAGGTCTGAATCCTGACTGATATTGTCCGAGGTGCGCTTCAGAGTATGGTTTTAGTCTTTCATTTAGTATGTTTGATAATATCTTGTAGCACGTGTTGAGAAGAGTTATTCGCCTATAATTTTGGCAGTCTAACTGATCCCCTTTTTTATGTAGTGGACATATGAGTCCTAAACTCCATTCTTCTGGTACTTCTTCCTCAGCCCAGATTTTGTAGATGATATTATGCATATACTCCATAGTTCTGCCGAGATGCCATCTCTACCTGGGGATTTGTTGTTGTTTAGCTTTTTTATGGCCGCTACCACTTCATCCATTGTTGGGGGTTCTAGCTGCTCCTTATTTTGGAACTCAAACTCTGTATTTCCTGCTGGTTCGACCGCCAACTGCTCTTGAAAATACTCTGTCCATCTTGATATGATGTCTTCTTTATCACTTAGTAAGTTTCCTTCTTCCCTCAGGACTCCAACCTTAGCCCCTTCTCTTTTTAACCCTTATTAATGATATAACATTTGCTGTTAAATCGTCTAAATGTCTATTATTTGCAGTTAATTTTAAATTATACGTGAGATGCCAATAAAATAAGTTCCAATTAAAACAGGAATTGCTTGCAAAACATTTTATTACTATTTTAAATACACACCTTACACTTCTTTTCTACATAGTTTCCACCATTGTGGAGACTTTCACCATAGTGGGACAGTAGTAGTTGTATCTCTTCGTCGTAGAAAAGCGTCGCCTGTGATGCAAACCACTCGTTAATAGCTTGTTTGGCCTCGTTGTCGTCATGGAACCGCCGACCACCAAGGAACCAAGGAAAAATTTCTGATACCGGAACAGTTGCAAATTTCTCTGTGCAAGGTCCAACACAACGTTACAAATTTGAGAGTAAATTTCAGGTGCTTTAGTGATCTTTGCAGTGGCGTAGCTAGGGAGGTGCGGTCCGCCCCGGGCGGCACTTTTTAAAGAATAATTAGTTTTAAATATCTTTCAATTCCTCATTGTACTTTCAGCCTTACATAAGATGAAGCGAATAAAAGAAAGTGGTGCAGCCTTTCGAAAAAAGAAAATGGCTAGAGAGGAAGGCTTAAAAAAGAATGAAGGTGCACTACTTAAATACGTCAGTCGCGAAACGACTACTACTGTTGTTAAAGCGGTCTCCGAATTCAAACCATAGTCAAAGTCAGGTGATTCTTCAACATAATCAAGCGATAAGGAGTGCACGGGGAAATGCTGTGAGTGTTGTGTAGAACATTTAACTGGTGAAGTAGAAAATAGAGTTACCAGGTCAGAGGCCGGCGTACTGCTTGTTGCGTTACAATCGTTTTCCTTCCTGTGCTTTCTTGGCCTATGGGAATCCGTCCTTCTAGAAATAAACGGCACACAGGTCTACCTTCAAACCAAAGGATTGAATATACAACAGTGTGACATAAAACTCGAGGTTTTAAAAGCAGTTCTAACTAAAAATAGGGACAAATTAGTTAACAATTCAATAGCTTACGCCAACGAAATTTGTGATGACCTGGGAATAGTCATGGATCGTCGGTGTAGAAAGAAGAAACTGACGGGAGGTGAAGAATCACGAGATGCTGAATTGTCATACGAAGCTGAGTTGAAGAGGGAAATGTTTGTTTCAGTGGATAGAGTGATCGAAGAAATCATCACGAGATTTCAACAATTACATGTTCTTGCTGAAAAATATGCCTTCCTTACTCCACCGAATCTTTTGAATGATAAATTCGAATGTCAACTAAATCATGATCGCAATGACATAAATAAGGAATAGTTCTTCGTTGAGAGAAAAAGACTTCAGAGTTTTATTTCTGTAGCTGCTACGCAAGACGAAACACAGACGTGGAAGGACGGTCCCCTTGAACTTTTGCAGTTTATTTTAAAATACAGCTTCGAGAACTCTGTTCCAAATATTGTGATATTACTGCGAATTTTTCTCACAATTGCTGTAAGTGTTGCTAGTTGCGAGAGGAGTTTTTCGAAATTAAAACTTATTAAGAACAACCTAAGATCTACGATGAATACCTTGCGGTTAAGAAATCTTACTATACTATCTATAGAACAGCAACTAAGTGATGGAATAGACTTTGACAATGTAATTGACGATTTTGCTAATAAAAAGGCGGGATGTTGAAAGATTAAAGTTTTATTTCAAAAATAAACATAAACATTGTAATTTATTTCCCCTATACGTCATTTCATTTTGACTTGTTCTAGTATCTTTGGTATATTGAGAGGGGCGGCAAACCCAGGGACAGCCCCGGGCGGCAAAAGTTCTAGCTACGCCACTGGATCTTTGCATTCAAAAAGGCTGAGTTTCATATGCCTCAATAGCGAAATTTAAACTTCCTTTCAGGGTATCCCTCGTATAAACAAGTACTTGATAAATTCGAGTGCATAACATGATTTGGAATATATAATTGGTTAATTAGAAATAAATTAGCATATAACATAACGTAAACAAATATCACATATACACAGACAGCAGGAGTAACGAGTACGTTTCTTTTCTTTATAAAAATTAACTTTCGAGTTTCTGAAGTACCTACACGACTTCGGCATTAAATTTGACAGTAGATTGACATTTAATAATCATATTGATGATATTATTACCGCATCATATATGAATTAGGCTTCTTAATAAGAAACTGTAGGGATTGCCAAAAAATCGTTCTGCTTTAATATTGCTATTTCTTAGTCTTAACAGGTCAGCATTGGAGTATGGGATAATTGTCTGAAAGCCTTCTTAGACTCTTCTTAGCAATATCAGATAAATAATTTGGAGAATATTTAGAAAAGATTTGTTAATGCTCTTTAATTAATAATTATACAAAACTGTCAAAGGAATTTCAAATTCAGTTGCTAGAAGATCGAAGAAGTGTTCCACAAATTTTAATGTTAAAACTATTCGTTTGACAATAAGATTCTTTTTGGTTCACTCTCTAATGTTCCTAATAAAGACATTTGAACTTGTAGTTTTTACTATAGATGCTCTATATCAAATTTTCAAATGAATTGTTGTTAGATGCCGCACTTTTAATGAAATCGTGATATCTTGAAAATGCCATTTAACACCTTTAAATTAGAATTGCTCAACCATTTTAAATATTTTTAAGTTAATAGGTTATAATGTAACCGAAAATAAGTTTTGCTTTTTATACTGCTACAATTATTGCAATCACTACAGTTGTACATCTTCAGTTTATTTTTTATTATTTTTTTGTAGATATGTTAATTTTTATTCTTTGATTTTGTTTTATAATTGAACATTTACCTGCAGAACAAATATGACAATAAATAAATTGATTAATTAATTACAAACTCTAATAATTAAAATCTAAAATATTTGTTGAAACATAAAACATAAAACTGAAATTGATCATAGCCATAATATATAAACAATTGACTAAAGTTCTTTTGCTTTTCCTTTTTTTTTCTGAATGGATGCATTACTTGTAATTCTTGATATTTTCAAAAATAAAGCTAAAGCTTGCTTTAAAAAAATACCAAAAAATATACTTACTTTTGCATCTACATTAGTACCATGCGATTGTCATTGTAAAGTCTTCTTTTTATACAAACCATCCAGTATGTTTGTCACTTCGTAAGTACTGCTAAATTTAGTTGTATCACTTAACCCTGGTAATTAGGAAAAGTTCTAAGTTTTTTTTTTACTTTAAAGCTTATAAATTATTTAAAAAAGTTTTTGTGTTTCTTCTTCTACTTTTTATCTCGTGCACGATTTAGGCGTGCAGCTACTAAATGTCTCAACATGTACCGTACAAATAGATTCAATTACCACACAGGCAATTAGTAGGAACTGTCTTGTCCTACTTTATCAGATGGTGAATAATTTGCCTCCTTGGAAGTGTAAGCAGCTCATGCCCTTTTGGCACACATATGTATGTATCCAGTATTACGTAAGTAACAAATCATTAAATGTTTTAGAAAATACAATAACAGGTTGCATTGCAGAAATTTGAGATTGTTTAAAATCATTTTTAAATAGCTTACCTCTTTAAAATTTCTGATGCATTCACATCTCCTCTAAAACAATATAATTATATCACAAACCAGGCACGACTCATCGCTGGGAATACTTACTAATTGGCAATAGTGTGTTAAAAAGACACAAGAATTAAAAAGAAACCTTTATTGACATTTTTTGATATATTAATTATTCTAATTATTTACAATATAGTACACACTAAAAATTATATATACAATATTTGGTCTTTTCGAGACTAACATCTAAAATAAAGTATATCACAACATTTACATACGCTTACGGCAATGTTCTGCATAATAAAACAAGGAATACTGATAACAGTCGATGTATCGCACTCACATTCAAAGAAATGTTATAATCACTTTAGATTTATTTTATAAATATAGTTTACATTATATTTTAATCAAAATCACCTACAAAAACATACGTTTATCGAGCTTCCTGCAGTTAATTAATAAAAAAAGGTTAATTTTAGAATCTTTATTTATTTTTAATCGTTAACAAAATTGGGGAAAATAGGAACTTTACAAAAGTTTCAAGCACAGCTTTCTTAACATTCTCTTCAAATTACAAAAATAGTAATCTTAAATGCCAGAAGTTCAACAGTAAGCCACACTAACGTATTAAAAATATTCAAGAAAAACCTGTTGGGAGGATGTAAGTGAAATTTAGTATATTAAATAAATAATATTCATACCTGTGGCTTCATAAATTATTAACCAAAATTCTTAATATTTATTTGAAGATAAAAAGGTCAAATTTGAAATTCAAATTACTAAAGAGGAGCTTCCGTCATAAATGTATTCAAGATGCGCATGCGAAATTCTGGCATTTCGTTATTTAAAATACAACTCACACGTACAGATTTTAAATTATCAAGGAGCAAATCTTTGTGCATTTCCGCTTTCTATTTAATTATTAAATAGTTCCAAGCATAATTTGCTTGGTATTATATAAACGTGGATTTACTCTAACAAGAAGATTTATTTAAAAGTATTTCTTAAAATATGGCTTGAAGAACCCCGCCATTAAAATGGATAGTTTATAATATTTATTTAAACAAATATAATGGGCGTTCAATAACAAACAGTTTAGAATTAACCATATGTTCTGAATGGGCCTTCAGATATATTGCTTTACTTCGTTAAACTTTAGCGTTAATAATATTTTATCGTAATTATAATGAATGTTGAAGTTGAATGTAAATAACGTTTAACTTATTACGGGAGAACGTCCGTTTATCAAACCATAACCAACTTGAAATTGTTTTATTATCGGATCTTTGATTTTCAGTCTTAATTATCAAGAAATCCAATTTAAAGTCACTCTCAGTGACCAATGGAATTAAAAGTATTGTCTTAACTATAAACAACTGATAAAAATTATGTAATTCTAATTTGTTTTATATTTTTCAACGTTTCCTGAAGTAAGCTAAAACACTTCCTTTAATTCCATGGGTCACTCAGGATGACTTTAAATTGGATCAGTTCATATAACCCTATGTTTTACTTCAGTGAAGGAATAAGGTGGTCGATTCTAATTTAGGGCCTTTTCACTATAATTTGTTTCCTAATAACAATGCTATATTAAACGTACCTGCGAAGGATTGAAAAGCGTTTAATCTTCAAATGAGATTTTAAATATGTCAAAATAAATAAAATAGATATGATCTCATTAATTTCGATGTGCTTTCATTTTGTACAGATGAAATATTATATTTAGTAAATATTTTATATAGAAACAAGTATAAAGACGAAGGTTTTCAAGGAACTGGAATTTATATTTATTAGAACTAGATGTACTGGATATCATTAAAAGTTTCAACAATACTTTAACTTTAAATAAATTTAGTGCAAATTGCGAATCCTGCAGTAAAACTATTTTACAAACAAGGCCAAATCTCATCATCGAAAGGATTACTGCTTTTCCAAAAATTATAGAGTACAGTCAGATGTTTCGTTACTTGTGCGTTTCGATTATTGAATTACATAGTTTGTCAATAATGGACACTCCTAAAGGGAAATTTATTACATTACATAATTATGTACAAGCAAAGAGTATCACTATTATATTTTCTTTGGTATACTAACAGTTACAAATGGCAAAATATCTGCGCCCTACCAATATAAATTAAACTCGTAAACTCGAACAAATTATTGCTTGGTATGCCAATTTTGTCGAGCATTTCCTCCGCATGATTTACACTCTACAACTTCCAAATCTCAACAAAAGCCTAGAGAATGGTGATTTGCATCTGTTGATATAGTTAAATATGTTATTCTTGCAATGATGATATACTTTGCAGATAATAACATAACCACCGAGTCATTTAAGTAAGTGTGAGAAATGAAAAATGCAATTTTGATTTAGTCAGAATCCTTGTTTGTCTAAATAACTAAGACAGGTTTTCCTACTACATACCATGAGATCGAAAAAAAGATGATTCTGAGCAGGCCTTGACTAGTACAACACGATTGGCAAGACTGATTTCAAAATGTGGCAGTAGGTTAGAGGTTAATAAATGTCAAATAAATTAAAACACAAAACAGTATTTATTTAGGGAACAAACTGAAAACTAAGATGAATACATGTTAGAGTAGGTGTTCAAAATGTGATCCTTCACTAGTATTACCACGATAAACTTAAATAATTCTGGAAACAAGATTGCAATACTGACTTACATTTGAAATGTCACTGTCACATTATAATTCATAGGCATTCTAGAACCAGTGTAACCAATCGCGTTGTACTAGTCAAGGCCTGCTCAGAATCATCTTTTTTTCGATCTCATGGTACATACATGTTTAAAAATAGAGAAAGTGCAAATTTTGAAATCTGCTTCAACTGGTACTACACAGTAGAATTTGAACATTTTCCAAACAGAAAACTAATGTAACATACTAATTGCGATTCAATAATATTTGCTAAACTGCATTTGCTTTAATTTTCATACCGTTAAAACTAAAATAATTTTTGATGCCTTATCATCTTGACACCCCAAAATTAATTTTAGAAATAAGAATTCAAAATACCTATGTAAGTATAACAGAATTACAGAAAACCTAGCTTTAAAGGAATTGCCAATGAACCATCATAGCTAAAATTTTATATTCTAAAACTTTAATTTATGGTACATACGTGGCCGAATTATTAGCAATTTTATAGTTTTTGAAAGTAATAAACATTTGTTGAATAGTCTTAGTATTTCTGGTAAGTAAAATGTTTATTAAATTACATTTAATTATTTTAAAAGTCTGTCTCATCTATTATAAACCTGTTTTGTATAATACTTCAAGTCAAACCCCTTCCAAAAGAAATTCTTGAAATTAATGTTTATAAGTAATAGTCTGACTGTCCGTAAGGGTATCATTGTATTTACAAGTGAGCATTAATCCCTTGTCAGGCAACCTTGAGTAACATCTGCTGTTGAAGAAAACCCGCAATATGTCAAGAAGACCTGGAGAAGCATTCAGGAAGGAATATATTGTGTAACATGTAAAACATCCTATCAGTATCCTAATTTGAAGAGCGATAGGTATCTGTGTATGGAGTAGGAAAAGTACATGTTATAGAAGGAATTACGAATGCTAAACAGTATGGGGAAGTCGTCGACAATTGTGAAGTTCCAAGATGGTGCATCCTGCCAAATTGTATCAGAGTACTAAGGCTGCTAGGAAACAGTACAGTCACAAACTCCAAAGAGTTTTTAATGGGGTGAACTCAACAGGAAAACGAAAAAACTAAATCCTACAATTAAGCAAAGTGTCATAGACTGAAGATGCGTGGCATAATAAAGAAGCCATTAGGGAAATGTGTACGACTGCCACTGAAGAGATGCCATTTAGAATTAAAGTCGTACTGAAAGCTATGCAGGAGAAGGTCACCTGAAGTGTTAAAAAATATTGTAAATAATCTTGAATAAAAGAATATTCACAAAAGAGTAACAACAATTTCTACTAAGAAATGCATAATTACTAATAATTTGGCCACGTCTATGCATTTTCAGCCATAGTTTAAGGACCCAGCTTGTAAAAATGTGAAATTTTGATCGAATTCTTGAGTACTTTTTCCAGATTAACTGATCAATCCGCTGATGAAATATATGAAACGTAACCATCTGCGTGTAAATAAATTTTCAAAAATAATTATGAAAGCTTGTTGATGATTATAAGTTTGAAGAATAATCCTTAGAACTCTTAGAAGCATGCCACATTCTCTCTTTTCTAAACCTTTTTCAAAAGTAATATCAAAGTTCCATCTGCTTTTTACATTTCTTAAATAACTGAGTTTCCAAAACTATTATTTGTGTTTTACTTAAAATATAAATAGTTGATACTAGAATCTCAGCTTAATGCTTAAATTTTTTTAGTAAAGACGGTCAGTTTGGGCGATTTTCTCGATTACTTACTGTCGTAGTAGTAAAACGTTGTTTAGACAAAAACGCGAATATCGTACTTATTTCAGGAAACATGTAAACATTGTAACACATACAGATTGGCATAAAGATGTAATAATTTCGTAAAACACGTTTAATTTAAAATTAACATTTAATTAAGAGAAAGGGCAAATTATCACCAATTAAAAATAAAATTTCTATGCATTTGCATTTGATTTGATTACTCTTGCACTTTAGTTAATAGAATCGCGAACAAATTACGTAATCTTTAATTTCCGAGTAGTTTAAATTTCTTAGATTTTTCCAAACGTCTAAGCCAAGCTAGATCTATATAAAAGTATTATAAGCTGTTAGAGTACGAAAACAAAAGCTATTTCACGCTATGCATTCACCATTCAGGAATAAGTATTTTTTCTAAATAAATATACTAAAATTGTTAGGCGTACTTTGGAGCGGTGGACAGAACGGTTTTTCAGGGGTGGCAATCCTATGTAAGGGCTCGTTTGTATGTAGATGGGTTATTTTTATGTATTAATCTCTGTAGTTACTCACTAATGGTCGGACGAATAAATATTTAAAAACTTGCATAACAAGACCAAGATTCGGCAATGGCGCCCTAGCGTCCCTGTCCAACCGACCCTTACACTTCTTAGCAATAATACGAAGAAAGATCATGTCTTATTTAATTTGTAGTGCACAGTTAAGTTCAAATTAGAGCGTTAATTGCACATTTACTGAATACATTTACATTTTTGAACGCATACAAATCCGGCTCTTGCTAGTAACTAACGAGATAATAATCAGACTGATAATTATTGCGACAACTCTCGAAAACACAATAAAAATAAATCTAACAACGTAATAACATATTCACGGAAACGCTGTCTTGAATAAATAAATGTATAAAGCGATTGAAATACACCATCCCTAAGTGTAATACGGTATTAAATTAATAAAAGGTAGGAGAGTAATTAACACTAGTTATATCGATTAGTAATAATTTATTATATTGACAGGAGCAATTATTTCAACCTTTAAATTAAATGAGAAGGTGGGAAGAAACGATAACCTTTTCACTTGATTGTTGGAATATTACAACAGGAAATTAACTTCATTATAAACAACAACCTAAACAATGATTATTTAGCCCTTTTTAACTTTGTTTTAAAGGATTTTTTAAATTAATATTTGAAGTATCCATTTTGTTTCCCAGCGATTTTCAAAATAAAATGGCGTCATCAAGAGATGGAAAAATACGTCAGACTAAGCTTGTGTTAAGCTATGTGATAAGTAATAAAAAAAATGTTTAAAAATTACAGATAAGCGGTTATAGTAGCAATAAGTTATATTCAAATGAGGAAGTGCACGTGGGCAATTTTAATGCCGCACATAACATTACCGTTAATGTTTTGTTATTAGAATCATAAACACGATATGGTTGATATGGTTGGAATTTCAAATGGGACATAAATAATTTTCTACACAAAACAAATATTAATTTTAGATTTTTCTTAACACCTCAGTTTTTTATTATATTTCATTTGTTGTCCGCCTACTGCAAGAATTGTTTGATGAATTTGTAGTTTGTTAGGGTTCTTGGTATACTGATAAAATGGTCGCCAGTAAGAAATACCTTTAAACAAGTAATTTTAAAGAAGCATACGAGGAACAATGTTACCAAATTTCATTATTTCTTTAAATATAGGGATATCTTTAACTTTATAATAAAGAGTTCAAAGTTCGAAAGTTCAAGAATGCAAAAGCAATTGCGTTTTAATAAATTTAGCAATTAACTTCGACATCCAAATAGATTTATTTTAGATTGTTGTAACTTTGAAAACATTATTTCGCTCATTTCAATTTAGTTTTATTTTTTGTTTGCTTTAAACTTCATTTTGAACTTTAAATATTTTTACTTCTCTTGAAACAGAGAAAAATCTGAATTGATAGAAATTATATTAAGAGTCTGCTTCTGATCTTTCCAATCTCGAAAATTTTGAGAAATCCACGGAAAAATATCACACTGCTAAAGATTAACGGTGGCAAAAATTATAGAATTATAAAAAGATAAAAAATGCTACGCTTAGAAATTGCACTGAAAAATATATTCAACCGAAAATTAAAATCTGAATCCAGAAATATCGGAGACACCCTAGCGTTGTTTAGAGTCGTCCAAAATAATGATAAATACAATCAACAGATTGTTGATATTCTTCACCGAATGGAAAAGACACTCTATAAAAGAAACAACCCTAACTCCTGCAGCGAACATTTTTTATAAGCAATCAAATACTTCGTGCTAAGTTACACTGACTGAATTTTCATTTTAAAATTTCACATTCAGAATTAGAAAGTTTTAGAGCTTTTAGAAAGCTTAAGTTAAGGTAAATTTGACTGTGTTTTGATTTCTAATTACGAGGTGTGTTCAATTGACACCTATCCCTAGTTAGAGCCTAGAGCAAATACCAAACCTGTGTACAATGAAAGTCTGAACAAGCTTCATCAAGCAATAAGACGAAAAAGTCCAGGGAAGCTTTCACGTGGTGCCATTCTGCTTCACGAAAATGCTCGGCCTCATGTCGCCAATGTGGTAAAAGAAAATATTCAACAGAAGAAATGGAGGATTTTAGAGCATCCACCCTACAGCCTACAGCCCAGATTTATCGCCTTATGATTTCCATATTTCTGACGCAGAAGAACAAAACGCTGTGAAAGAATTCTTCAGTCAGCAGCCACAAGAATCCTATGAGCAGGGTATACATACATCGATTGGTGATACAATGGGATAGGTGCCTTAATTGTGGCGGTAGTTATTTGTAATTATATTTCTGAATAAATTTTTTATGAACTAAAGAGGGGTCCCAATTGAGCACACCTCGTACTTCAGAATAGGAAAGAATTTCATAATTAAATAAATATTTTCTAACAATACTGGTCAATAAAGAACACAGCGTACTTTCAAAACACCTTTTCCTAAAGTTTACTCGTATATAAGTTAGACATAACCAGAGCGTCAATATTCAACAATATTTTTTAAAGTTTAGGTCTTAGATTTTCAATTTTAACTTAATGTCGAACTTAATTAATACTTGGTTTATTCGAGCAAATCTTTTCAGTTTTGAATGTTAATTTCAAAGCACAGTTTTACGTAATAATAAAAAAATTGTGGGTTGAATTCTAATCTAAGAGACACGGTCGAATTTTAAATTAAACAGAAACATTTTGGGATGAAACACTAAAAGTAGGTATAAACTTGAAGTTTTACGTATTAGAAATGTTTTACATTCTTACATGTCTCATCGAAATACAGGCTTCATAAGTCAACGCTGGAATCTTTTTTGCGCCAAATTTTGCAAACCAAGATCTAGGCTTAAGTTGATCAAAGAAAATTGGGCGTTAAGTATAAACAACGCGAGCTTTATAACGGTCTAAATTATGCTTTAGACCTTAGGCTTTTAATTTCCCTTCTATTCAATTCCAATTTTCATAGATATTCAATAAATAAGTAGTCCTTAACTTTGACTCCGGTGTAATAGTTTTAAGTTAAAACTTAATGTTTAGATAAAATTTCTGATTTGATTTGATTCAGTTTCAAAATTCAATTTCTTGAATTTTGTTTCGTTTCTTGTTACTCTCAGTCTTATATTTCACCCAACGTGCTTCAGTAATATTAAGATTTTGTTTAAAAAATCTATTTTTAACTTTTACATTGCGACTTTCAGAACTTCATTTGTCTACCTTAAGTGGTAAAGTTATATCTTTGCATTACAATTTCACAGCTGAACTTATGTATTCTGTAAATTTTCATAGGAACGACTCACTTTACAAATAATCAAAATCCAATTTTGTAATTTTCGTTTAAATGTTTTCAATTTGAAAGACAGTAATTACGTCCTCATAATATCTATTGTTTGAAGTAACAAAATTTCTTCTGTATAAGTCTAACATCTTTTATTTAGTTAAATATTCTACGAAAATTGTTGCTTATAATATTTGTCCAAAGAACATTTGAAACTGTTAAAATCGCCATAAAAGTTATCATAGCAAATACTTAAACCACTTGGGATTGGCAAACATATAAGGATGCTGTGAATGGGGAATGTTTATACCGAAACTAATTTACATAAGAAAATACCAACTTTTTATTTATTACCCGAATAGCTGCTGGTAAATAAGCCAGTGATTTATTTCATTCCGATGGGTAGTCAAATGTAATAAAATAATTTTTGACTCGACTTTTTTTCTAACCTTTAAATTTTAGAATTTCTAAAACATGATTCCTCGAATTTTTAATTAATGGTGGCACGTTATTAAAAATATTTGACTAAATTAGTGATCTGGAACGTCATTTAAACATTCAAATGTCCGATGAAAGCATTTTATTTTTAATTGTCCAGGTTTTTATTTGTTGTTTTAAAATTTCGTACTTTTTAGAATCTTTTCAAATGTATTAAATGGATATTTTTAATTGAAAGAAAGCAACTTCTGTTTCTATTATGATAGTTAGTAATACAACAGGTGTATCGATCAGAAAACAGTATTCTGAATCTAAAGCACTGTTTGCTATAATCATACGGTCAGTTCCGCCTAACAACTACACCTACAGTATCTGTAATTCTTTAAAATTTTCGACTCAACATTTTTATTACCTTGGACTTGAACTTAGAAAATATTTGTAAAGATTATTGCGATGACAGTGATGCGAATATTTTTATAACTTAACCATTTAATCGTTGAAGTAAAGGGAATATCACAGGCCAATAAGCACTTCGAATTAGTTTACTTTGGTTTGAATGGTTGTCATAGAATTTCAGAAATACATTCTATTTTTAAAGATTTTAAGTTAGGTTATAATTTAAGCTTCCCTTCATAACATTTGCAAACATTACAACTATTAGGATTGTCTTTCTAGCGCCAGTAAATATCTCCTTAGAAATTCTTTCAAAAAATCTTCATATATCTACATTAAGAATCAGATTCATTTTCATTTATAAATGAATTTTTAAACTTTTAGAATTCGCTCAAACGTACTTTTTATTTTTAAAGGGCTTTGCTTAAAAAAAATAACATTTTGGAATAAACTTTACATATTTTAGTTGTTTCCGAAATAATCTAAGACGCTTGAGAAACTGGATTCCTTTGAGAATTTTTCTGTTTTTTACATTTTTGTGAGGCCTTGGCTGGAAATTTTGGGAGAACCTTTAATTTTCTTATTAAAAACATTTTACTTCAAGTTCAACAATAAGCTGCAGCTAACTGTATTCATTTCTAATTGAACTTTCAAATTTTTCGTTTGGTTGAAATTTTTTGAAAATTAAAAAAAGACTCATTTTATACGTGGATTCTTTCACAATCTAGTTAAAAATTTCGAAATCTTCATATTTTTACTAAGACATAAGTAATTAATAATATTTATACTTGTATCGTTATCCTTAATTGTCAGTCCAAATTTCTGCGAAATACCAATTTTAAAGTAGTGCAATTGTAATACCAAATTTGTAGTTTTGAAATAAAGTGCTTTATTTTTTCTTTTTTCTAAGTACAATTAAAAAATTTATATTTACAATTTAAAAATCAATGTGATCAGTAAGGAAACCCTAGTTTAATCAGCGAATTTTGAATTTTAAAATATTTTTAGTGTTAAAAACTTTCTTATAGGGTTTATTATTCTAAATTTTCGGTTTAGTAAATACTGAACTTAAAGTGAATTTTATCTAAAAGTTAAAGTTTATTCTACAAATTTTATATTTTGAAAGTTAGTTTCCTTTCTATGTACCTACGATCTTTACCTAGGGGGGTCCGTACATCACTTGTACCAGGAATTTCAGTTTTGATTATATTTAAATCATTTTAAAATTTGTTGTATATGCCAAACATTGGATTTTCTTAACGTTCAAAGATTGTCTTGTAGTGCCCCCGAATTTAATTTGAGAACAAAATTAATTCCTTCTTAAAAGTTATGTTTGATTTGGAATACCCTGCACAAGGGTTAAAGCTATGATAAGATTGATATGTTATACAGGTCATTCAAATTTTTGAAAATATGAAAGTTGTATTCATGTTTAATTCCTTCAAGAGAACACTATAAATTAATGACAATCTTATAAATTCAAAATATAAAAACTATAAAATTCACAAACCTGTTCGGATCTATTTTGTTTAAATCTTAAACCTTGCTTTGTTTACAATTTTTAAAAGATTAAATTTTAAAATGCCTAACATATATTAAAGAAAATCATTCATAATTAAATTGGATACACTATTCTATAATTCTTTAATTGTAACAAGGTTGAAAACTTTCTAAACACAGAGGATTTTAAACCAGTCTTGAAATGAAAATACGTACAAACATTTCACAAGGCAATTTCATTTCAATTCCATTTTGAGGAAACGTTTTGAACGGATTTTTATTATTCTTGATAATCCTATCGCACGGTGTCATGCAAAGATAAGAAATTAAAGAATTGTCAGTTTGCTGCCCTTGTTTTCTAATTCACAAGGCTTAATAAGCAGTTTTATTAAATAAAACACTAAACAATTTGAAATAAAGTGTCAGCAAAGAAAACACTTAAAGGATCCCAATACGTCGTAAGGTAATTAATTAAACACAGCATAATGTATAATATAATATAATAATAATTAATTTAAGTTGTTTTAGCTTCTAATTCCTTAAAGTGAAACGGAACAGCTAAAAGTTTAAAGAGAAATACCTATATCTTTATTTTACCTGACTGAATGTAAACAAAATTTTTTGCATTTTGCCAAAAAAAGTGGACTTTTTTTATCAAAAAATCATAAAGAAAGCAACACTTTTTTTAACTATTTAATTTTACATTTTGCATTAAGTAAGTATGCTTTAAATAAAATATTGTAAATTGTCAGTTTGACAACTGTCAATTCTCAAATCCTTTTTATCCTGTTTTGAGGGATTTAAAATGTAAAAATGCAAAAAAATATTGTGTACAACTCGTATGAAAGCATCTTTTTTTCACTCGTTTGATTGATGCACTCCGGCTTCGCCGTCGTGCATCAAACTTCAAACTCATGAAAAAAAGTATTGCTTTCATTACTAGTTGTACAAATAACTATTTAAAAACGATTTTTATTAAACAAACTGTGTAATAACTAAACAAAAATATATGCAGTGTGATTCACGAATCATTTAGGGTAAGTCGAGGATAGATGGCCATAGTTTTTCTTTTCGATCCTAAATCTAAAATTATTCGTCAAATGTGCTTAACTTTATAGTTATAGCGTACGTATACGTCTGTAGAATACCATTACAGTTGAATCAACACCGAAAATATAATTTAAAAAAAAATATGGCGGCATAAAAAAAAATCACCAGTTGGCCATCTATCCTCTGTACCTAGGAGAGATGGCCATATAATTTAGGATAGATGACCATACATTTTAACTTGGAAAAAAAGATACCTGGTGTAAATAAAAAATCTGTAAATTGTAATTCTTTTAATAAACTATTCCAAAACTCAGGCAGGAACATATTTAGTTAAGGAACATGAAAACAATTATGTAATAAAAACATCGGCAAAATTAAAAAAAAACAGTAAAAATATAAAAATAAACTAAACTCTGAAAAACTTTTAAAAAAGTTTTCGCTCTAAACACAAAATCCGCAAATAAAGTTTTTGGCAGTATCACTTCCACTGCAAAGTTTGTGTACCCATTCACTGCATATCGTGCAGCGATACCACATTTCACCACTTTTTCCAAATTCGCCGCAGATTACGCACGTTTCCACCTCGTCTGCATCACCCGAAAAATCATCACATTGAAAATCTACAGACGTGTCTGACGAACTGCTTGAAAGTTGCTTCTTATTCCTTTTTTTCTTTGATGGTCCTGCCACAGCTTCATTTTCTTTTCTCTTCACGATTTTCTTCCGACTAGTAATAGACTGCTGTTTTCTACTGGCAGATGCACGACAAGCCTCTAAATTTTCTTCAGAAGTCAACACTATTGCAACAGATCTTGCTCGTGTTTTGACTGATTCCACTGCTGTTTTGGGAATAGGTGATATTTCTGTCAACATTTTGGTTAATGGTGTCACATTCTGCGTTTCTGCGGTTGTTTGGGAAATCATAAGATCTAAATCATTTTCATTAACAGTAGATACCTCAGCATCGTCAGTTATCTCGGGTGTCGCTTCTCTAATCCTCATTTCATTGTTGTCGTCGTCCACGTTGGGTAATACTTCTCTTGGTTCTTGAATATTTCTATTTACATTGTTGTCCACTATAGAAAATGCATAATCCGGAATTATATCCGGATTATAAGGATATATTCCAGTGGCGCGAAAACCGGCAATGCCATTCTGAGTCGTAGCAGCTTTTCCCCACGAATCGGTTAGCAACTCACCAAATTGATATCTGGTAATACGCCTTCCTGAGTGATGTTTTAACCAAAATTCGCAACTTTGATAAAAAGCATTTTTAACAGATTTAAATACAGAACGATCCAATGGTTGCAGGTAATGCGTACAGTGACTTGGAAAACAAAGTATGAATATATCATTAGCATTTGCATATTCTAACATTGCGACTGATGTTGAGTGCGAAGTGTGTCCATCAAGTAACAAAAGCGTTTTCCCTTCAGGTTTTCGTGGTACAAAATGTTCCTTTAACCATCGAAAAAATATGTCTGAGTTCATGTAAGCAGATTTTTGGGACATAAATAATTTTGATCCCGGAGGCATATTGTCTTGTAATTCTTTTTTTATCTTTTTGCCTTTCATAATAATGGCAGGTGGCAAAAAAGTGCCCTCTGCATTGCAACAAGCCACTAAGGTCACTGTCTCACCTTTTTCGGCTGACGTAATAGAGGAAACACTTTTCGAACCTTTCTGAGCCAGAACTTGATTTGGACGGTTATTGAGTTGTAATCCTGACTCATCCATGTTGAAAATGTTTTTAGGATTATTAAATAACTAGTTTTCTTCTAAAATGGCATGTAAAACGCTATAGTAGTCAGAGACCACTTTACGATTCATTGCCTGACTTCTTGCTAATGAAAGGCCTTCGGCTTTTCTAATCACTATATCTGGGTTTCTAGTCAGGAATGATTGCAGCCACACATAACCAGCTTTCTCAGTTTCGGTATTAAATTTGTGTTTCAATCCAAGCTGGGTACCAAACTTATAAGCAATGAGGCGCAAGTCATCTCGTGTTAAAGGAAATCCGCTTTTCTGCATATTTTTTATATGGCGAACCAAGCGAGTTTCATTTGCAGTTCCGAAAAGTGGAGCTGGGCCCATTTTTCCTTTTGCATCATTATTTTTTAGAATCCGTCTCGCTAGAGTTTTTCGGGGTATTTTATAGGTAGATGCAGCTTTTCTAACAGACATCGATTGATTTTTTACGGCTCTTATGGCATCTTTGAGATCTATTTCTAACCAATTTCCTCGTGAGAGACCACTCTTGCGTATATACTTGTTTGGCATCTAAAAAAACATAAAAAAATATCTATCGCATATTATCAGGAGAGATGGCCATATGGCTATCTCTCCTACTAAAAAGCCTGGCCATCTGTCCTTTTTTTGGAGGAAAGATGGCCATAGCAATTGCAACCACAGAGGTAGTTGAACTTGAACAAAATTTAGGTTATATTACTCTAAACAGCATGTACACACATTATATACACAAATATCTTAGGTTTATCATGAATTTATAGACTGGGCAGCTTTCAAACATGGCACGTGAAAATTTTTAACATACCATTAAGATAAATATAGTAAAATACTTACGTTAATGATAATTTATTGCCAGCGAAGTTAGTAAACAACACATATGCAAGGTACTGGTTATCGCGACTGCACGCCAGCGGTACCCAGTGTTTAGTTTAAAAACTAATGGAGTTGGCCATCTGTCCTCTATGGCCATATATCCTCGACTTACCCTACCACCTGAATTTTTCCTTATTCGCAGAATAAAAAGATTCAAAAAGCAAAATAATAAGAGAAAACAATTTAAAATCTACAAATCGTTTAAAAATACCTTAATTCTAATATAGTAAATTTTGGACACGTTATAGTTTATAATAATAAAAATCTGTAGATTTAAATTGACATATTTACAATATCATTATGTAATAGCCAGTGTTAATTAACTTTTTTTTTCTTCGCATAGACGGAGGAAAAAGAAAATAAACTGACGCTATCTTACTTACACTTCTAGAAGAGACGGAGGAAAGGAAATACAGGGTGAGTCTTTAAGCGCGGCCGCCGACTCTATCTCGGAAAGTAGTTGACGTACGTTAACGGGGAAAAAAATTTACGAATAAACTTGAGCCTAAGAAATCCGTTAAAAATATTTTTAGCAGCCGATTCTTTCAGCGGGCGGCGCAATCGAGGGGCGGCGTCATTACATCGCACTTTTTTCGAAAAATTTCTAAATAAAGGTCTATTAGAATATGTCTAGATCAAAAGAACGCCTAATTTTACATAAAATGGATTCGTTGAAGTTTTAATTAATTTTGACGATGGGCTGCGGGGCGAAGACATAACCCCCAAGGTTAAAAATAGTTATATCTTTGGTTTGAATTTTTCTTTTTCAAAAAACTCGGTATTTTCCTTAAGTTATAAATATTGTCTACTGAAAATATTAGTTGAAATGTTTTTAAACTTTTTTCCTAAAATTCTCGGCGCATTTTAGTGGAAACTTGCTTTCAACTGCAAGTATCTTAAAAATTTCAAATACAAAGAAACAATAATTTTATTATTGCGTTATGAAGAAATTAAAGACGAAGAGAATGCAAAAAACTGGAAGTCTCTAGCATCAATAGAAGCGGAAATATTGAGCCTGTATATAACCACGAGGATAAACAGATCAATCCAAACAATCTTAACGATGCCTGGAATCAGTATTGACGTTGCTTCCTTGAGCATTGAAAATCTATTAAGGGTGTCATTAAGAAGTATGCTGCCGAGGAGGAAGTGTCGGTCATGATACAAGGAGTACAGGAAGTTGTCAAAGTAATGGCTTATGAGGTATTCAATCCAGAGCTAATGCTGATCTTATTAAAGCAGAAGAATGAGCAAACCAAGATTGCGGGGTAGGAAATAGATTTCGGCAACACACAACATGAAAGGCGAATTCTTTGCTGATGTGGTCTTGCTAGCTTCATTATTTGCGCAGAGAGGAAATAATATCTTCAAGATACTTGACAAATCGAGTGCCAATTTCGTAAAACGGCTGAAAGTCAAATGCCAAATTTACGGCATAGCCACTTCAGAAGCAGATTACAAGGAAATAATGAAGGATAAAGCACTTCCTACTAAGGCCGTCACGTTAGCTAGAGTAGCTGCCTGTATCCCTTTTGTGGCTCTAGAAACTTACCATTTGGGCATAGGAAGAAGGATAGTGGAAGGGTTCAACAATGTTATCCCAGGCCTAGCAAACAACACATTAGCTGCATATGCCCCAAACAAAGATTGGCTGCCCTGGTGCTACTGTTACTCAATTGAATTGGACATGATTCTGAATGAAGGGACTCAAACAAAGAGGATGAGAATAATCCAATATGTTCAGGCAGCATATAATAATAAGGTGTTTAAAAAAAATGCCGGGAAGAGTTGTTTATCTACCTCGGGTACTTTTAGTAGACAAAAAACCAGTACCTTGCACTGAGAGTGTCCTCAAAGAAGCTAGTAGAGTTTGGAGCCTAATTACGGCAGATGAAGATGCTTTTCCTCTGGGCCTATGGGAAGATAGCACCTATTCCAGACACCTTTAGTCATGTAGCTTAAGCAGCTAACAGTCAATAGGTGGCACCAAGATCGGATTATTTACTCTTCTAACATCTACTGACTGAATTATGTACTTCTATTAATTTTTTAAGCTTTCAAGTTTTTTAAACCAAATCTAGGGTTGGGTGGAACATATTTAAATTTTGCATTCAAATTTCATATCTTGGCTACGACTGATTCGAGGTTAAAATTTCAAAGTGGATTAGATTGCGTATATTAACTTTCAATTCGAATTATGAGCTTTAATTCTTGAATTTGTGGTTCTAATTTCGAGGAAAAATTCGGAATTCGATTTCTCATTTTCTACCAAACTCAAAAAACTTAAAAATAATTTAGTTTTGAGATTACGTTCCAAATGTAAAAATATATAAATTTAACATCGTTTGCAGCATATAAGGTATGCGAACTAAAAATCCGCACTAGTTTGAAACATTATTGTAAATATTTTCAAATTTTTATTTAAAACATATTAAGGACCAGCTGAGCAAGGGGTACTTAAAGGGCTTTAACTAAACCTTATAAATATTCTTCGTTCGTATTTACCACTTGTTTTTAAATAAATATTGTTCCAAAACAGTGCGGATTTTTAGTTCGCATACTTTACTAATTCATAATAGTTTGGTATCCTCATGTAAATATTTTTTTGAAGCTGAAACGTCGTATTTAGGGATTGAAAATGAAAGATTCAAAATTCGAATCTTTATGGACTCCAAACAATTTTCAGATCTTTGCAGCTCTAATATTGTCACCATAATTTGAGTGTTGGAATATTTTGATACATTTTTGAAGCACCACAGCCCAACTTATTTCGTTTTCTAGAAATATTAATAGTTATATTAGAATAACGATAGCATGATTATTACTATTAACATATGTTTTCCGTTCCCCATTAAATATTTACTGAATTAATAATTCGAGATCAGAATAGGTAGGTAATTTAAAAATCATTTCTTAGGTTTATGTTGAAGACGAAGAAGAAGAAGTTTGAATCTCGAACTGTTTGAGGCCTTCGTGGTCGTAGTACTTGGATTTTGAAAAATTTGTATAACGTTTGAATGCATAACGTCCTATTTTCTGCAAGAATTTACAATTATATTTGAATAACCGCACGAAATGCGACTTTGACATCATGACAGACACCAGAAGATCAACCCCAATTCTGGATTTTCTGATGGATTTGAATCTTTTCAAATTCGAAGTTTGGATCCTGAAATGTTTCAGTTTTTGATAATTCTAGGTCCATCCACGAATTCTTAGTATTTCAACAAATTTTTAATGGATGGCAGCCCATTTCAAACTAGTATCTAGTTTCCATTACTTAATTCTAAAACTGCCTGTTTAAAAATCGAATATTAAAACTTTACAATATAAGAAAAATAATACGAAGGAAGCAATGATGTTCTTGTTATTTTTTATTTCCATCTTCATAAAGGACAAAGCTACATGTAGGTACATAGTTTTTTGTTAGTGTAGATTTCAATAAGCATGTCATAAAACCATCTATATGACATTAATATTAATTTTATAAAAATCTATTAGTAATAGTTCAGTGGCCGCCCTTGAGAGCAAGCCAGTTCTAATGGCTACTAACGTCGAACACGCCCAAGGCCGGCCCTGTGGCACGAGTTTCTAAAGTAAAACCAAATGGGTGGAGAATTACAACTGTTTGATTAAACGTGGGAAATATGCTAATTCATTGTCTGTCTTTGGTAAACATTAAGATATAATTATCGAATAGGTGTAGGATTTATTAAGATGGACGCTATGTTTCGAATTTTTAACTAACACGAATTCTATGATTTTTATTGTATTATTTATTTATTTATTTTTTTTTAATTTAACGCCGCACAAAAGTAAAATACGAAAAGGTTAAAAAATCACCAGCAAAGAAGGATTTGCAGTCAATTCTATAAAAAGTGACTTTTTATTACAGTTAAAGCAAATAAAAATGATTTATATTAATTTCATACGAATTTTAAATTTTGAATATTTTTCTTTAACACATTTATTTTCAATAAATTTTCATTTCAAAGTAGCCTGTATGAATTTTACTGCATCTTAACTATAATTTATAACCTTTTTTAACGGGATGCCGAAACGTGACCGTGAGCACATTTAAAGTTTGAATTCGGTAACCAAAAACCTACCTAAAATGCAAACGGAACGACTCGGAAACAAAACGTTACTCTAACAACGGTCTCAAATTTTAAACAATGTAGAATTTTTGATTTACTACCGTATCGTAAAGTTTACCTGAAGAACTTGGAAACACCTGTGCGTCAAAACCACAATTTGAGATATTTATTCCTTCAATCTTTAGAAGGATGAAAACTGTCATATATAAAGTTAAAGTAAACATCTAAAACCACCTTAAATTTTGAAATACTATTGTAAAACATACTGAAAGACAAACACTTTCAAAGTTCTCACAGAAGTTTGGCAATGTATTTTTTTAGACAAGTACCGACTTTCAGGTCATACTTACAATGAATCATTCTAAATAAACCTTGAATTAATTTTACAAATTTAAATTGGGTGGAGTTACTTATTTAAATCGGCTTCAGTTAAGCCCGGATTGCTATATTTATGCAAAATTGATCGTCCGAAATTCCAAACAAAAATTCCACCTATTTTAAGAGCCTTAATTTTTGAAATTTGAAGTAAATAATGTTTTTGACTACAAAATTCCGTTTTTGATAATAGTCTTTTTTTTTCTTTTAAATAACAATTTGATTTGAATATCAGAAACGTTTGTTTGTTAAATACTACGATAAAAATTTGATTTTAAGCAATGTTTCATTCTTTCTCTTAAAGAAACAAAAGCCATTAATAAAAATTAAACTTAAAAAAAATGGCAGCTTTCCTTTCAGTTCAAAGTTTACTACCAAATCGTAAAATAAAAGCGTATCACAACCAAAAATTAAAAAAGTATTAAAAAGCGTTGGACGAACTACAACAGAACTTTGCAAGTATGTATTCTGTTTTCGCATTTAAATTTGCTTTAGCTAAACGGAAGTAAAATGAAATTGTATAAATACACACAGTTTCTTGATAACCAATTATAACTCAGAATGTACAATGTTTCAACTAATGAGATAAAATACGACAGCTTGGAACGCAAATGTCAGAAGAAAGGAAACTGTTAGCACGCTATGAAAACTTATCAAGGTATTTTATCACTTAATCAATTAAGTAAATTATATCTTGGCTGTTATAATTAGTAAGTATCATAGCTTTTTAAATAAACTGTTGCTTCCTTATAGCTGGTTAACATGACTATTGTTATTATTATCATCATTATTTTACTACAGTATTTCAACTCGCAGTTCGCTAAGTACTAACCGTAAGAACCTATTCCGTTGAGGTTGCATAAGTTTCAAGCAGAGGGCTTACTCATACAGCCCTATCTGAAATTCACGTTACAAGTAATAGAGATAATTTCTAATAACAAAAGTATCGAAATTAACGCACCTCGAGAGATCATGGCCGGCAACATGGAGAGTTGAGCCCCCCTAAATTTGTCTCGCAGTTATTATCAAAAGTGCAAATTTGGAATTAATTTGTATTTTTATACTTATTATAGTAAATTAGAAGTGAGTTACCTATTTGTCTAATCTAATGGAAACGAAAAGGAATAGTACGAGTATATCACAGGCAACATATTCTTCGTAAAAATTGATATATTACATTTTTAAAGACCACCAGACCCTGGTGGTGTGGTTCTACGGATTATACATTATACCACCTCATATCTCTCCTTCTCTTTAGAAAATTCTGATTATGTATAAATACTTTGTTTTCTAATTATTTGAACATTAAAAAGGGAAGGGACAAACTTGCCTTTAAGATTTGTCAATTTGAGTGGTGCAATTTAACACGAATGCTCGTTATAACTTGAAAACAAAAAGGTTAGCTGCATGTCTTCAAATTAAGGAATTCAAAACAATGAAAGGAAATAGTATTTTTGATACTTTTCTCCTAGAATTTATTGTTCTGAAACTAATATTAAGTTTTATTTCATGATGTTTTAAGTTATTAAAACGTGTCATAAGTAAAATTAGTGCACCTTCTACCACAAAAACATGCGAATGTGCTCCACTGCAAATTATATATGAAGTATATCATAGCGGGTGGTGCATTGTCTCACGCACCATAGGGATTTCAATGGTAAATTTTTAATTTGTAAATATTTGCTTCCCCAATTATTTTAGACCAAAGGTGCAAATATGTTTTTTGTAGAGCAAAAAATACCCAATCCAATGATGCTATTTTACAGTTTTTCAATTTTTCCGTAAAAGAAAAACTGTGGAAATTAATTCTTGCACTTTGATAAAAAAAACACTGATACCTTGGAATTACTGAAACAGTCTGGCTTGCCAGTTAGTTACACTTGTTAAAATTGTCACATAAAATAATTCTATTTTCCGTTAAGTTTGTTGTAAAAAGTAATTTCCGTTCCTGTTGAATTTATTGAATAATGGTTATTTGTTTGCCAAGGCCAAAAGTTACATTTTTCGTATTGAAAAATAATTTCAAATTGTCATTATGACAGCGGGGTGGAGCTATAACAGTGTCATAGCTCCACCCCTCTGTTTCAAAAATTTCATGGCATTAGTGATTTTTGTCAAAGTGCAAGAATTAATCCCCACAGTTCTTCTGTTACACGAAACTTGTGTAGAATACCATCAATCGATGCAGTATTTTTTTCTATACAAAAAACTTAATTACAGTTTTGGTCTAAAATAATTAGGGAAGCAAATAATTACATACTAAAAAATTACCATTGAAATCCATATGGTGCGTGAGGCAACGCACCACCCGGTATGTTTTGATTATTTTATTTCTTATCTGATATTTTGAATTTAACAGAAATGCAAACATATTTAACTAAACATACTTATGAACTGTCTTATCGATAGTCTTTAGTTGAAAGATAAAAATATTAGAATTTGAATTGGAAAACCAAAACGTAATCTTCTTTTTTTCCTATGAAACTAAAGTTTTTAAAATCGGCTTTTACAACTCAATTATCCTTTGTTTGTTCTAATAATGATTTATATAGTATATGATTAAAAAGCCTTTGGATCAGGGTTGCTGTGGAAATTAAAAGTCACCTATAAAATTATTTACTTAATAACATTTGTCAAAATTGTTAAAAAAAGAAATTTTCTAGGACAAAACAACAATTTAAAAACCAAAAGAATTCAGTTGAAACTTTCAGAAAAAAGTTTTTGAAGCATTTTTAATCTGTTCACTTCTGATGTCAAGTAAATATAATTGGCTTAAAAATAACAAAAGTAAGTAATTTCGGAGATGAAGAATTACAATCCACAGCAACCGCTATCTCAGGAGTTTTTAACCATACCATAATTTATTTTTAAGATGTAAAGTTAATAACTTTATTTAGTTGGTCAATATAATACCATCACTCTTAACTAGTTAGCCTTGCCATTTTTAATTTCTTCAGTAATAATTTTCAGAGACAAGCTACTGAGACAAATGAATATATGTAGGTTCTAAGTTCTAATCTCAGCTATGATCCAACATTTTTATAATTAAGTACAAGACAAGACTGATTGTTCCGATATGCAAAACTACTATTTTCTCTATATTTTTCAGATATCAAAGTAAATTAATAGGGTTCGAATCTCGAACGTTGGTGAATGTTTTAATAACTCAGAACAGTCAAGATTTGGGATGTGTTACTTACAATATAAACCAAGTTACAATTAAATGCTTTTTAGAGAGACAGCTAAGAAGTTTAGCTCGTTATTAAACGGAATTCGAAATTCCGTTATGGCCGAACACTTTTAAAATTAAAAGAAGTCAGAGTTTGTAGCATGTGATTTAAAGTTTCTCGGACGAAATTTGAATGATTATACTATATTTATTTAGCCAAGCAGTTTTCAGGGACCTAAGTAGTATAACAAGAGTAAAAGCTTAAGTCGCAATCACATAGGCACATATTCGAATCTCAACCATGAGAGAACATCTTAAGATTTGAAGTAAAGCGTGTTACTTACATAGGATCCGTTGCTTGGTTGAGAATTGGAAACGTTTTATGTTTTTAACATCTAAGTACTTTAATGGGGTAAAGGTTTAACTTCGCACTTAAGCAGACACAGTTGCAAATCTCAACCATGGCTGAAGTTTTGAAGTAATAGAAGCCCAAAATTGACGGCGTATTTACTAGGATTTGCCCCTCGGATGTAAATGCTGCTATTTATTAACTCAGTTCCATAGTTTTTAAGTATAAAGACAAATTAATGAGGTAAGAATTCACGTCACAAGCAAGCTATACCAGCTTGTGTTCACTAACCAGATGATGTCTTAAAATTTAAAACGACCGAAAATTGGGGCATGTTTCATTCGTCCATATAAAAGAAAACAAACATCTATTAACCTAAATGTTTTTCAGAAACAGAAAAATTCGTTCGAGTCTCGGCCAAAAATTCTTGGCATATTTTGTGTTTATAATCGATATTACAGAGATGTGAATATTATGTTTATTTAATTGGCTAAATATATTTTTTAAGAAGTAGTGTATAGTTTAATGGAACAAATATTTAATATCGCAATTACGTGGACATGGGTTCGAATATAATCCATAGCTGGATATTTAAAAGGGGCAAATTGGAGATTCAAAACGTGTCGCTTGGATCTGGTTAATTTGATGTGGAATAAAAGTGTTATTTTTTTAGTTACCTAACATCTTTTAGATATTAAATGAAATGTTCATAAAGAAGTTGAATTTTACAATAATTAAACTTTGAATATCAATTTCACAATTCAAAGCTGACAATCAAGGTTTATTATTTAAAATAGACTTAAACAAAAATTATTTCTGTTGCCGGTTTTGTTCTTACAAAATTCAATTCAAGCTATTTTAAATTAATAATTTTACACTCTGGCCTTCTGATCTGTTTAATAAAAAAATTTGGACGATTCTTTAGATTGTAATTAAAAAGAATGAAAGGAGAAGGTACTCAGTTTTAATGCATGTTAATATTTCATATACCGATCTATTTTTTGTTTCAAATAAAATCTAAAATCTATAAAGGTCTTGAATTGTATTATAAAAGTATTTAGTGAAACTAAAACTGTTGAAATTTGTGTCATTTTACATCACAAATGCTGTCATGAATTCCATGACAATTCTTATAAACTTAAAGGAAATCCCAATCTTCCAATAATTTTAACATAGATTTCTATAAATTACTTCAAATTTAGTTACCTTAAACTCTTAAGTATTTTCTAACCTTGTTGTCATAAAATTTATCCCAGGTAGTAAAGTGAGAACTGAAAAATATTTCTGTGTATTCAGAAAGGCTTGTAAATCACAGACGCACAAAACGGTGTTTGTGCCTGAAGTAGCAGCAACTCTTTACTGCTTCTTCATTTTAAAAGCAGTTAGTACTTGAGAAACTCTTTAAAGGTGTTGCATTTAGACATTTTATCTCTGACTTTTGATCAGCTTCCATCCTTGGGATATTTCAAACGATAAAAATGGTTATAATATTTCGCTGATGTAACTTTTGTTTGAGAACTTAATAACGATACAAGTTTTTACAGTTATTTTGCCTAATTCGTGTAGTTTTAAGTTCTCTCAAAATGTTTATATAGAACTTAGTTTTAAAAACGGCTTGTTTTGCATACTCATTAAAATTTTGTATGGCACTTTATAAATCATAAAAATTAGCATTAAATTTTATTTCTGAATAAAAGGATTTTTTACGCCTTTTTTATTTCGCTAGAAATTAATATGAATTTATACAAAATTAATTTTTATTCTTAAAGGAATAATAATTAATCTTAAATCTCTGGAATTTTAATGCAGTTTAAAATACAGAAATCGAATCCGACGATTGATCAATACCGCAAATAGCTGACAAAAAAGCAAAGCAAACCCAAAAGATGTGATCAAAACAGAATAAAAAATAATTTACACAGCAAAACTTGTAGAAATGTGGGTTTAATAAATTAGTGGTAATATTAACGATTCCAGAAATTAGGGGCACTGTCTTGTCTAGACAAGTTAAAGTAAGACTGGATCTAGCAAATTCAAGACAAAACCTGTCCTGAAAAGCAAATAGGATCTTGAATTTAATGCTAGTATAAAATATCAGACAATTAATAATCACGAATATAGCGGTACCAAAGGATTCAAACCGATTTAAAAGTAAAGTCGGTTCTAGTTGGTATTTTTTACATCTGTGAGGATTTCAGCATTTAATATTTATCACGTAAGTTTAATCTAATTAAACACCGAAGTTATCAAAGGTGTAACCAGCAACAACCAAGTAAACTGTAATTTTTGGATGTAATAAAATTAGTTAGTTGTTTAACAGTTGCGAGGATTTAAGTAAAGATAAAAATAAAAGCGGGTCATGAAGTCGTTTCATAAATCATCTTTATAACCTCTTAAAATTTGGAGCGACGAATAACTGAAAGAAATTCATCCAAAAGCTTAGTTAGCCACGATCAAATGTTGCTAATAAATTTCTACTTTTGGGTAATAAATAAAAGAGCTGTTTTGGTATACCTTGCGGTTCTGGCAGCACATTCTAATGTTTAATTTTGCTAATGTCGGAAACGATGAAAAAACTTACGAAAAAAACAGAAAACACGAAATAACGAAAATACCAGCTTGTTTTCTATACACCGCATTTATTTATTTTTTTAAGATTATCAATTTACATTGAAAACTAACAATAGAGGGTAGTGATATAATTTAAAAAAGAAAGATATAGAGATGCTGTTACTGTACATGAAGTAGAAATAAATACCTTGGAATTTTTAAAAAGTTAAAAAGATAGGTCATTTAAAACTTTTCGTTTGTGATTAATTCACTTAGTTTAACTCTTGATGATATACACACAATTAATATTTGGAATTTGTATAGTTTTATTTTCTAAATTGTATACGTTTGTTGAAATAGACGCCGTAGATTGTGCAGTTTTGGCGTACAATTTTCAATCTGAATATTTTTAAATTGTTCGTGAACTTTCTGCTTATGATTTGGTCTTGATGTGTTTAGCTTCCTCTAATTAAGGCGATAGGCAAAATTGATAAAACTTGTTATATCAGAACAATTACAGTAAGGGAACAGGGACGTACGCATGCGGAATATTTTTGCCCTCCCATAATTAAACTATGATATCTTCCGTTTATTTAAACATTTCATAAGTGCATAAGTGTTATATACAACGTACGGCAGGGTCATAAAATTCAGCTTTATTTTACCTCAGTTGTTTTTCTTTTTTCTTAAATAATATATCAAAGAACAACGAGATAAAACGAAACTGAAAATAAAGCACAATACTTAATTGGTTAGAAAAGGATTACAAAATTGAATTTTTCTAATTTTGATTCCAACAAATTCTTTTATAGTATCCTTCATATTCAAATAATCTAATATATCATTCTCATAGAAATACTAGCAAGAATACTGAGTTATTTTTAAGTCTTAAAACGGTTTTTATGGTTTCGAGTTCTTTGAGAATGATATCCCACCTGAAGTCTGCATCCACAGATAGAGTTAATAAAATAATTGCTAACGTTATGGTTGTACTTGGAAAATATATTGAAGATATATTGCAGGATACAAGTAGTTTGCGAGTGTATTTTTAAACTTTGTAGTTCATTAAAGATCTGAAGTTCGTCTATATTCTCGTAATTTTATTTCTAAGGCTTCACAATTTTGTGATACTTCTTTGCCTGTCTAATAGAATATTCTGTTTAGGAATTCAAAAATGTAGTTATAAGCTTCGGTACCTTCAAATCTATATAGACTACACTCTTGTATTTCTTCTAGAGTGTGAACAGTGAATCAAGAAATTGATTTTAAAAAAGTTTATCTGCCTTCTTAGAAAAAAAACAAGTAATTTTGGTACAAAATTAAAAAAGTTGCGAATAAAATTATCATCATCATCATCATCATCATCATCAATTGACATGGAGCAGATCCTCGTGGATCAATCCTGGATTGCGTCAGGCCCACCCCATGCCAATAAGGTAAAATTATGTAATACAAATAACAGGGTAATTTGTTTTATTGAAATATTATAAAATATTTCAATAAAACAAATTACAAGTGGATAACATAAAATATCTAGGATCAAAGCTTCAGAGTGGTGGACACATGGACATGGAGTTAAATAATCGGAATAATAGCGCAAATAGGATCTACTTTTCATTGGTAAAGCCATTTATAAATAAAAGGGAGGTTATCAACGAAATGAAAGTTAAAATTTACAATACAGTATATGTACCAGTTTTGTTATACGGAGCAGAATCCTGGAATCTTACAGAGCGGCACAAATCCATGGTGAGAGCATGCGAGATGAAGTTTTTGAGAAGGATCTTAGGAGTCACTAAACGAGACAAACTAAAAAATGAAATAATTAGAGAACGGCTGGGAGTAGAATCAATAGAGCACAAAATCGAAAGAAAGCAGCTAAACTGGTGGGGTCACATGGTAAGGATGCCTGAGAAAAGAACAGCAGAGAAAGTATGAAAGGTAAAGGTAAAAAATAGGGAAGAGGACGACCTAGAAAAACGTGGGATAAGCAAATAGTCGGGGTTTTAAGTAAAAATAATAGTGAGTGGAACAGTGCCATGGAGACAGCAAAGGACAGAAAAAAATGGAAAGACTTTTGTAAGGGAAATCAAAACTTAACTCTAAATCCTCTACACTGAAAGGTAGAAGAGGACCGGATAAGTAAGTAAGTAAGTAAGTATAAAATATTTAAGGGTTTCGGGATTTAGGGAAAAAAATGTTTTTGAATTTTTGTTTTTAATAAAATTTTTGCAGAGAAACTCATTTTTAGCGATTTCTTGTTAAGTAAATCAAATTTACAATATAAGGGAATTCAAGCGACAAAATCTAAATAGTTTCCTTTCAGGTCTTTACACAAACAGATTTGACCATCACTCAAGTGAAATTTTCCATATCATGCACGCACTCTATGTATATTTAACATAATTAACGAATTTCGCTGTTATCAATGTATTTAAAAGCTTAACAGAACCAATACTTTTCTTTTCCTCAAATATTAAAAAAAAACATCAAAATTTTCTTCTGAACCAATCAATATTATAACATACAAATGAGTAAAATATACTATTAGTTTCGTTTACCAATTTACATATTTTTTTTTCGTTTGTATAAATATAAACAAATTACGTCCCATAATAAGCAACAATTGATAAAAGCATCCAGCAATAGGTATGCTGAATTCCATCAACTGATATCATATTTCTTTAGAAATTTATATAATTATTATGATGCTACTACTATTGTAAAAATATTATTTAGTAAGTTTCACAGGTGAATTTTATACGTTGCTTTTCACTTAAATAAAGGACAGAGGGCCGTCCCCTTTTTAGGCCGCTCGCGTACATTGCCAAACTTACCCGCTTGCTTAACGCGGCCCTTTCAACGAGGACTTACAAAGAAAAAGAAACATAATTATTCCCTTCCTAAAATAATCATACCAAAGATATGGTCAATGTTTTTGGAAATTTATGTTGCACAGAAATGAAATCATTCATTTTTATCTACAAATGCAAATCATTTGTGGCCTTTAAAATCCCATTAATTTCAATTTTTGAGCTCAATTAACACGAGAAAAGTTTTTTTAGGGAAATTAAAAAAGTATCAATCGAAATTAGTTTTATGCTACGGTAATAAATGCAATGATTTAACTTTTACAACAATTTTTGATTATTGGAACTACCGGAAGAACGTCTTTAAGTTTCTGTATTTTCTTATACATTCTATTTACTTATATTTTGATTGAACAGAGTGTGCGATGAATGTGTGTTATTCCGGGCTAAGCATTTGAATATCTATCATATCAATAACCCTTCTACAGCCGAGAAGACGAAACGACAAATACACGTCCCAAATGAGTTTAGTTTCACTGCCTTCATCAAGAATAAAACCAACAACTAATCCTAAAAATAAATTTTAGGTAGTTTTTATAACCAGATGACCGAAAAATTAGAAGCTTTGCTTAATAGTCCAAGAAACATAAAGTTCGCTGAAAACCAAAATTGGGCTTCTGGAAATAATTATAAACAATTGGTTCAAAGATACTTAGTTATACGTACTTTAATCGGCTTTTTCCTAGCCTACAAAATTCTCTTATTAAGTAAATACGATTACAAAAAAAAAATTCGTACCATTTCCCATCTCAGAGTTTTTTTCGCCATTTTTACATTTTATGGTTTGGTAAAATCATAAATAAAATTTATACCTAAACAATTCTGACATTTTCATTACAGATGTTTATTATGTGTTTAAAAGGTAATTCTTACAAGCATTAAAATCTGAGCCAGGTTGTTATGCTACTACTACCTTGCACATTGTCAAATGAATAAAATTATCTGCGTTCCAGTTAAAAATGGATCTAAGCAAATCAAGTAAAAAAGGCTCAAAGCGTTCTTTTTGATTTGGAGTCTTTTTAACTTAAAATATTTACACTGAAAATTGCCACAAAATAAAATTGCTTTGACAATGATATTCAATTCTTCCATTACAGTTACATGTTGAAACTCAAAGCTCTAAATTTGATTTAACAACCATACACTAACATTTTCAAACGATTTAATAATTCTTGGTTGTTTACTGATAACTACACTACTAGGCTATGGGTATTGTATTCACGTTTTTATTACACATCACCGGCTTTATTACAATCACATTTAATTTCATTTTGATTGGATGCTGTATCAATTAACTTCTGAGGTAGACGCGGTATTTTAAGATTTAATAAAATCTATGTCAAAATTACTTCTGGTGGCACTTGTTATTTTCTTTGTAGCGCTTAAGGTAGTAATTATATGCTTACTGATTTTGTATAGCGGTCTAATATGAGGAAGACAAATGCTTTGTAAAATCGCATTATTTAATGCGTTCGCCCTATCTTTTAGCTCATAGTTTAGTTCGTCTGTTTCGTTGGTGTAAACAAGACCTTTTCTGACATCAATCTGTCCATCTTACTAAAAATTAAAATTAATTCGGAGATGATTTTAGTTTAACAGTATACGACATGGTTTCGGAGGGCTTGACCTGCATCAGGCATATGTAACCAACCGATGCCATTCAGCAGAAAAACGAAGATTAAATGTTACAAAATGTTCAACAGATTTCAGACTAAAAGTTGCCACATATAGTGTTAAAACTCAACACTATCCAAATCATACCAAGGCCCGCTGAATTAATATTGCATATAAGGCCTTACTACTTCATTTAGCCAAGACGAAATTAGAAACAACGGTGGCGCCATTTGCGGTGAACTATACATTTTTTAATGGAGAAATGTATAGTTTACCTCAATTAGCGCCACCGTCGTTTCTAAATTGCGTCTTGGCTAAATGAAGTGGTAAGGTCTTATATGCAATATTAATTCAGCGGGTCTTGATCATACCAGCCCTGTGAACCAACAAAGAAAACACGGAAATAAAAGTAAAATTAAATACGCTGCCGATTGATGGTATTTAGCAGTTAGATTAAAATCATTGCTGCATAACCTTATTTATAACTTTTGTCATATTTGTCTAGTGTCTAGCTTCCTTTTCAGTTTTCTTCAATTTTTATTTTTAAATCTATGTTAACATAATATTGCTAGTTTACTCGATTGTTCTTTGAAAAAAAAAATGGTTTTATGGAAGCAGGAGTTTTAATAAATTTAAAATTAGCTGAGCAACATTTGGCAACAGAACCTGTCTACATAACTCATGATAGCAATTGCAAACAAAATATAATTCTGGGTTGTCCAGTTGTTGTTGAAATACAATAAACTGAAATCATGGGCAACCATTTTTTATTGTTCAAATGAATAGCGCAATGGTTGTATAGTACCATTTAGGGCCAATATTGCCGGTAATTTTGACTTCCACATATTTTCCATGGTAATCTTTGCTTCTGCAATTGTTATCATGGTAAATATCTAAAAGATACATTTATCAGAGTTTGAACGATTGGATTCTAGTAAGACATTGAGGTTGTATAAAACGTTTATTAAATTACAAACAGAGTATCATTTTTATTTATTAATATGTTCTATAACCACATAAGTTGGAATATTGTGTCAATTTTGTTCATTTTAACGACCGTTTACTTTAGTGAAACTGTTAAATCATGTTTGTACAATCCAGCCTAGTTAGTCTAATCGATCTCTAAAACTTGGATTGCGCATTATTAAATTTCGATAATCTCACCAGCAATGCCTTTAATAAGTTACAGAAAGGTGAAAATACTAAAAATAATCGAAAGCAAAACAAAGGAGCGGATTAGACTCAAAACTAGCAGCAGCAATAGTATTTTTTACCTTTATAATAAGAAAATACATTAAAGCTCAGCTTAAAGTAAGTTGTTAAACATGTAACGCCAAAATGCTTGAAATTATAATGCAAGTTAAATATAACACTGCTACACTGCACACCGAAAAAAAAAAGAAAAAGGCACTATAATTCGGGTAATAATAATTCATATCGATATTTTTGTATCATTGTGTTCTTGTAGTTTCAAAAATAAATCTTCAGAGCATGTTACATACTAGTTTTCGCAAAAAAATGGTGTTGGAATAGTTTATTTTGACTATAAATTCTATTATTTTTTGTCCGATTTTAACAATTTTAAATTCAGACAGTAACCAATGCGTTAAGCTGTCATAATGCGACCATAAATTAATTTTAACGAGTGTTTAAAGATACTGGTCGTTTTAAATATTGCTAGTAATGTAAATATATCCATATTTCTTTATCTTGACAAAAAAGGAAGTCGAAAAACACCTTTGAGAATAAACGATAAACTTTTAAGAATAGAACCATGCGCAAACAGGAATGTAGCCAATAGTTTTACAAAACTTATACATTTCTAAAAGAATTTGCATCAATTTGTGGGAGAATTTATTTTTAATGGAGGCGTCAGTTGCTTATTAAGAAGTCAAATCAGCTCGCTGATGTTAAACTATGAATTCTTAAATGCGGCATACATCCCATTTTTTCCTTTCATTCTAAAAAAGAGCTTCTCTTTCTCCATCCAACAAAATCGAAGATTAGGGTGGATCGCATAAATGTGATTCAACCAGCTCAGTCACATTAATTGTTCGTCAGATTAAAAATACATAATTACAATTTAGTATATAAGTAGCATGTAGTAAATAAGAAATTATTAAATAAAAAATGAAGCTCTTTTGTTAACATTGGCCATTCGATATTTTAACAAAGGTTTTGTGCGGCCCACCTTTAATTTTGAAAAGAACATTTTCGTTGGTTTTAATACAGAAAGTGTTTGGTTTCAGATTTGAGCTTAAAAGAAAAGTAAAAAGATTTTTTAGCTTCTCGTAGAAATTGCTAGATTTACTTCCCAAGAAACACTTTTTGAATCTAAAAGATTTTGGTTTAATATTAAAAACAAAGTTTCTGAAAGTTTGAGAATATTTGATTTAAAAAAAATAGAAGGATTTTGAGCTCTTTAAGCCTAGACAACTTTATGTATTCAAATTCAGCCTAAAAGAACGGAAAAATGCTTTATGAAGATTTGGGGAAATTTCTCAAAATTTGCGTATAATCTCCAACGAGCATCAGAGAACTATCGTGATTTCTTAAATCCTAATATGGTTTTAAGTTTTATCTCAAATAGTCAACTGATTTAAGAAAAGCTCCTTGGATATGAAGATATTTCATTTTAAAAGAGAATTAGAAAAAATTGTGACTATTTAAATCAACTTTAGAACAGTGTTTGGTTCTGTTATCTATGGCTATTTCTACGTACTTATTTACTAAAAATTAATTAATAAGGTCTTGATAAATGATATTTAAGCTCTTTTGCTAGGCATCAACCTGTGTGTGTATTTCTGCATTATCGGAACTTCGGAAACGCTTTCTTACATTCTCAAACGATGTAGGTATTTATACCTACTTATTTATAAGATATTCTCTATTTTTGGAAAGCCACGACTAGTACCATAACTTTTACTAACCTTTTACTTAACTAAGTCTGTCCAAATCGTCCAAAACTCAAGGAAAACAAAATAATAACACATATTAGTAAAACCGACAGGCATCTCCTACCTTAGGAAAACGTTATGGGAAGAATTATTATTCCCGGTGTTGCTAAATGACAGAATTTATTTAGACAGAAGGAAATTTTTGCTTGGGAACCTTTAAATTGTTTTCTTGGTACAATATTAGTTCATTTTCGTCAGTCATATAAAGAGAATACGTAGGAACATTATTTTTGTTTCTGTCAAAATTTAACACTAAGAAGAGTTAATTGCCAATATGAAAAATTTTGAAAAATTGAAAATGCTCAGTTCGCCCTTCCATATTTTTTTAATATTCAATAGAAATGCCCAAAAACATCAGCGGTATAGTCCAAGAAATCACTAAACAGTAATAAAGTTAGAAACGTCCGATCCATTCAGCAATAATTTAATACGTTCCTCTTCGTCGGAAACTAGCAATTTAACGATGGTTCATTTGCAATAGTGATAATCTAAATACTGGTATCTCTCAGTCTTCTAGAAACAGCAATGAATAATAACTGTATCTAATTTAACCGTAATGGACGATTTAATTAATGAATTAGCGTTTAACTATAGTCAAGGTGAGGCCAGATTTACATTAACCTCATCCCGCCCCTAATTTAATTAAGTTAGCTTGATATTGATGGGTTGAAATGTGTTTTTTGGTCACGCCTTAAATGGGAACCTTGAATGGTCTCGTTTGTTTATTCGCAATGAATATGAATTTTGAATAATAAGTTATCCTTTCAGATTTTGTAAAGAGCAACGTTTGTTAGGAAATTTGATATCTACCATTACTAACAATGAAAAGTCTTTTAAAAGACGTGGAAGAAGGTTGGAGAATTTTAGTTTACTTTAAAACTTCTAGAAAGTATTCGAAACAATTATAGAAAATAATAATAGTCCGAGTAATAAATCAAAAGTAATTAAGTACAAGAAAATAAAGACTGCTCTTTGTTTTTAAGGAATAATGATTAATTCCAGTTTATCACAAATATTTTACTAAATGAATGAATTTTTAAAATTAGTTTTTGTAACTTGTTTTTGAATGGTGCAATGCTCAGTGGGCTGTTGGTTTGAAAACCAACGATTGTAATTGTAATCAAGTAAATAAGCTAATTAACACTTAGGTACCGCTTTTAATATTAATTGACAAAGTACTAAAGTGTTAAATCAATTTAATTTGGGTCTTTGATTTTTTAACAGAGGTTCTTCCAAATTAAATAGAGTGAGAAAGTAACGATTCAATCCAAGCGAAGATCATCTTGTTTGAGACAGCTAAATCTTTACATACGTGATATAACTAACCTTGTCAAAATTTATGCTGTGCATGTTTTATAATTTAACTTACATTGATTCATTTGTAACTTCCTATATTGCTTTCTTCTATTTTGCAAATGCGCCTTTCTCCTTGCTTTTTATTCGTTTTGGAACTTTTAAAATCAGCCTCCGGGCATTCAGTTGTAAAAATGACTCGGAAATTAACCCGAAGACTCTCAGATATTAAGCGAAGAGAAGCGGAAATCAAAATGCTGTTATTTTTCTAAACAAAACGAGCCAACATTTTTCGTTTTATTTTTATTGTAGGTACCTAGTTTTAGTTAAGAAGGAATTTTTTATATACTATTCTTAGTTGAAAATAGCAAATTTTTGCAACGATTTTATTACTCTTAATTTTCCCCAACAGGCTAGTTATAAGTTCTTGAAATTGGCCCTTAATAAACGGAAAAGTGTAGGTACAATTTATATAATGCAAATACTTATTAAATAATCTGTAAATTGTGTTCTAAACCTTTTAACTGTAATGTAAAGAAATGTTTCGGGGCACTAAATAGAATTTATGTAATTTTAGCTACATTTTAATAGAATTTATTTCTCTTAGTGTTTCATAGTTTTACGCCAACAAATCGAATATGCTCTCTTTTAAATTATGCAGGCAGAACAAAGCATTAAAAGTGTTTACAAAGGCAATTGAAGCAGATATCCATAATTAACAAGGTGCAAATGCAATAATTCATTAGGTACTTTAAGTCTTTTTATAGCAAATTTGTATTTATTTACCTGAATGGTCTTCCGTTACTCATAAAATTAAACAAAGAACATCAACGCATAAGGCACGCAGTTGGCGATGGTTTTATTTAAAATTATTGGCTGGAATTAATCTGGAGACTATTATTTAAAGAAAACAATTCACAAAACCAATTAAACTTTATTGCTTTGTGATAGTTCGTATAGTTCATTACAGAGCAGACATTCTACCGGCGATCAAGTGCTGGAGTTTTTAGAGATTTTAATTAATACCAAGAAACGAATTTAAGCAGTAAATTTAAACAAACTATCTAAAGAGTTTAATGGGCCCCTAGTTTGTCCACTGAAGTATAAATGGACAGTTTTACTTTATGAAGCTCAGGTAGAACAATTATTTTAATAAGAACTCTGCGGATAAATTGTATTTTAAATAACGCATTCAAAGATATTTCATTTCAATTTCAAGTGGCATTAGTAAAAATTCTTTTAAGGGGTATAAAAATTTGTATTTCTTAACTGCAAGAAGCTCACAAATAAATTAAATCGGAACTACATTCAAACTTTAAATCACTAAACATATCACAAAATGTAGATTCAAGAAAATAACTTTGACCCACCTCATGTGAAAATGGGCCGTTAATTTTTATTTTGACAATTTCAAAAGAATTTCAAACGATCACAAGAATATCCTAAATACTTTGGGAGTAATGCGATATTATTATCTAATGCAATGTTTATGCACATCTGGCAATTCATTCGAATTCATTGCCTTTTTTAATAAACTGTCCTATACGAAAGTGTTTTAACAATCTAAGGCAAACTGAAATTATTGTGTACAAATACAGCCATAATTTAATAATAAAATACGAAAAAAAATAGAAACCGGCTTTGAACGAGTGATTTGCTACATATGCATGAACACCAAATTACAATTTCAAATATGCGACTACCTAACGATACTTTCATGTTCGATTGCTTTCGGAATACATAGATTCACATTTTATAATTTGGTTGTATACCTTTTCTATTCTTTCGTTCAGGATTTTAATGCTCTTGTCGGGAAGGGTGGGAAGAACATCTTTGACCTGTGGATTGTTGCGCTTCTCGAACATGCTCCTCAGGAGAAGTCCGACGTTTTTATGTTTCCTTAGATTTCTAATTATATCGGCAGTCTGCTTCCTAAACAGGCATAAATTGTCCAGAAGCACAGAGTGGTAGATTTCGTATTTCTTTAAAAGTCTATAACCGTGTAACAAACCCGATTCGTTATCTAAGAAGATTAACAAATTCGTGTCCACTTTTTTAGCTAAATTGTGCGCGGGAGCGTCCATAATGTTAACATTCCACTGATAATTATACAAATTATTCACAATTCTATCCAAGTTCGCCGTGAGATAATCGAATATAATCAAATCCGACCACTGTGCGAGTTCCACTAAATTTTTTATCACATTCCCGTTATCTAACACGTTCACATTATTCCCTGTCATGTTAAGCACGTCGTATTTGTTTAAATGCCTCTCGACGGGTTTGAAAACCGGGGGAATATTGGCAGAATCCAAATCGGAAATGTACTGCGTCAAAACTACGGGCCTGTTGGAATTCCATTGGGCCGCTGCGATTTCTGTCGCCAAATTTTGCCACAGTGGTGCTTTCAAATTTACGGTACTTACGGTGGAAGGTGCCAAATTGGGAAGTTTTAATATTTGGGCGAGATAGAAACTGAAAAGTTCCCCTTGGATTTGATCGGTATTTTGCCGGTATCTAACGCAACCCTGGAGACCGTCCTGGAAGGTGACGAGCCTATTCTGCATTCTCCCACATCCTCCTTCCAACTTCACAGCCACCCCGTTGCGAACGTAGTCCGCCCACGTTTCGTGCTTCTTTTCCAAGTAACCTTCGGGGAGTGCATTTTCGATCTTCGACCCCCAGTAAATACCGTTTTCTATCAAGGAATCATCACCTATGGCATACGTGCTGAAACGATCGACGAAAGAAACGGTCGGATGTTGATCCGTCGTTTGTTTCGTGTAGTTTTTCGTTCCGAAACTGTTATTTAAAAATATAGTTCGAATGGCTGCCGACGCATTTGCGTAATTCGCACCGTAAGTTGCATTTTTCGGGGAACTTTTTAAATAGACGAAGGGTAATAGGATTCCGAATAAAAGTCCGACGCTAAATCCGAATATCACACTCAGTAAGCATAAATTTCTGTACACAGGTCTTTGTCGCACTCCTCCTTTAATGTCACCATAAAGAGATGAAAGAATGCACTGGTTATTAGAGTCTTTGCCTCCTAGATTGTTATAATGCGCCATTTTGTCCCTGTTGATGTCGATAACACAAAAAACACGCGAAATTAAAACCTTAAAGTTTGCGGTAACACGGTGGTTTTGTCATTTCTTCGGCGTTTAATGTTAAAAGTTTTTTTCTACTTATCTTAAACGCTCGATTGCACAAATCACGAAGTAAACAGTGAAATTGTGGGGTGAAGCGAATCAATTAATTCTCGCGAATAATTCGACTAACAATAGATAATCGGTTGTAGCCTCTAATAAAGTTAACGTAAAGACTGAAGTTGAACCGGTGTAGTTGGTTTTGTTCTTATTTGATTGTCTCCTGTTATGCTAATTAATTTGGTAACGTCAGAATAAAAACCGTCTCTAAATCGTGTTTCATAAGGGACTACACGAAGGAAACATCGAGCTAAATGCGTGTGCTTTGATATACACCAGAGTTTTACATAAGTTTCGGTGTTTACAAGATTATTTTTATTTTTCGAATTAATTAAGATTCTTAATTTGTTTAACTTGATTTATGAATTCTCGAAAAAGTTTCGCTACTGACGATAATTGTGGTCATTTCGTTTAATTAAAAACTTTTGTTGTTAATTAGATAACATAGCTGGAAATAGCCGCGATATTTTGTCTTTCGAATATTTGGCACTCTCTGTCACATTTACGAATTATAGTCGGGGTTGAGAATTAATTGCTACATATTTAGCGAGTCGTTTCGTAATTAGACACACTAATTTATTGCAACTATTGCCACTTTTTTATTTCTGTTTTTTTAAATGTAAAACGGCGGAAAGTCGAACGACGTTCCTCTTCTTTCACGACGAATTCCAACGATCCACCATTAAATGTCAATAACGAAACTAGTCGCGGCGCAAATTAATGCAACTGTCGGTTTTTGAGTTATTTTTTTCCGTCATCGTATAACTTGAATGTGTAAGCGTGCGATGCGGACTGAAATCCACGTCTTGACCGCAAGAAGTTCTTTTATAGACTGAAGGCTCTAGCAACTCAACTTGATTCTTCAACTTAAGATTAACAATGATGTAGAGAGGGACGAGAGACATACTTGACATATTTGGCTGAAAAGAGACGCACCTAGCTCAGTATTTGTCTCGAAGGCAGAAAGGGATGGCGTTCACAAATGAAAAGCTGAAAGGAGATGAACGAAAAATAGTAGACTAGAAGGTGCATTCAATGGAGATGGATTTATTGGTCGCGTTTAGTGGGAGGGAGATAAAGAAACGAGGTATATTTCATTGTGTGTATGGCACTTCGAAGGTCGAAAAGGATGCTAGGCTTTGTTTGCTTACTAGAAAATAATCGGTCGTAGTGAAATTTATAGGAACTTTGATTCGAAAATTTTTATTTTTATATCGACTTCCTTTTTATATTACTAACGTCCGAGATATAGCCTCCGAATAATTTATTATTAATCCTGTAAATTTTTCATAGAAGTACAACCGGCGTATTTTCTTTCCCAGAAAAATAAAAACCGAGGCGAGACCACAGTCATTCAATAACAATGATTTATGGTACATAATGGTTTTTAAATGTCTAAATCTTCATATTTTTGCAAACCAAAGACGGCAAAGATAAAATCTAACGCATACCTAAGCGATGAAACCTTCATTTTTGTCATTCCCGCCATGTGCCTATAATAAGAAGCTAACAGAAAATTAAGTAGCAAACCTAACGTACATACAACAATACTTCAAAAAATTTAAAATTATATTGAACAATAACTTTAAACAATATACAAAGGCAGGCTAACATTTTATTTAATAAGTTAGTGTAAGAAAAGCTGGTACTAAATGTAAGTTAGAAAGATGAAAGAATATGCCAAACTAACAAAATAAAATACGCCACAGTTAAAAAAATAATACATAAAGATCTTGCTTTTACCCTGCACATACATTTTAATATTAATTTTTAAAAGAAATCTTCATTTGGAAAAGTTTCTGTGTGCAGTACGCTCAGCTACGCTGGAGATTTCAATGCTTCGTTATACAGCAAACCCATTATTTAATAAGTCAATTATGTATTAAATGAACTTAAATTCAAGATTGGTATAATATTAACGCACACTAATAAAAGAATGATAAAACTGTACCAGATTCAAGCAAAACGTGTACTCTATTAGCCCTCAAAATTATCGATTTTATTATAAAATTTATTTAAATAAATTTATCAGTTACAAATTATACTGTTCAAATATATTTTTACGGATACTAAAATGTGATTTGTTTATAATTTCTTAAATAAATTAATTAATAAAATTATGGATATTTAGTAAATATATGGTTGGAATACAAACAAATATCAGTCAGTCATAAAGAATGAACATTTCAGTCAATTTAACTCACTTTTAGATCAATAAGTACACTTGCTTTATACGATTCAAGCAAGTGGAATCTCTGAGTACCTAAGAAAGAAAGTAATACAAAGAATTTAAAGATCTCAGTGGATTATATTAATAAAAAGTTAAAAAGCAGAGACTATGGGTATTTATTTCAACAGCTAAAAACCTATACAAATAATTTGTTAAACTAATAAAGCTTAAATTTTTCACAATCTCACATATGTCGACTTGTATGTTTCGGTAAAGTATTTACAACTATTCAAATAATAACCTATGATTCTTTAATAGCATTTTTTTTAATCAATCAGCTATCAATATCGTATACATTAGAAAGGGTCTTAGTACAATATCGTCTAAATCATATACGTCTTATACCTACTTACTATTAAAAACTGATAATTTGCGTTCTTCCATTTTTCAATCTATTAAGCCTGTAACATCGCAGCACAATCCTTTCAGTTAATGTCATAAACCCCCAGTTTACTTTTAAGTTGTAGTTTCTGATTTATTCAAGCCGTATTGGCGCATTAGAATTATTTATATATACCGGGTGTCAATGAAACCTGGGGCACCTCTATTTTTAAATTATATTTCAAGATATCAAAATGAAATTTGGTATACGTAATGTAAATTGGATATTTTGACAAAGAACACAAGTTTCTGTCACTTCCGGTTTCGCCGAAATTAGCATCAACTTTGTTATAGTAAATGGAATACCCTATATATTTATACATTTCTGGAATTTTCATTTAATTCTACGTATGCTGGTGTCAAGTTTGAAACATTTCGATGACTAAGTAAATACTTGCAGAAGAGTTTATTTATTAATCTAGGATGCCATGACCTGCTTAAAATGGAAGTCAGGGTGCTACGACATTAAAAACAAATTGTTTTAGAACTTCAGTTATGGTAAGTTAGTCGCTTGTTTTGTGTATTTCGTTTGTTTCAATTGTTTTGAAACCCAGTGGCTAGAATTAAATGTGCAAAATTCCTGAATGGAAAGTGTTATTACATATTACATTTTTATATTAATATGTGTTATTGGTATCAATAAAACCCTTGAAAGACGCTCGTTTTTGATATCCTAGTGTCCTACGCTAGTTCCATTTGAAAAAGCATTTTTGCCAACTTTAGGCCATTCTAATACAGCAACGAAAATAGTGAAGTTCTAAAACAATTTGCCTCGAGTGTTGGGGCACCTTGACTTTCAGTTTGCGTAAGTCATGGCACTCTAGAATAATTTCTGCAAAAATTTACTTTGCCATCAAAATGTTTCGAACATGATACTACCATACGTAAAATTAAATTGAGATTTCAAAAATGTATAAATATACAGGGCGTTCTATTTAAAATAACAATGTTGATGTTAGTTCCAGCGAAATCGGAAGTGACAGAAAGTTGTGTTCTATATCAAAATATGCACTATAAAAATCATATTACATAATATATACCAAATGTCATTTTGATATCTTAAAAAATAAAAAATAAATAGGTGTGCCCCAAGTTTCGTTGACACCGTGTATATATTTTTTGTAGTTATGTGAGTAATTGCTAAAAAATCAAAAGCTGAGTAAAAACTGTAGAACTATTTTAGACTTGTAGGCGTAGCTTTTGAAGAATTGTAAACTTATCAACACGGTGCGGTGTGGTGAACACGGTTGCTTTAATTTTAGTTAAATTCCATTTATATTTATAATATGTCTTCTGAATTCCTGCATTAAATTTAAGAGAATTGTAATAAATGTTCAAAATCGCCACCCCCACTCCACTTTGTAAAAATCTTCTAGATCTGCAAATCATACATTTTTCTAGATTTTGGAGCATCCTATTTTCCCCGGTCTATCTAACTGCTAACGTTTATTCTTTCCACAAATTACTCCTTATAAATCTCAAATAGTGAAAACTGGCGAAAGAACAGTGAGATTATTAAAGGATTAAGTATAAGCAAGGTAGATATGCTGTATTCTTTGTTATAGTTAAGTACGTTGCATAACTGAAAGGTACAAGTGACAAAATAGCTCTACCTGACTTGTTCTGAGACAAAATAATGAAAGAATTTCCCAATTATGTTGGTTATAATAACTTGAAGACTTTTTAGTTTAAACAAGTTTTTGTAATAAATAAAAAAAATACAATTTTGAAGTTCAAAATGCAAACATTACAGCTATTAAACTTATAAGTAAAATTATGGCTTTGTTATTGACTATTTTGGAGTTAATAAGCGACTTTCTTGTGTAAAACGTGCATCGTAAGTATAACTTTTTAGACAAACTGAAACTGGAAGCTTTTGCTTAAGTGCATTGCATTGTTTGAAGTTGACAACACTAATTACAAAAGCTTAACACATACCTAGAAATATTATATCATATTTGTTGTTGTTTATGGTCTTATACTGCAAATCAAATTTTTCTCACAATCGTTTTTAACAAGAATGTGCCAATATTCAAACCTACTGCGTTAAAGGTTACTTAAATAATAAATAAAATGTTGCAACGTTTCCTTTAATAGCAAATATCTTGGAAACGTTCTTTTAAAAGCTATATTAAAATTGAGGACGAATTATTGTTTCCCATCCCAAAAAATTGGGTTTCGGCAATTATTATTTCGAAACTTAAAAATTAAAATTTGGCTTTGCCACCCTAAATATCTTTTAATAGTAACTTTTGAACTAAGGTAATCCTAGGTGAATTGTAATATTTTGATCTCACGAAACTACTGCTGAGCTGTGTCTCATTACCATTACATAAGGAAGTCCCTGTGTATTTCTAAAACAGGAACTACAGAAAGATTTTATGAATTACCTACAGATGATTAACAAAAAATCGCATATGTCCAGGTACAATGTGATTTTTTAAAAACTCAATTGCAGCAGGCCGAATTCTTAATAACCTTAGAACTGTTTGTATTAAGTCAGAACACGGCCTGCTGCAATTGAGTTTTTAAAAAATCACATTGTATGTATTAATTGTACCACTTTTCCTAAAGATATTTTCTAAAACTACGAGTACATTGAACAGAGTTGAGGATAAAGGGTCTCCCTGTTTTAGTCCACCTGTACTTTTAAAGGTTCTTGATAATGCGTTTCTATATTTTACTTTATTATTTGCGTTTTCTAACGTCATCTTCACTAGATCTGCTAAGTCTTTTGATATACCAAGTTTTTCCATCGCTTCCATAATTTCAACTCTTTTTATCCTGTTCAACGCCTGTTTAAAATCTAAAAAGATGGCATACATTTTATTATTCTTTTTACTACGCTTTTCATGTATTTGCAACATGCTGAAAAATTATCTACCACCGATTTTCTTTGTCGAAACCCTGTTTGGTATTTTCTAATCTTTATGTCTGCCTGTTCCTTTAATTTTGCATTTATTAATTCAGCTAAAACATTATATTATGTACTGTTTAATATGGATATTGGTCTATAAAAAGGAAATAAATAAAAACACCAAAAGACAAGTTTACAACACCATATTGATGCCGGTGCTTACCTACGCTGGCGAGAACTGGATATTAAATGAAAAACTAAGATCAAAACTAATAGCAACCGAAATGAAGTATTTACGGAAAGCAACAGGATACACCAGGAGGGACATGGTTAACAATAACGCTATAAGAAATTTAATGGAAGTGAAACCACTGGTGAAAAAAGTTGAAAACAAACAATTGAAATGATATGGTCACATAAACAGGATGGAAGGAAACAGAGTACCAAAACTAGCTACGGAAATGAAAGTAGAAGGAAACCGATATAGAGGGAGGCCTAGAACATTCTGGCAGGAACAATTATAAGTGTTAGTGAATGAGCGGGGGAAAAAATACAGGAAGTGAGAGTGTTAACAAGGGATAGGAAACAGTACAGAAAATGGATTGAAAATAGTGGAAATAGTGTTAGTTAGAATTAAAGTGCAAAATCCCGACGCCTTATAGGAAAAAGAGATAGCAAAAGAAGAAGAAGAAGGGTTTATTATCGCCATATCCCACTCTTTCGGTACCGTTTTATCCTCCAAATATTTATTAATAATTCATATAGTCTTTCCAGCATTTCGTTACCCGCAAATTTAAAATATTCCGTTTCTATATTTTCTGAGCCTGCTGCTTTGTCGTTTTTTAAATTAATTATTTTATTAATTACTTCCAGAAAGTCATCATAAGTGGGTTCTTCTATGTTTTCTCTATTTTCTGTCTTTTCTCTTCTGTTTACTGTGTTACACATTTCTTTATCGGTAAAAATGACTTCGTAAGTGTCTGCCCATATATTTACTATTTTTTCTTCCTTAAGACTTAAGACAGATTTCACCGTTTTTATCTATTAATGCTAGAGTGTTACTGTTTTTTTCTTGCTTTACGTTATTTTTATAGAGGTTTTTAATATTATTTTTTACATAATGTTCTTCAATTTTTTCGATTTTCTTTCTTTGTAATTCCCTTTCCTTTTTACGACATATTGCTTGCGCTTCGTTCTTTAATCTTTTTCATACATTCTACATCTAGCCATTCTGTTGCTTTCTCTTCCTGTATGTTTTTCACGTTTCCGTTACTTTTTCCTAGGACTTCTTTTAAATTCTTCCATTCTTCATTTATGTTTCCTTTCTGCATGCCTTGTATTTCTTCTCCTGTATATCTTTTGTACTCTCTTCTGGCTTCTTCTGTTACTAATGCTTTTCTATATATTGAGTTTTATTTAGCTTTTCTGTTTCTAAATAAATTTGGTGGTTCTTGCTTCATACTCCTATTTATTTTGATAAGGAAGTGATCCGCCCCTATATCTGCGCCCCTGCATGTTTTTACTGTTTTTATACAATTTTGTTGGAGTTTTTGCAGTAAAACATGATCTATTTGATTGCGCGTATTTTTATCCGGGCTCAACTATGTATGTCATTTTATATATGTTTTTTCTCTTAAGCATTGTACTTTTTATGGCAAAATTATTTGTTGCAGCAAAATCTACTAATTTTTGACTGTTATCATTTGTTTCCCCGTGGAAACTTGCTGTTCCCTGGTACTTCCTTATTTATTTCTTCCCTGCCAATCTTGGCGGCGTTAAGATCTCCTACTATTACCTTTAAATCAAATTTTGGTAATTTATTCAGAGTTGTTTCTAACGTATCGTAGGTTTGTTTTTTCTCTTCTTCCGCATCCTCCGTAGGAGGATGCACGTTTATTAAGGTAAGCTTTCTATATTTTCCTTTTAGTCTTAGATAACTTATTCTATTTGTAACTCTTTTAAAATCTACTATTTCCTCTTTAATATCTTCTTTTATTGCAAAACCTGTACCAAACCTGTTTTTGTCCCCTCCCGCATTTAAGCAAAGATAGTTTTTTATTTTTGTTATCTCCATTCCTTATGATTGGCTTCTTGTATTGTTGCCACTTCAATTTTATAATTTAATTCTTTTATAAACATTTTTAGTTTACCCAATTTGTTTAAACTTTGGACATTCCACGTTGCATATTATACTCTATTTAATGTTTTTCCTTTATTCAATCGTGACCGTGTTTGTTTGCCTGTTCGTTCCATAATAGCCGTCCTTTAGCTTACTTTTTGGCTGATTTGCACTCCTTCCTCTAAAATTTGGTCTTTTTTATTCTACACAAATATTTTCGCATTTATGTTTTATTTTGTGGTAACCTACTTTTATGGTTTTACCTTCTTGTTTTTCTTGTCTTGCTATTTCAGCAATCTTTAATTGAATTTTCCTTTCTTCAACTGTTAAATCATTTTCTATCATTACTTTTGAGCCCCTTAACTTGTCTTTATGTTTCATAATTTGTTTCTTATTTTCCCAACTGTCAATTTTTTTACCACTATTTTTTTATCCTCAGCTTTTCCCACTTTCTAAGCCTCTATGATGTTCGGTTCTACTCCCAGTTTTTCTTTAATCATCTGGGTTATATTTCCTTGTAGTTTTTCATCTTCAAATTGTATTCCTTTTATTACTACATTATTTCGCCTTTTCTCTTTCCCATAGTTTTGCTGTCTTTCCTCTAGTTTAGAAATTCGTTCGATTAACAGTTGCTTTTCTCTTTCCTGCAATTCGGTTTTAAGTTCACTTCATTCTGTCCGTGTTTTCTTGAATTCAGTTATACGGGAGTACGAAAAATAGCGTATATACCATAGGACTAAAGTGCATTCAATCCCTCAGGTGAGTATCTCCCTCTCCTGCGGCTCGGGAAATAAACTTCACCCTCAGGATTAAATGTTGCACTTTAATCCCTGGGTATATAATATACTATTCTGCACTCAATTAGGATTATAAAATAAAAGAACTAATTGGAGCACATCAACTCACTCACATAACCTTTATTCTTTCTATTGTTACCAAGAACTTTCTTTTTAACTGCAGGTGTAGTCAGTTGTTTGTCTTGAACACATTTTTCAGCTTACTGGTTCAACTGCTCTATCGTTCGTAAAGGCACATTTAGTTGGATTCTGTTACGTAGGTTTTCTTGAAATCCTCACCAGTCAGTATACTTATTTACCAGCATCGTACTGCACCTTTTGGTAATTACATTATTACTTAGTGTAAAAATAATCGGAGAGTGATCTGAGTTTAGGTCAAAGTTTTCATCTGTACTTATATAATGTTCTGAAACTTTTTTTTCTATAAGGAAATCAAACAAATCTGGGTATCCTGTTTCGATCTGTAGGCCAGTATGTTTCTGCCTCATGCAGTTCCTTTCCTTTAGAAATTCTTTGTAAACATCAATTTTATACTTATATCTGCTATTGCTTTACTATTTTTTTAAGATCTAGATTTTCATGGAAATGCATGCATGCATGCATATTTTAAATTGAATTCGCCTTATTACAAGAGTACACCTAAAGAAAACGTAAGTAAATTCTATAAACATGGATGGTATTGAATTCTGTCAAAAGAAAGCAAATGATTATCAGTCAGGTACCGAATGAACTTAAAAATGTAATGAAAATAAGAATTTGTCTAGTCAGCTGTACTAAAATCTCTGTCAGAAGTTATTAATGCACCTTACAAATTTTAATGGTTCATGTAGATAGGTGTGAAATTGGTTACATAAAGAAAAATGTATAATTTGGTGAAGTACAGGATTGTTGTGTAAGAAAAACGTAACAATTATACGTTTACGTAAATAGCGATTTTAGTAAATATGTAAAGTATGGCATTATAAATAAATTTTTTAAATTAATTAGATTGTTTTAGTATAATAATAATAATGCATCTGTAAATAATTGTGCTTCATTGCATTGTAGATGTAGATTCTTTAGTAACTGACAAGTTTAACAATTTCAGGTTTTGCCGCTGTCAAAATTGACAAATTTAAAAACAAAAAATGAAATAATTGCGTCTGTCTGTCTAATCTAATTATTATGAAAATGTAAATGTAGGTCCATTTATGGTCATACTGCATAAATGAGTAAGGGGTTACGTATTATTTGAAGGCACAAGTTTACCTTAAGTATATAAGGAAAAAGGATATACGTACGTAGCACTATAGTGTTAGCACATTATAGGACTTGTTTAACCTTGCCTCTATAATGCGTACTAATAATAATAGTTTTATACAGGGAGAAAAAAGTATACTGCGCTGATCTATGATGTGAAGAAACTTAGAAACCGCCATCAAAAATTTCCCGTAGTCCTTTGTTCCTTAATAAGGGGCCTTCCAACTTAACACTTCACGCATGATATTCTCGCGTTTTCAAACAGCTTTTCTCTACCCATCTGTCAAAATTCATCACTCTAGAAGTAGATATTGTTATGTCAATGGTTTTAAGGGCTGGAAATTGCTCCAGTAAATTTTTAAAAATAATTTTTTCATACGATGAAATTTCCTTTTACAATCTGTCATCAGGGCAATTATTATCATACTCGCTACAGATCAAGATAGTTAACTTCACCGTAAGTCATAATATTATGTACCTGCTTGCCGAAAATCAAATTAAATACACATTTTGCAAATTCAGTTAATTTTTCTAATCGTTCCTCTTAATTTTTGAAAGAATAAGCGAAGCCTTTAATCGAATTCCCTCAATCAACGCTTTAATACAATAAATCCAGAAATGCTACACCAAGTAGCAAGAAGCATTATTACAAATACTCAAGCTTGTCATATGCAGGGAGGTGACAATTTTGAACACATATTGTGATAAAAAATGTGTTATTCTTAAATGATTTTTTTCCAATTCCGGTTTCACCGGAAGTGACACTAACTTTTGATTTTCAAATAGAACACCCTATATATTAATGCATTTTTAAATTTTGATAATTTTCTGAATCCAGTGATACCACATAAGTGACATTTCAGTCTTTAATATTTATTTTAATTTAATTTTTAGTTTTCTATTTAAGTGTGCCATGACTGTTTCGATTTATCCTAATTGGGCCGTGTAATACTAGAAAAATCGAAATCCCGTTGAAAATACTAAATTATGTGATTTAGGAGCAAATGAAGTTCATCAACATGGTTTTTGGGACAAAACACAATTTTTTCAAATGTAACCGTATTGGTACCGTGGTACCAGTTATTGCTAGTATTAATAAGGAATTTATTCATGTACCTTATTAAAATCTGCGACAAATAGAATCAAAATTACAGCTAAGAGGAAATAAAAAAATACAATTTTGTTCCAATTAGAAGGTAAGAAATAAAGAAGGTGGCTTTGAAAACAATGAAATATTTAGCTTGTCAAACATTTGTTGATATACCAGTGTTTTTACTGTTTTCATGGTTTTCAAAGCCACCTTATTTTCTTTTTACCTTATAATTGAAACAAAATTGTATTTTCTTTTAGCTGTAATTTTGATTGTATTTATCGGAGATTTTAATAAGGCCCATGAATAAATTCCTTACTAGCAATAAATGGTACCACGGTACCAATATGGTTGCATGTGAAAAAATTGTATTTTGTCCCAAAAACCATTTTGATGAACTTTATTTGCTCCTAAATCACATAATTTAGTATTTTCGACGGAATTTCGATTTTTATAGTATTACACGGCTCAATTAGAATAAATCGAACCAGTCATGGCACACTTAAATAGAAAACTAAAAATTAAATTAAAATAAATATTGAAGACTGAAATGTCACTTATGTGGTATCACTGGATTCCGAAAATGATGCAGAATTCAAAAATGCATTAATACATAGGACGTTCCATTTGAAAATCAAAAGTTAGTGTTACTCTTCCGGTGAAACGGGAAGTGGAAAAAATCATTTAATAGGTTAAAAAGTGTCGTGTATTAAGTATATAAGATGTTCCAAATTTCAACCACTTATCTTGAAAACTAAAGGAAAAAAGGGGGGTGTACCATGATCTTGTTACACCCGGTATATTCATAAGGTGAAAATGCAATATAACAATACTAGGTTTGAAAGCACTAAGATTTCTAAATATAAAAGAAATTTCTAACTTGAAGTTGTTATAATTCTGATATTGTTCAAATAATGAGATACCAATGAATATATTCACTAATTTTTAAGCTACTGATTAGATCTGAAGACTTTGCATCTACGTTAGTATACCTAGGGTGCTCTAACTTTATACCCTGTCACATAAAACTTCTTCGTCCACTCTATCTTATATCTACAATTTTAATAAAAGTGCCCAATTAATATTGATATTTCATCAGTATGTAATTAAATGTTTTAGCAGTTAATTACACAACAGATATAAATTAGTCACTTCTAAATTTTTAAGTATATAAACACGTTTTTCTCAAGTTTTTAGAAAAAAATTAATTTATAGTGTCATCCAAAAATGGACGTCCTGATTAATTAGGGACATTTTAAGTAAAACAAGCGGAATCTTATTCTGTCCGAATATTTGAAATATTTTAATCTTGTACTTAAAAAGAAATGTAGAAACGTTATATGTCATTGTCATCATCGTGCTGTTTAAATGTGAGATAAGCCAAAGGAACTTTTTATGACGAAAAGTCGACAATTTTCGGCAGCAATTTTTGTACTTTTCGTTTTTAGTGTTTCTGAAATGCTGAAAATTAACCTTGGTAATGCTAATAGGAATCGCAATGTTTTAAAGTGAGCATTCCATTGGAATTAATATCCAGGTTTTATTATAAATAATGAATCACTAATCCCAACTTACTGTGATTTTATTTATCAAAAGAATTTTATTGTAATTATTGTTATTTAATTTTACGAGCTGTCATTAGAACGTACTTAGAAACTTTAATTAGAGTTTTATATTTTAGAGCAACAACAATCGCCGAATTTTCGTTTCTTAAAAGCAATTTATCGTGTTTTATCATTTTGTGAATTATTTAGTAGGTATTATTAAAATTATCTACGCGGTTAGATGTCGGTTAAACTGTACAGAAGCTTTCTTAGAAAATGTTACGGTAAAAATGTTATCTACACTTAGAATAATTCCTCATTTCAAGATGTTTAAATTCGGAAGGCTTTGTTTCTTATCTGAAATTACCGTCTTTGATATTAAGCGAAAGAAATGCATTTCGTTTTGAAATTAAATTTAAAATATTTCTTCCAAGAAGAGCTCTTAGGTCATGAAGTAAAGTTTTAATTACTATGCTTTTATTTAAAAATGTATCTAAAGGTTTTAAAATTGATATTACTTGTTCGACAAAATTGCACCTTTAATGAAAGTTTCGAAAGAGATTGATATTGGGCCCTATTTTATCATTATTTTTATAGCATGTGCTAAATTATATCAAATTATATTTAAAAGAGCTCTTGGAATATTTTGCACAAAATTGTTTATTGTAAAAACATTTTTGTGGATCTTATTGAATTATTTATTACCTTCACATTAAAAATACAAAGAGTAACAAACTTAGCACTAATAAAATGGTAAAACGAAATTAACATTAAGATTTTGCTAATTTATATAAATACAACGAAAAGGTGTACTTCACTATTATTCATATTCAACCCCGCGCTTGGAACATTCAATTCATGCTTATATTCTACTACACGCTTTGAGTTGGCTCTCGACTACATCTCTAGAGTCTTGACGTACGTATCTCGAAAGTTCCGGAATTTGCTCGTTACTTCGATTCTGTTTGGGAGCCCGCCCACGGATGACGTGTTTCGTTGTAGTATTATAACATTTTTAAAGGTTCGACATTGTTACCTGGTTCCCGAGGTTCAATAAAAATACAAAAACTAAGAATAGAGGAAACAACTTAAAGCACCAAAAATATAACAAAAAGCAATGAAATCGGCACACCATTTTTTTTAAATATCAGTTAAATGTGGTTAATGGATAAAATAATCAACAAAGTAAAATCAACAGGAAATTTGGTGCTGTGCTATGTTGATCCCATAAAGTGAAGCTGAATTACAACTTCTTTTACATTTGAGCGGGAAGCACAATATGACAATTTCGGTAGAAAAACTAAATGTTTGGTGACATCGAAAGAACTGAGAAGATGTAAATTAGTAGTCAATAACAAAAGTATAGAACAAGCTATGTGGTTTAGATATTTAGCCATAAACATAGCAAGTGGCGGAGATTTGTCTCAAGAAGTGCGAAAACAAGTACTAGATGAAGCGATGATAGTACCAAGATGTTTAAGAGACATCACTTGGAATAAGACATTTGAGTATAGATACCAAGATGCACATACCACCGGATGTCTGAGGTAAGACGCAACACAGGGAAACACCAATGTATTTTTTAAGAAAGGATCCGCGATACCTTTGGAATATGTGTGGATTCAGTGCTCATTTAGATTTAGTTAACCCTAGAAAGAGATAGAAATACTGAATGCGTCTGTCATTGCGACAGGCGATTATTTCGTTGATTATTTTTTATATCTGTCAGTTTTGACAGCAACAAGAACATTAAATTTTTGTTATGTTAAACTTATACCGAAATACAAATTCATTTCCTCAAATCATAGAGAATATCTCAAATGCATCGATGAAAACGACACATGTGTGCAGTGTACGCTCGTTAGCGGTAGATTAGACACCGCCGCAGAAAGATAGGTTAAGAGTGTTAAGGCGTTAAGTTCAGCTGTCAAAAGTGACATAAAGATATAAAAAATAAACTATGAAATAAGCGCCTGTCGCATTGACAGGCACCTTCAGTATTTCTATCTCTTTCTAGCGTTAACTAAATCCAATAACATACGTTGAGCACTGAATCCATACATATTCCAGAGGTATCGAGGATCCTTACTAAAAAAATTCATTGGTGTTTCCCTATGTCCCTATGTTGCGTCTTACCTGAGACACCCGGTATATAAAGCATATTGTAGTGTAATCCTAAAGATTACATTTAACTAAAATCTTTTAATAATAGAAAAAAATATTACCTTTGCGAAACACATAAATGTTGGGCTAGCCAAAAAGTGTAGTTTTAACACTTTGAAAAATTAAATTTTATTATTGTGTAAACTAAATTTATAACGTAGATCTCAGGATTAAAAAAAAATAAATGTAATAATAAGTGTATGTGTGTTTGTGCAATCAAATATTAAGATGAGCTCAATATCTGAAATAATTTCTGTAAAATAAACATACACAACAAACAAACTCAAACAAAAATACACGAATATTAATTTACAATAATAAATTTATAAATACTCAATATGAATTCTTGACAGTGTAAAAATTTCGAAAATTGCATTATCATAAAAATTTAAATTTTATAAAAACAAATAATATTAAATCCTACTTTTACAAATATTGACATTTAAACTTGTGAGTAAAGAAAACAAAATCAAAAATTGATTATCTATAAAATTAAATCCGACTTATCTTAAATACTTTGATGATCCGGGGTTTTTGTGTGCGGTAAGGACAACACCGCGTTCAAAGACTCCAGACTGTAGTTGTCTTCGCATGGTTGAAACAGCTGATCGCTTCGTTCACAACTTGTTGCTATTCCATTTGATTTTTAACAGGTAAGTCTTTATTTTCAATTGTCACTTGCTTAAACACTTGTAATGTTTATTTTTTTGTTAAACACTTTCAATTACGTTTTGCTTAATCTGTTTTTATTTCTTTCAGAGTTATTTATGTGAGTTTCACTTAACCTCACTTCGGTCGTTGTAATAAAAACACAACTTTTAAAATTGATTTAACTTCAATTATCAATTTTATTAACACAAATATTGTTAAGCATAACAATTAATTAAACGGTTTGTTTAAATTGTCAACACAAACTTCTTAAAACGTAAGTATTTTCACTTATTCATTTAAATCATAAATTTCATATCCATAACTTTTACTTTTATAGAATTTAAATTCGTTATTTGTTATTACTTAATTAAATTATTTTCACTTAATTGATTCACCTTATTTTTATTCTTTATTTACATTTCACATTTATAATTCGTCGTTAAATTTCAACTTAAAAATTTTTAATGCACATCTGTCACTTTTTAAACTATCAAGATTGCCTTGATTTTCAATTATTAAAATTTTATTGAGCCGTAAATTGTACGTGTGGTCTCTCCCAACACTTTTAATCGACTGACTGCCTCTAAAAATAGCGTGAACCAATTAAAATGCAGCAAATTTTCCAAAACTGACTCAACTAAATAACCAAATTAAATAATATAAATTTCATAATTTAATTAATTCTAATATTAAACAAATAAGTGAAACTTATAATAAATAACTTAAATTTTATTTACAATAACTATTGATTTGCATTTATTTAATTTTGAATGTATGCATGTAGGTTTTATTTAGACTGTCAGAAATTATTTATAATTTATAAATTATTTTATATTCAACTAAAAACTAACCTTTACATACTATACAGGGTGACAATAATCTACCTGTGTTGTATGGGTAACTTTGTTATTATAGAAGTTAGAGAGTCGGCTAAATTAGCAAAGTTGGGCAGAATTTCAAGACAAATTAGATGCCAAATTGACATTTGACATACACTTTCAACTTTTTCAAATATTTCGAAAAAACTAAAAACATGCGATTTTTTAAATGTTTTATAATTCCATAACCACCTATTCTAAAACCAAAGTGAAATATGTTTCTTGTAGATATTTTTACGTAGAATTATAAAAAAATATCTACAAAGTCATAGCACTCTCGATTTTTGAGATATAAACCAAACTTACGTTTTTTTAAATGGCAACCATAGTGGGCTATGTATTCATTAAAGAGCTTATTTTTTTCTGATTTCAAGAATGTATAGGTTGTCATATCTGTTTCTCTTAATTTTCTCAGAATTTGCAAAAAACTGAAATTAATGATGATAAATAATAACCATGAACTAAGAATGCGTTGGAATTTTGTCATAGTCTCTTGTTTAGTGACTCATCATCAAAAACAATTGAAATTATCATATTTTTTTAATTAAACAAATAACAAATAAAATAGGTACTTAGTAACTACCATTATGGATAACAGAACTAAATAATAAATGTATGTAGCTATAAAAATAAATTGATGATTATAATTGTGGCGACTACTGCGTTTAACATTAAATAGTGGTAGTCATGGTTTAGTTAGTTTTCAGTTTTTGTTTAGAAAAATAATAGATAAGTCATAAAAAATCAAACTGTAAATTAATCATCAGAATTAAATTGAAATAACCGAAAATAAGTTATTATTTACTAAGTGGAACAACCACAAATTGGTGACCCCGACGCGTTGTTAGAAACCGACGTAATTTTCGCAAACCGTAAGTTTTTTTTTACGAACATTTTTGATGATTGTACAGTGCTAAAAACAATTAACCCCGACTAGTGACTATCTTCGCGGTGTGTGCAGATACTTTCTTTTCGTAAATTTAGTGCTCGAATTCCAATTATGTCGCACGATAATACCGAAGTAGATTATGTACCCTCGGTGAATCGCATTGCCGTTAAAATACCACCGTTCATGCCTGCGGACCCAGAGTTGTGGTTCCTTCTGTTGGACAGCAGCTTCGAGGCTGCTGGAATTACGCAAGACAGCACAAAATTAGGCCACGCCCTGGGAGCTCTAGAACAACGATACGCCGGGGAGGTTCGTGACGTCCTTCTAAAACCTAAAAGCGAGAGGTCATACGAGCTTCTCAAATCCGAGCTCATTAAACGGATGGGAGCTTCTCAAGAGCAGAACACTCGACGTCTCTTAGAAAATGAGCCACTTGGTGACCGGAAGCCTAGTCAATTTCTCCGGCATCTGCGTAACCTGGCAGGAGTTGGCTTCCCAGAAGAAGTTATGCAAACACTCTGGTTAGGTCGCTTACCGAAACACATACAAGCAATGCTAGCGGCACACAAAGATCTCACGCTCAATAAAAGAGCAGAGATTGCAGACTCCGTAGCAGAAGTATATGGTCCACTAGGCAATAACGTGGAGGCAGCGTCATCCACTGGTGCACCATCTCACCAATCGTCCCTGAATACGAGAATAGACAGCATTGAGCACTCCCTGTCAAAAGTGCTCCAGAAATTGGAATTGCTGGAGGTAAACCAAGTTACACAACCGCAACACAGTCCGCGTTCAACCTCGCGTTCGCGTGCTAACTCGCGTCCGCGATATCAAAGCCGCGCATCCAGGAAAAGCGATATCTGCTGGTACCATTGGAAGCACGGGAACCAAGCTAAAAAGTGTTACGCGCCATGTAAATTCGCCGTTGACGCCTCGGGAAACGACGAGGGCAGTCGTTGATGGCGGCCAACGACTCCAGCCCGGTAACCTCACGCCGTTTGTTTGTAACCGATGCATACTCAAAGATAAAGTTCCTCGTTGACACAGGTGCCGATCTGTGCGTATACCCGTATCTGCAAGTGCCGAAACCGCGAGTTAAAACAAACTATGAACTTTTTGCGGCGAACGGCAGTGTCATTCCAACGTACGGGACGATCACGTTAACGCTCAACTTGGGGCTACGTCGACAATTCACCTCGAGATTCGTCGTCGCCGACGTCTCCAAGCCTATAATCGGTGCTGACTTCCTGGCGCACTATGGACTCCTTATAGATATAAAACATCATCGGCTTTTGGACCAACTTACTCAGTGCACTTCCCATGGAGAGGTGATCGAGTGTGAAGTACCGAACATTAAAACCATCTCGGGCTCATCTCTGTTTCACGATCTTCTTCAACGGTACCCGGAGGTGACTCGACTAGACGGTGCTCCAAAGTCCACCAGCCATTCTACTAAGCACCACATTGTCACGACACCCGGACCACCCATCGCGCAGAAACCGCGAAGACTAGCGCCGGACAAATTGAAGGCTGCTAAAAAGGAATTCGACGCGATGTTACAATTGGGCATAGCCCGACCATCACAGAGCTCGTGGTCGTCGCCATTACATATGGTACCCAAGAAAGGAGACGAATGGAGACCATGCGGTGATTACCGTGCCCTCAACGCGAGAACCTGCCCTGACAGGTATCCGGTGAGGCACATTCAAGACTTCGCCCAATCACTATGTGGCAAAACAGTCTTCTCCACGGTAGATCTTGTCCGTGCCTTTAATCAAATTCCTGTCGCCGAGGAAGACATTCCGAAGACAGCCATTACGACACCGTTTGGACTCTTCGAATTTACCTTTATGACCTTTGGACTGCGAAACGCAGCGCAAACATTTCAGCGTTTCATCGATGAGGTACTCCAGGGACTTGATTTCTGCTACGCCTACATCGACGATATTCTTATAGCTTCAACGTCGCTCGAGGAGCATTTACAACACCTTGAGATTCTGTTTCAACGCTTAAAAAGATACAGCGTCGTCATTAATACCTCAAAGTGCGTTTTCGGACAGCCCGAAGTTAAATTCCTCGGCTACCTGGTTTCAAGTGCTGGTACTCATCCCCTGCCAGACAAGGTCAACGCCATCCGTGCTTATCCACGCCCAGTCACCATCAAAGGGCTACGTCAGTTTTTGGGTATGATTAACTTCTTCAGGAGGTTCTTACCTAAAGCTGCTAAGGTACAAGCGCCGCTGAACAACCTTCTCCAGGGTAACACAAAAGGGAAAACCCCCGTCAACTGGACTCCGGAGGCCATTCAAGCATTTGAGGCAACCAAGGAGAGCCTTGCCGAAGCGACGCTCCTGGCTCACCCAGAGCATAACGCGCCGCTGGCAGTATTCACAGATGCCTCAGATTTTTCTGTAGGAGCCGCACTTAAGCAATGGGCCGACAACAGCTGGCAACCATTGGATTTCTTTTCAAAAAAATTAAGCCCAGCTGAATCCAAGTACGGAGCCTACGATCGCGAATTACTCGCAATATACCTAGCGGTCAAACATTTTAGACACATGGTAGAAGGTCGATCTTTTATTATATACACCGATCATAAACCCATCACCTACGCATTTCAAAAGAAAGACCACCAGTGTTCGCCGCGTCAATTCACCACCGACATCCGTCACATTTCAGGAGAGGATAACGTCGTTGCCGATGCTCTGTCTCGCATCGAGGAGGTCAAAACTTCTCTCGATTTTGAGGCGCTGGCAACAGCCCAACATACGAATGTTGAACTCCGAAAACACCTCGAAGAAGACTCCGTCCTGCAACTCAAGCTCGTGCACATTCCAGGTACCGAAGCCTCGATCTTCTGCGACATCTCCACAGGAACAGCTCGTCCCTTCATTACCCAAGAGTTCCGCAGAGCTGCGTTCAACACTGTCCATCGGCTTTCACCATCCTGGAGCTAACGCTACGATCAAACTCGTAACCCAGCGTTACGTATGGCCGTCAATTAAAGCCGACTGCCGAAAATGGGCCCGCAGCTGTATTCAATGCCAACAGTCCAAAATCTCAAAACACGTTTCAACCCCAGTAGGTAACTTCGCACCGCCTTCCGCTCGTTTCGAGCACGTCCACCTGGACATCATCATCATGCCATCATCCGAAGGATTAAGGTATTGCCTTACGATGGTTGATCGATACACTCGTTGGCCGGAAGCAGTCCCTATGTACGATCAAGAAGCCGTAACCGTGGCACGGACGTTCTATGATACCTGGATCTCCCGTTTTGGAACACCACTAAGGATCACTACCGATCAAGGTAGGCAATTTGAGTCGCACCTATTTAAACAATTAAATCGTTTATTAGGAGCTACACATCTTCGAACAACAGCCTACCATCCTGCAGCTAATGGCATGGTGGAACGACTCCATCGTCAGTTAAAAGCAGCGATAATGTGCCACCAGAACAACCGCTGGACAGAAGCCCTCTCCACCGTACTGTTAGGTATACGTGCAGCCTGGAAGGACGATCTCAAAGCCACAACGGCTGACTTAGTTTATGGTCAATCGCTCCGTCTTCCTGGTGAATTTCTAGGCACACCGCAGTCTGAGAATGACGATGACAAAGCTGCGGACTTCGTGAAGGAGCTTCGAAACTGCCTGAGAAACCTGAAACCCTCTGGAGGTTCTCGCCATGGGAACAAGAAAACCTTTGTTTTCGGGGACTTATCCACCACGGACTATGTCTTCGTCCGTCGTGATAGTCCAAAGCAGCCGCTGCAGCAGCCATATGATGGTCCCTATAAAGTGATTCGACGATCACAAAAGACATTCGTCATTCACATTAAGGGTCGCGATATTACGATTTCCATCGATCGCCTTAAGCCGGCTTACATTATGAATGAGGACTCAGCAACTATTCCAGATGCCACCCCATCCACTTCACAGAATACCAGCGAGGACCAGAATGTTCCAGGCGCCACGAAAGACTACCCTTCTACAAGCGTTCAAACACCGCACCACCATTCAACGAGGTCAGGCAGACACGTTCGCTTCCCGGACCGACTACAAGCTGGTTAACTTTTACACTAGCAGGGGGGTACTGTGGCGACTACTGCGTTTAACATTAAATAGTGGTAGTCATGGTTTAGTTAGTTTTCAGTTTTTGTTTAGAAAAATAATAGATAAGTCATAAAAAATCAAACTGTAAATTAATCATCAGAATTAAATTGAAATAACCGAAAATAAGTTATTATTTACTAAGTGGAACAACCACAAATTGGTGACCCCGACGTGATCGTCCCGTACGTTGGAATGACACTGCCGTTCGCCGCAAAAAGTTCATAGTTTGTTTTAACTCGCGGTTTCGGCACTTGCAGATACGGGTATACGCACAGATCGGCACCTGTGTCAACGAGGAACTTTATCTTTGAGTATGCATCGGTTACAAACAAACGGTGTGAGGTTACCGGACTGGAGTCGTTGGCCGCCATCAACGACTGCCCTCGTCGTTTCCCGAGGCGTCAACGGCGAATTTACATGGCGCGTAACACTTTTTAGCTTGGTTCCCGTGCTTCCAATGGTACCAGCAGATATCGCTTTTCCTGGATGCGCGGCTTTGATATCGCGGACGCGAGTTAGCACGCGAACGCGAGGTTGAACGCGGACGGTGTTGCGGTTGTGTAACTTGGTTTACCTCCAGCAATTCCAATTTCTGGAGCACTTTTGACAGGGAGTGCTCAATGCTGTCTATTCTCGTATTCAGGGACGATTGGTGAGATGGTGCACCAGTGGATGACGCTGCCTCCACGTTATTGCCTAGTGGACCATATACTTCTGCTACGGAGTCTGCAATCTCTGCTCTTTTATTGAGCGTGAGATCTTTGTGTGCCGCTAGCATTGCTTGTATGTGTTTCGGTAAGCGACCTAACCAGAGTGTCTGCATAACTTCTTCTGGGAAGCCAACTCCTGCCAGGTTACGCAAATGCCGGAGAAATTGACTAGGCTTCCGGTCACCAAGTGGCTCATTCTCTAAGAGACGTCGAGTGTTCTGCTCTTGAGAAGCTCCCATCCGTTTAATGAGCTCGGACTTGAGAAGCTCGTATGACCTTTCGCTTTTAGGTTTTAGAAGGACGTCACGAACCTCCACGGCGTATCGTTGTTCTAGAGCTCAACCACATAATAATACTTCAAAGTGACCACCATTTTTTTGAACACATAACTTACATCGTTTTAATATTTCACGTTGCAATTTATTTAATGTATTATGTCTAATTTCGGCTGCAGCTCTTCTTATTTTTATTTTCAGGTCATCAATGGTATGAGGCTTTTGTTTGTACACTTTATCTTTAATAGTTCCCCATAAAAAAAATCTAGGGGAGTTAAGTCCGGAGACCTGGGAGGCCACGCAATAGGACCTCTGGTACCTATCCAATTAGGAAATCTTTCCAATAAATAGTGTGACACAATGTGAGCATTGTGAGCAGGGGCTCCATCGTGTTGGAAGTAATTCAAATTTTGTATAAAATTTAATGGAAGATCGTCCAACATTTCTTCGAATTGATTACGTAAAAATAGCAAATACCTCTCTGAATTTAGATTTTCCTCATAAAAATAAGGACCGAGAAGTTTTGTTCCAAGAATGCCGCCCCAAACGTTAATAGAAAAACGTATTGCTCTCGCCTTTCAACCGTTAAGTGTGGATTTTCCCATGCCCAGTAAATATGAGTTTTTCTATTAAATAAACCATTATTTGTAAATTTGGCTTCATCCGTAAATAGAATTGATTGAGAAAAGACTTCGTTTCTTTCACTTTCTTCAACAAACCACATAGCATAATTGAATCTTCTTTCTAAATCTGTTGGATACAATGTGTTTCTAACATGATGATGATAAGGTTTTAAATTATTTTGTTTCAAAATTGTTCTTGCTTGTTCTGTGGATACATTACACTTAAGTCCAATTTCTCACACAGATGCAGTTGGTTTAAAAGTATTGTATGCCAAAACACGCACCTCTGCTCCTTCATTAATATTTTTCTTAGCTTCTTTTGGTTTACAAAATGATCCAAACCGTTTAAATTGGATTCAAGTTTTGCAAAAATCCTTTTATCTGGCTGCCTTCTTTCCATGTATGTTTGCAGATACAATTCAGAAGCTGCATTCGCATCACGATTACAATTGTAATAGCAAAATAACATATTATTTTTTTCTTCCCACGAGTAAGCCATTTTTTTAGTAATTTTAACGGAACTACTTAACACATTCACATCCGTAATTATCAGCAAAACTGGACTAACTTTGACAATTAAATTTGTTTTGTTGTTTTCCAATTCCAAGACAGTCTTGTTATACTATGCAGCTAATTATTAATTATGATCACTAACTTCAGTTTTTTGTAAATTCTGAGAAAATTAACGGAAACAGATATGACAACCTATACATTTTTGAAATCAGCAAAAAATATGCTCTTAATGAATCCATAGCCTACTATGGTTGCCATTTAAAAAAACGTAAGTTTGGCTTATATCTCAAAAATCGCGAGTGCTATGACTTTGTAGATATTTTTTTATAATTCTACGTAAAAATATCTACAAAAAACATATTTCACTTTGGTTTTAGAATAGGTGGTTATGGAATTATAAAACATTTAAAGAATCGCATGTTTTTAGTTTTTTCGAAATATTTGAAAAAGTTGAAAGTGTATGTCAAATGTCAAACTGGTGTCTAATTTGTCTTGAAATTCTGCCCAATTTAGCCGACTCTCTAACTTCTATAATAACAAAGTTACCCGTACAACACAGTTAGATTATTGTCACCCTGTATACAAAATTTAAAAAATATTTTTATTCTTGCTAAATCTTGTGAATTTGTCTTGTAAGGCTTTAATTTACCTTTTAAAATCTGACATTTGATAAATCTTATATTTTTGATTATTCATTTTCTGCTTTCAAAATCCAACAAAACCTTGTCTTTGTATCTTATCTTAACTTTTTATAACATTTTTACTTCTGACTGAATTTTTTTATAGTCAAAACTTTAATGTAAACCTTACTAATTTTCGTTCTTACTATCAAAACATGTTTTATCAATTATTAAGTAACAATTTAATTTTATTTGTTCTTTTCAGCATGGCAAATAAGAAACTATGTTACCAGGAATCAAAATATCCCATAACAGCAAAATCGTAACATGAAATAAAGAAGATTTCTTACATCGGAAATCAAAATCTTGAAATGTCAAACTTTACAATAATTTTTATAACATTCTCGTACTGTATGTTAACTTTACAGTATTTTTATTGAATTTACTAATTTGTAATAAAGCTTTTATATTCATTTTAAATAAAATTCATCTTAATATTTCATTTCCGTAATTTGTAAGTGTAAAATGTATCGTATGAAAAAACTAAAACATTTAAATTTTCAAACCAAACTTCACATTTAGATTCTTAATGAAATTACAAACAACTTTTCCTTATGGTACTTTTCCATATTTTGATGAATAAGGGCATTTCAGGCCATTTTAAAATTTCTAATGACATTTTGGAGGTAATTTTGTGGTTATTAATCATGCTGAAACTAATGCTGTAACCCGTTTAAAAAAAACAATTGAATAAAAAAGTTTTCCATATGGTGCAAACTTTTTGGCGGACACTGTATATAGTTATTTAAAAATTTTCTAGATTTAAGCCAAATCAATATGTTTTATTTTTCCAAAGAGTCGACATATACAAGTACAACGTTTACGTCTCACTAACGAGTCATTTACAAGGTGCAGTTGGCCCCATAAACGTACAGTATGGTACTTTGCAGCGTGTCGACCATTGTACCAAGATAACGAGCGTTACAAGCCCGTTGTGGTAGTTCCCTACGTTTTTCAAAAGGAATGTCTCAATAGAGGTTCGTTGTTGGCTTTCGGGTTTCTACACTTCCTTGGTTGCAGATTTGAAGAGGTAGTCCAAAACAAATGGTTATCTCAAGCTAGGAATTGATCTACTCGTATGTGACGCTAATGTGATGTCAAAAATGTACTTTCTTCAAGATATTACCAAAGTTGACTAATTAATTGTCATGGTTAATAATTGCTAAGTTGGTTGACCTAAGACATGTAAGCAAAGACCTTGCATGATCGGGAGTGTGTTACATCCTCACACTATCTGCTTTGCCATCTATTCTAATAATAAGGTTGTTGTTTTCCTTCCAGGGCTCGGTCAACTCTTCCAGAAATCCCAGCCATCGTAAGGCAAGTAAAATGGGGTAAATTAATGCCGTTCTTTATTTAAGTTTCCTTGATGTATGTACAGGTTATGGAAACCGGAATGTAATTTCTGCAACGAAAATTCTATATCTTTGGTACTGCATATACGTAGTAAATTTAGAAGTGGTGTTGCAATACTACAAAGTTCCTGGTAAATTAGGCAATCTGTCACGTGTCAATTCTGCACTACGACATTTAAATGGGGATGTCAAATCCGGGATGCACGCGGCTAAGCTAACAGAGAAGAAGGCAGTTCGAAATGCTGAAATAACACTTAATAACACTTAGTAACCCTTCAAAAGGGGGATCGGCGTAACGGTAGATAAGGGGCCACTATGATATTAAAACCACCCTAAGATCTAAAAGAAGTAAACCCGTCATAGAAGATTCTCAAGGGCTCGAAGAAGGGGGTTATTGTAGCTGCACGCCCCTGCAAGATGTGACTTTAGTGACTTACCTTGCTACACTGAAATTGGCTTTACTTATCTGCAAAACTCAAACTTGTAGGCAGGCTAACACTTTACGTAAATCTTTAGCAAAACACTGAAACACAAATATGAACGAGAAGCACTGAATACAATAACAAGACCAAACTGAATTGACAGTGAAATATTTAATGAATCAAAATAGAAAACATGAATACAAAGAAATTACACAAAAGACAATCAAAAATATTACGTTAATACAAATAAAAAATACGACACTTACATACTTTAAGGGAACGAGAATTGAGGGTACTACATTTACTTTAAGTTCAGCAAAACAATCACAAGCTTAGCCCCTCCATCCCAAACAAAGAATATAGAAAAACACAAATAATAATACATTAACAAATTCAATAAGCACCAATAAATTTACACACATGCAACATAACACAAAATAATATCTCAACTTGACTTATTACTTGAACTCCTATCTGAGCACAAATGAACGTTACTTGAACACAAAAGTATTTGTTTGGCACTCGTGACCTATGTTACCACAAATGTTTTTGCCCAAACACGAAACTACTAAAGCAACCTGGTCAACTGAATGCCTGCGACCCTCAATCTTTACTACTGTGAGTGTTAAATTCGCCCAAAGCGTCTCACAAAGCCTTCTTACAAGCCGCTGGATCAAACGGATAGACCAGCAAACCTTAAGAAGGTAAGAAGGTACGTCCCTTGCCAGAGGGAGCATTGCACATGCATCTGGCAGCGATAGTCGTGCTTATCGATTACCTCGGGCTCGGGTGCCGAGCCCTCCGCTCGGGAACGCGCGGGTATCCGATTTGAGGTTGGGTTTCGAGGGGGCGGTGGTAACGAACCATGCGGTGAGGTGGACCTCAGGGTGCTTCGGGTCAAGTGCATCCGGCGATCCTGGGGCCTTCCCGGTAACTAATGCCTGAGCCGTAATTCAGGAAGTCAGTGTGCTGGGCTGACGCCCGGACATCGTCCGGTTGGGTGAGGTCGGTGCAGCGGCCAAACTCGCTTCATTCCCCTAAAGACGTCAGGGGGGCGGATATGCTTAATTGCTTGGTGTCGCCCAGTCTAGCCATATTCCAATAGCAGACCAGCAATCGACTACTTCAAATTATAAGTTGCACGCAAAATACAAAAGGTGGTACTCATTAAACTTCCAACGACTAAATTAAACAACACTAGGAAGGCCTGCCAGCAAGAGGCAATATTCACTTGAAAACACAAACGGCAAAGCAGGTGCAGCGAAAAGATGTTAAAAGGTTTACCTGGCTAGATGTTCTTAGAATCGCCGAGGAGTACGGGGCGGACGTTTAAAGGTGGCTAACAACAACTAAAGAGATGGCGTCCTTGCTCCAAAAGGCGGGTGCTAGACGACCACGAAGACTATTTCAGAAGCTTTGGGTTTTCTTGATCCAATATATGTATATTGAATTCGTGTGAAGACGATACTTCCAACTTCCATATTCACAACATATATACACGACTATCTTTCCTGGGATTATCCGGATTCTACCGTAATATAGCTTAGCGAAGCTACCAAAGAAACGAAAAACCTTCTCGGTGGTATAAGGACCCACACTGGAAACGATAAGCTTGCACACCCGTCTTAATCAATCCAAAACGTCCGCCATGGTGGAGAGGATGCCGCGTACTGAGGGGTCGGGGTGTAGAAACATGCGGACGGCGTTGCTGACATGGCCTCGCGTGAAGGAGGAATTTCCCGAAACATATCACGAGGAACCGTATCAACTAGACTAAGATGAGATCACACGTCGCCGAACTACGCGTGAATTGGGCCACCTTCGGATTTCTAACAAAGAAAATCTTTCCAACGACAAAACATATTTAAATGACTTCAAGATTTCGCAGAACTACAATGAACGAACGTTGACTTGGCGTAACCTCGCACGCCCTTAGAAAAAACGAAATTAAGCTGTAGCAAAAATAAAATAATTAACACGGAATCCAAGTTAAAGGACAGGGCTGTACTCAAGAATTTTAACAATAATTCAAAATGACTCGAAAATTCCAAAATAACGCCGAATTACAAAAACACGTGAGAAATCATCTAAATTTACCATGGTAACACCATCGAATTGTTAAACTTTATGGTCAATTGTACTAGAACCATCAACGTTACAGAAAAGCTTTCATGTTCAAATTTCCGTGTAAAAATAGCTACACACGTAATTTTAACATATCTACAATATTAGGTTTTTCGTGCAAGATATTGGTAGTTATTTAAAACAATAAAATGCTATTTTTGGGCGATGGCAGGGTTTGGAATTTCTGAAAGCAGTGCATTGTTATTAGGTTGTTACTTTTAAAAATGACAATTTACCTCATTTTTAATTTTCGTAAAAGACAGGTATCTGTATCTGTATCCGGAACCTCTTTTACCTTTCGGTGTCGAGGCTAGTGCGTTAGTATACATGCTCTTTACGGGTGAAATGCGCAATCCGGCCCGACTCTTCGGACTAGTGATTGGTACGTCAAGACGAAATATTTTATATCAATTTAATGCTCGCGTTTTTAATTTTTTTTACAAATTATTTGCTTGCAACAATTACTTTGGTTGGCAGCCATTATTAATGAAATGATAGTATTTTTGATAATGGTTTAATTAAGGGCCCAATTTTACAGTTTATACACTGATAGTGAATTGTCTGGGCCAGACTGGAAACTACTGTGCACGTCGTTATTGAAATTTTTCAGGAAAGGCAAATTGTTTTCATTTGTTTACGTAAGTAACCTAGACGAGAAAGCTTTAATAATGGTTATTGTTATCATCATAATTAATTTAAAAGAAAATTTTCCTCACATAGGAACATTATGAATTATTTAATAATATAAATTATGTTGACATGCATAATCTTTACAAAACAAAAACAAAAGTGAAGAATAGGTAATTGCTAATTGCTAACGAAAGCCTATTTAAAGAGAACAGAATTTTTTAGGAACTCAAGATGTGAAAAGGCGAATGTCTATGTTGCATCATAAACTACCTTAGTGACCGCTATAAAAATTGGTCGTAGTTATAGAAATAAAAGAGGTGTTAATTAACATTTATAATGGCAATTAATAATGTTAATTGTGGTATAAATATTTGTTGGTATGAAGAAATTATGTTTGCTGAAATTTTTATAAACATTAATAAAATTCTTCTGCGAATATGGCCTATAATTTATAATCTCAGCTTTTAACTGCACTATTATCACTTTAAGGCATTGGCGGCTCGTAAAAGGGAAAGTTTGTATGTAAAATAGAATAATCATTTGGCTTCTAAGGGGCTGAATTTATCGCTTTTCAAATTATGATTGTAAGAAAATAATTCTTTTTTAAAGTAAGCTTAAGAACGTTTACTCTTACAAACCAAGGCAAAACAATTTTTAAAGTACAAACAATGTTAACGATGCGCTACTGTTGAGGCACAGAAAAAGTAATATTTGAAATATGTAGTTTAAATTTTGTTTATTTTATCTTATAAAAATGAAACGTGATCATTGTTTAACTTTTGAAAGTTAGATTCCGTATAGATAAGTTTTATTAATTGTTGTGTCGTAGGTTTGTTCAACTTAATATCTGAAATCAGTTTTACCACCGAAATGATTAAAATTTAATTTAATTTACCTGGCCTACTAATTTGAGAAATAACTTTGATATATTGTAAAATAAATCACCAAAGGGCACAAGAAAATATGCCATATTTCAATACGATAAACTTCCCAATAGATTAATGGCCAACAACTAAATTAAAATTAATTATTAATCAAAATCGCAGCTGATTTAAAGTAATTACATTTCCTAACGTGTAAAAGGTAAGCATATAAAGCTTTTCTGACGGTTAAAACGTTACACGAAATTCGGTAGGAAACGGAACACGGTATCGATAACATCAGTGAACTGGTAACTCTAAATTCCTTAATGTTGCAACTAAAAAACACGTGAATAAAACAAACCATATTAGGTGTTTTTAAAACACCTACTTATATATGCATAATTAGTAAATTTAAAAGTCGATGTAACATAAATAAAAATGTTCGTGGTGTCGGTGTTTGATTACGAAATCTATTTCCAAATAATTAGTAAAATGTGAGGAGAAGAATATTTGATATTCGAGATAATGTTATTTTGGCTATTTTGTGTCAAATTTAAATTTCTGGAATTAATTTAGGTGATATTACGACTATATTTAGTAACTTTCAGATTTTTAACTATTCGTATAAGATTCCTGTATATTTGGAAGGTATTAATTAGGTATTATTCCTTCGGTGACTATTAGGCGCTTTCAGAAATTAACTTTCTGGGTCATTTACTTATACAGTGTGGTACAAAAGTATGGAACAAATTCAATATCTACTGAAATAATTGTTTTTTGGAAAATCGCTCGGACAGGTATAACGATTTAAATTACGGTGCATATTTTAAGAGGAATCGAATTTTTTTGCGACAGTCATTTTTCTACGGTGACGTTATCGCCCTTTTTTTTTAAATAGGAACTTGCATATTTGACAATTGCAGTAGATAGTCCTTTTTTTTCTCTTTCTAACCGTGCAAAAGTTTTATACCCTCACATAAGGTTTTTTTTGAGATATGGTCCTTCGAAAATTCCAAAATCGACTTTTTCGTAGAAGGTTGAAATTCGGATTAGGAGGTAATGAGACCCTCCTAATGACGTTTCCGTGGTCGGTTGTCCCTTAGCGTGCGTAATTTCGGAGATACGGCCGTTCCCACCTATCAAAAGTGGTGGGGGAAATTTTTTAAAACCCGTTTTTTCGTGTCCGGCGGGGTCGCTTTGGGGTACTAGACCCAGCTCACGTTCCGCATGGGTGGGATAACAATAGACACGTATACGGGCATTTCGAATCAAAAATGTTTCGGATAAAAAATTGTTCTCTCCTAAATTGACCCCTCTCTTTCCGAATCCCCAAAGCGACCCCGCCGGACACGAAAAAACGGGTTTTAAAAAATTTCCCCCACCACTTTTGATAGGTGGGAACGGCCGTATCTTCGAAATTACGCACGCTAAGGGACAACCGATCACGGAAACGTCATTAGGAGGGTCTCATTACCCCCTAATCCGAATTTCAACCTTCTACGAAAAAGTAGATTTTGGCATTTTCGAAGGACCATATCTCAAAAAAAATCTTATGTAAGGGTATAAAACTTTTACACGGTTAGAAAGAGAAAAAAAAGGACTATCTACTGCAATTGTCAAATATGCAAGTTCCTATTTAAAAAAAAGGGCGATAACGTCACCGTAGAAAAATGACTGTCGCAAAAAAAATTCGATTCCTCTTAAAATATGCACCGTAATTTAAATCGCTATACCTGTCCGAGCGTTTTTCCAAAAAACAATTATTTCAGTAGATATTGAATTTGTTCCATACTTTTGTACCACACTGTATATTACACTTCTAATCAGCTTATGCAAAATAAAGAAATAAATATACAATAAGATTAAATAATTGCAAACAGGGTTTAATTTGTCGAAAGAATGATAAAAGATGTTAAACAAAATCAAACACATTCTCAAATAAAATCTAAAACCATTCTTTAGCAACAAATTTGTCCGGCATTTTATGAAGCTCCAAATACTATAATACTGTTAACATCACGTAAAAAAGAAGGAAACACACTTGCTAGTAGATACTTAAGTTGAAATTATAAAATTTCTAGCTTGATATGATGTAAGGTACCTGAAATATTTAAACTAGCAGAAAAAATTGGAAGTGAAATTATAGGATCAAAAATTTGTTTACATTAACAATAGAGAAAAGGAGACTATCTCGAGCATGGAAAATGCACGAACAATTTTTTCACACTCAATATATACTGCCCTTAAACATTTAAATAGTTTTTGACTTAATAACTTCTTCAGGAAGGTAAATTTACTTCACTAATGATAATGATTATATCAGATTACCTTTTCCAAATATAAGCAAATGCTGCATGGTAAATGCAACTTACTGAATCGGTAATTTCAAGGGATCCACTATAGTCATCTAACTGGCTCATGGAAAAAAGGCCACGTCTTAACTAATGATAAATAATAAAAATTAGGGCATCTAGACTTATATGATTATTATTGATCTTGTTTTTGGTAAACATTTTCTGGCCAAGCTAAAAAATGACTTTTGATTATATGGGTTCTGCTGATGAAATTGGATCACTTGATAGAAATATGTCTGTGTTGATGTGCTTATCTTCATACAACACGAAGAGACAACCAAAAAGTAACATCAACGTACAGTGACAAAGGTATAATACAGCAACGATATGAAAAACTGTATCAACAAACATTGAAGGATAATAATTGCAGAAGAAGAAGACACTTATTTTCCTAAAATAATCAGCTGTGTCGAGAAAATCGCAGGTTTCCCTTTACAACACAACAACACATGTGCCATGGAAAGAGCTATGCTCGCTATAAGCAGCTATGCTCGCTATAAGCTTAAGAGACAGAATCATAAATACAGAAATTAGACGACGCAAAAAGGTCACCAATGTTCCACAAAGTATCGCGAGGTTGGAATGGAACTGGGTTGGACATGTCGCTCGCAAATCATCAAGTGAATGGGCGAGTCGCATTACGAGATGGCGAGCAAGAACAACAACAAGAATAGGAAATATTAACTAAATTTAAGGGAGGCGTATATTCAACGGTAGAAGAAAGAAAACTGAAGAGAAAAAGAAGAAGAAGAAGTGCCGTTAAAATGCCAAGAAAGTCCATGTAGAAATGCGAATGGGTAATCAAGTAGCCCTAAAAGCTCTTAATTACAGGGTTGTCAACTCCGTTGTGATAGCTTGGTGTGTTGAAGTAATGATTACCCAAGTTAAGTAAAACCATATCACTCTAGAATAGATAATTGAACAGATACGTGTACAAGTAAAAGATCGATTAGTTGGTTCAGAACTTGCATATGTAACCTTATTAGCAACCGAAAAAGCTAACTTCTAGAGAAATACGATCAGTACTGGCATAAGCTGCAAAAACAGCCCTGCACATATTTAGAACTCTAAAGGTGTGCGTAAGGCATATGAATCCATCTTTTCTTACTCAGGAAGCATCTCAACCTAGTAGAGATTTTGATCTTTACTTACTGCAACCAGACGAACCTGCTAATGTCCCTTCTAAAGAAATCCTAGTCTTCTTTGAGGATATACGACGTGTGTTCAATTGAAACCCAACTTTAGTCCATACAAAATTTATTCAGAAATATAATTACAAACAATTACCACCACAATTAAGGCCCGGTTTTTCAATCGATGGTTAACTCTAACTAAAGGTTAAAAGTCACGGTTACCATTATTGCAACAATTATTTCTATAGTTATAAACTTTTAGTTAGAGTTAACCATCGATTGAAAAACCGGGCCTTAGGCACATATCCCATTGCTTCACCAACCGATGTATACCCTGCTCATATAATACTTGTGGCTGCTGACTGAAGAATTCTTTCACAGCGTTTTGTACTTTTGAAATATTCAACAGAACAAATGGAGGACTTTAAAGCATCCACTCTACAGCCCAGATTTATCGCCTTGTGATTTCCATATTGTTGGGCCACTGAAAAAGGCGTTAAAAAGTAAACGTTTTCAGTCGGACGTAAAAGTACAAAACGCTGTGAAATAATTCTTCAGTCAGCAGCCACAAGAATTCTATGAGCAGGATATACATCGGTTGGTGAAACAATGGGATAGGTGCCCTAACTGTGGTGGTAATTACTTGTAATTATATTTCTGGATAATTTTTTTATGGACTAAAGACGGGTTTCAATTGAACACACCTCGTAGAACTACCCAGTTAGTGGAAAAAATAGAATTTAGGCCAAAAAAATTTTTAAGTAGTGCAGTGTAGTTGCGACGTTGATAAAAAATTAGCCAATAACAAAACTGTTTTCTAGTTTCTTCTGTTGTCCATTCATATCTTCATTTACAGCTCTTAAAAAGAATATATAGAAAGGAATCTACTCTTTCTATATATTCTTTTTCTCATATGCATGTTGACATAACGATGCATAAGATAGTACAAGGGTAATACTGTATACAGTCCAGCGTTGGTCATTTATCCCGTCGCTTTGGAATTATTATTAATTTCCAAATTAGCAAGTTACGGTGACCTTGGTCTATACTTGAATAAATAGATAACGTTATTTTGGCATAATAGGAAACAGTTTGTAACTATTTATGCTTTAAAATACAACATAGAAGATAAAGTTATCTCCTTTAGCGGTAACATAAATATAAGGGTCCCCCAAAAACCGGTTATTGGACCAATTTTGTTCATATTATTAAGCACTTCTTTTAGATGCTCATTATATGATTTACCCAGATGATACACCTATAGTTATATCAGATATAGGTATAATTCTGTGTTGGAAAATTAATGCTGTGATATACCAACTAAATTGAATTGATGGTTTCAAGAAGACTATATCTACCTCAATTAGGAATAAGATTTGACAATAGGCAGAAGGTGACTATTAACCTAAATTGGTAATAAATTGTGAACAGTTCATAGATAAAATAAACTTTTTAGCTTGCCTTAAAGTAGTATTTAATAATAGTGGGTTACTGATGATACTCTTCGATATGTTGTGTACTTTTGGAGCTGTTCGTTGATGACTTCAGATATGTTTTTGGTACAGAAAGGCGTATATAAATATATGGCTGAAATACCAACAAGTTGTAAATATGTATTCAAAAAGTTTATTAACTTTAGCTTGCATAAGTTTGATACGAGATATGACGACAATACGAGGGTTGCGCTGAAAATTGTTAGTTATTAAAAGACCGTTGCATTTTTTAATAAAAAATCTTTATTGTTTTTGAAAATATTCTCCATTCAGACTAATACACTTGTGCATTCTTTGAAACCACTTTTTAAAACATCGGAAAATTCATTTTCTGAAAGGTCCTCAAAAATTCTTTGAAATTCTGTAACTGCTGCATCTGCGCTGGAAAATCTTTTACCTCGCATAATTTTTTTAACAGTTGGAAACAAAAAAAAGTTGCACGGCGCCAGATCTGGGCTATACGGAGGATGAGTTACCAATTGAACTCCCTAATCTTTCAAAAAATCCAATGTTCTGGCAGCAGTGTGAGAGGATGCGTTGTCATGATGGGCTAAGATGTTAAGCAAACCGGTCCTTTGGCGACCTCTGTAATTTTGCAAACATCTGTGGTAAAGCCACTTCGCGTACCATTCAGAATTAACAGTTCTGCGATCTTCAAGTGGAATAACAGCAACAGGACCACTTCGGCGAGAAAGAAACAGCAATCATTTTCTTATTGACGCTTCTGCCACGAATTACTTTTGTGGGCAGGTCTTCATCTTCGAATACCCAAACACTAGACTGCTGTTTGGTTTCAGGGTCGTAACTGTATACCCAAGATTCGTCACCTGTTACAATGTATGCCACTTGCTTGGAAGCTCCTCCGTCAAATTTTTGCAACATAAATTTACACCAGTCTACTCGATCCTGTTTTTGACTTTCTGAGAGCAAATGCGGTATCCAACGGCTTGCTGCCTTTTTTACCCTAAGATGTTTATGCAAAATGGTATTCACCGCCGAGGATCCAATCTTCACTTCCTCCTGAATCTCCCTATAAGTAATATTTCGATTGGACTGAATCAAGCTTGCCACATCATCAACATTTTCTGAACAGGCAGCTTCCGCAGGTCTTCCAGGTCTTGCTTCGTCTTCTAGCAGCTCTCGCCCTCGTCGAAATTCGCGGAACCAATGACTAACAGCGGATAATGAAGGGGCAGCATCGCCAAAAGCTACTGTCAAATTTCCATGGCTTTGCTGGTATCCTAACTGTCTTTTATAGTCATAGAAAATCATAGCTCTAAAGGCAGTTCGCTGAATGCTCATTTTAACTGAATTAAAAATGCACAACTACTTAACTTACAAAATTAACTACGTTTCACAAGGAAATCGGAACGTTTGACAATTGTGGGTAACGAATGTCAACTAATGCGACATTCAATTGTTGCAATTGTTTCTAGCCAATTGAGCTTCCATGGCCTGATACTAACTATTAACAGAGCATGCCTCCTATTAGCATCTAACTTTCAGTAAATGTCCAGCAACATTTATAATTATGTTAGGAGGATTTTGTTTTGTTTTAAAGAAGGATGTAATGGTATCAAAGAGACATTTTCTTTGTTGTCAAGTTTTTTAGCTACTAAAAATCTATACTGCTTGGAAAAGCCGTCGAAACTCCAGAATATTAATATATTCGGGGAATCGAAACAACAAAGCGACGTTTTCTAAAATTCTCGAAAAGAATGCAAGAGTACCAATCATTCTTAAAATTTTCTCACGGTTATATGTTTTAGCTAAACATAACTTTTTCATTTTAAAACATTGATAGCTAAACTCCTCGCCCATCTAACTTAACTGAATTTATTTAAAATCTGGGAAAATGTGGACACGACTGGGATTAGAATTTGAATACTATTAAGGTTGGTTATAGTTGATCCTAACTCACCGTACTTGTACGCATTAGGAAACAGTGCTGAAATAAATACTTAAAAATGGTTAAATATAAGAAATAGCATAATGTTATTATTTGTAAAGAGGTATCCTGTATACGTGTATACTTACAGCCTACTGGATTCAATTTAATATAACGATGTATCTTATCAATCCCTGGAAAACTAAAAAAAAATTAAATATAATTTATATTTCGCCTATTTATAACTTATGAAGAATTAGTTTATTATATTTATCAATTCTTGAAATGCAACACGCACAATTTTTGTTAGACTCCAAGTTAAGTTATAACAGTAACTTACAGTGCTTAAAAAGAAATACTGTAATTATAATGTTGGAGAATTTGGAGAATGTGAGAGAATACAGTTTTCGAATTGCTAAAGATAGCCTTGAAGTAGCCGTACCACAAAGTGTTAGGCCTGTTAGGTAATAAATTAATCAGCTGAAGCTGAACATTATTTAATGCTGCTCCTTCTTAATCACGCAATATCTTACCTAACTTTGCATCCCTTGTGAATTAGAGATAAGTTATACTTATTGGTTTAGTAGTAATTTATTATAAAACGAAAGTTATTATAATCAAAACCCCATTTAATAGGGAACTGAAAATGAAAATGTTAATTTTAAAATAAGGGATGCTACATAATTGAAAATTATATAGTTTCTGGTATACATCACGTAAATCATGCGAAAATCTTCGAAAACAAGATTACCTATAAAATATCCTTTAAGAAAAGCTGCTTCAGAGTCTGGGTTACTTTTGATTACTATCTGGATCTGGATAATGGATATACAATGCTTATAGACCACACTAGATTTCGTTGGTGTAAGCTTTTCATCTAATAAATGTGTCTTACCAGCAAAAATCGCCTTGAGTTAATTTTGAGGTTATGGTTCACAGCAGAGTCAGTGTTGCCAGTTACAAAACTTGACTGTATTATTCAGGAGTGATCTTCGCAAGCCATATTTGGCAGTGGAGCATATTATGTTACCAACTCATTATTTAAAAGTTTGCTAAAATAACAGGCTAATTTTCAGATAAATTTATTACAAATAGTACCAACATAATTTGGTCCAGTGTGGTTTAAGAGTGAATACAAACATTATGTACCTATAACCTTGTGTACGCTAAAGACGTAATTTTAATTGCGCACAATCCTTAGCCGATACAACTTCCAAAAGTATACATTGTAAAATAGAGTTTGTTTATGTAACTGCATAGCTACTATGATTAGTCCAAATGGCTTGGTAACGGCAGTTTTTGAAAATTTTTAGTTAGTTGCATGATGGCGTTCCCCACAACAAAATGGTTTTGTTAGGTTCAAATTTCATAAATGCTTATAAAAGTCAGAAATAGGGCTTTCTCATATCTGAAAATGTCCCACATTTATTCGACCAATTTGACGAATATGACATTGTTACAACCAATTATCGCATCCTCCTTTGAAGCACTCGGATGCGACACTTTGCCCTAATATCATTGTCTGAAATTCGTTCTCTTATTATGTGGAAATATTGTTGTAAATTCGTTCGTGCATAATTTAGTCTTTTTTGAATTAAAGTGATTAGGTTATTGTCGGGAAAGTAAAGAAAGCGAAGTTAAGCGTGAATACAATCCAGGTAAATGTTGTTTCTGTACTTAATTGTTATTGTAGCACAAGTTTTGTCGTAAGTCACAAAGTCACATCTCATCTAGGTTACAATACGAACTGAACAAGAAATATTAACCCCTGCTACCAATAAAAGCTAGCAATGAAAATATTGAGTTGGTGCAAAAATAATGCAGGATTTTCGTTTCTTCGTGTATCGCTTAAGAGTTTTGCGGTAAGTCTTATAATTAAAATAAAGTTTATCTTGTGCCCTTTCTTTCAATACAAACTTTGTTTTATCTAATTTTAAAATTTTACATTGCCGATGTCAAATCAAGATTTTCGTCAAAATTACTTTTACGAATTTAAACTCACAGTTTGAAACATTAACGAAGCTTGGGGCGAGGAGAGTGTCAGTTAAAGCAAAGTGCAGCGTTGGTTTCAAAAATTTTGTCGTGGTGAATTCAGCCTCAAAGATAAGGAAGGTCGCAGGCGTTATTCTATCGCTGACAACGAGCGCTTGAAAGCAGTCATCGAAACTGACCCGCGTAAAACTATACGAGAAGCTGCCAAAGAACTCAGCATTGATCATTCGACCGTCGTTCGGCATTTGAAGGAAATTGGAAAAATGAAGAAGCTCGACAAATGGGTGCCACATGAACTGAACGAGAATCAGAAGAACCGACGTTAGGAAGTCTGCTTCGGTCTTCTTTTGCGCAACTATGCCGCTCGATCGTGTTGTGACGTGCGACAAGAAATGGGTTCTCTATGATAATCGACGCCGTTCTTCACAGTGCAGTGGTTGGATCGAGGCGAACACCAAAGCATTTCCTAAAGCGGAAGTTGCGTCAACAAAACATTATGGTTAGTGTTTGGTGGTCTCCAGCCGGTCTTATCCACTGCAGTTTCCTGAATCCAGGCGAAACCATCACCGCAGAGAAGTACTATCAGCAAATTGACGAAATGCACCAAGCACTACAACTTATGTGTCTGGCGTTGGTTAACAGAAAAGGCCCAATCCTTTTCCATGATAACGCCAGGCCGCACGCTGCACTATAATATTTTCAAGCAAGGAGAAACACGGCGACATATTGCAAATAATATACATTTTTAACCCATCAAGGAAATCCTTGAGAATACAATAGATAACTTTCTCTTAAAGGAAGTACAAGAAGTGTTAATGAATGATGATAAAAAGGAAAACCATAGCTAGTGGTAACACTTCACGTAAGTCTAAAACTTTACTGGGTCAAAATAGAACACCTCAAGAGATTTACAAAGTACTTTTTTAACATTAAGTTATGAATCTAAAAATGACCGAATCGTGCTCTGTATTTTACCTTCACTTTGATGACGAACTCTTAAATCGAAACCTTCTACCAAAAAAGAATTGATCGTCAAATAATTATAGAACAACTTAATTCCTTTAAACTGACTGTGTCACACTGTTGGCGTATCATGCGCCCAGAAAGCACTTATTATTTATATAGTGATTTATAAGTAACATTTATCAGTGAAGATTATTATTAGAAATATCCACAGATACGGTCTTCATACTACTTATACAGAGAAGTTGTAGCAGATCAAAAATTTTCTTTGTTAAGTTAGGTCTTGACTAGGTCCGGTTTGCAAAGAATTTCACATTCATGGTACGACAGGGCCACAAAAAGCACTTGGGTGTAACGTAGGTACCAAAGATGTCAGATATGGAACAAACATCATGTTAGATGCTCCAAAGGAATATAAAAAATATACCAGTAGCATAGCTAATATTAAATATGTAATTACTGTGGATTTGCAGAAAGTACGAATTTTACTTTATAGCAGGAAAAGTGTAATTATAAGATATTTCGTAAGTATGCTTTTACGGTGTGAAACATTCGAAAAGGTAATTTTATCTGGAAGGATAATCGTTTTTAATGGAAGTTTTGTTCCTACAGTCGGGTCTAAAAAATATCTTGGACTATCGGTAGTGTTATGGGATGAAGTTATTTTCAGATGTTCAAAACAAGACGTCATAAGTACTATTTACTCCTTCTTTTGTTCGTTGTGCTAAGATAAAATAGGAATTGTGGATTTATTATTTTTTTATAGATGTGATCAGCATTAGAAATTAAATATTTTGAAAGCAGACACACTTCCTTGAAAATTTCTTAAAACGAATGGAAAAAATATACTTCGACGACTTTAATGATTTTGTTTCCGCACTAGTTTCGCTGAACCTGAAATAGAGCTGAACTTATTGGGTGAACCACAATCTAGAATTCAGTCTGATAGGATAAGCCCAAAGAGGAAAATGGTATTGTTGGCAAATTAACAAACATAACATAACGCCTGTGAAACAAATACGTTTTGAGAAAATTTACCTGTGGCACCTCAGGATTACTAAACTGTGATAATTACGTATGGGAAAACATTTATGTAGATTTTGCAATAAACACTTAGTATCAGCACCAAATGTTTAATTATACCTTTTTTTTTAACATTTTACTAGGTTGTAAATAAAGATTTATTTAATAGATACGTAACATATCCCCATTATTGTTAAACTACAATTTTAGAACTTAGTTTATTTGAATCCTTTGTTCTTAAATTACTATGATCTATAATATGCGACTTTCTTATTTTACATTTTAGAATTCTTCTTGGATATTGTAATCGTTTTTTTTTTTTATTTATGTACTTCAAATACTGTAGTTGTTGTATTTAAATAAATAAAGCCCATATACTACCAATAAAGTTCCTACATTTTAACTATTTGTTTAAAAAAAAAGACGGTAAGTACTATTTATACTTCAATTAAGTATATATTTTAGGTTTATCACATGAAATTTGCATATTTCCAATTATCCTGTAACACTAAAATTGTTGACAGTGTTACTTAAGAAATAAAACCTCAAATTACTCAAAACTGGTATTCTGCAGATACGACATTTAGGTTTAACACGGTAGAAATAATTTTGAAATTTTTTATTATAATAGGTTTCTACCAAATGTTCGCTTTCCACGCTTTCGAGATGCAATTAGGTTGTTCAAATTCCCTCAAAAACCAACAAAACGTTTCTATTACAGCAAGGCAATCCACAACCTAAAGATTTTACCTAAAGGAAAAGTGACAATTCTTAAAATTTACAACCAATCATAAAAGTATAAATTTTAACTGCCTTTTATTACATCTCAAGAATAGTAATAATCGGGACTAAGGTACCCTTGTAAGTGAAATTGTACGACCAGTCACAGAAGCCTCGACAAGTAGAGTAATTTGTGGCTAAACGGCCTTGCAGATCAGTTCCTATAGTATTTTACAACTACAGTTAGACATTGTCCAGTACAGAATTCCGCTACAGAATGTGGTGTATTATTTATGATTTAATTGTTGCGCGGTATTTACTTTTCTCGCAATTTATTTAAAGTGACATTTTTATTCTGTATTACAAATGCCAAGGTTCTTATTGTTAAAGAGTAGTTGATTGTATTACATGAAGGGCATATTTTTGAATTTTAGGCACAAGGTAAGTACTGTTGCGTTGCGACGAAGAATTTTAATTGTAAACGAGATCACGAAAATACTGACCAAACGAATTCTTGAAATTGTCTGTACTGTTATACACCAAAGATATAAACTACGTCATCCAAGCTAATCGTGTGACTAAAACTTGTGGAATAACATCTAACTTGGACGTCACAAATGTTAGATCACGAAAGGCGGTAAAGATGCTACCTGAAAATATTTTTATATGTGCACGGTATATACCATGAGATCGAAAAAAAGATGATTCTGAGCAGGCCTTGACTAGTACAACACGATTGGCAAGACTGATTTCAAAATGTGGCAGTAAGTTAGAGGTTAATAAATGTCAAATAAATTAAAACACAAAACAGTATTTATTTAGGGAACAAACTGAAAACTAAGATGAATACATGTTAGAGTAGGTGTTCAAAATGTGATCCTTCACTAGTATTACAACGATAAACTTAAATAATTCTGGAAACGAGATTGCAAAACTGACTTACATTTGAAATGTCACTGTCACATTATAATTCATAGGCATTCTAGAACCAGTGTAACCAATCGTGTTGTACTAGTCAAGGCCTGCTCAGAATCATCTTTTTTTCGATCTCATGGTAGTTACCTACTACATTGTGCCCCCAAAGAACTAGTTTCTCTTAACGTTTCTCAAATGTAAATATTTTATCGCTTACTTGGACAGAGTTTGCAACAAAAAGTCGACCTTTTTTCAATCATCTCTTATACTATACATATAACAACGTCTAAAGGGTTATTGCTTACTTCTAATAAATAACCTACATAAATTTTTATCTAAAACATGCATTCTTATGCTCCTAAAGCCTTAACATAACATGCTGTAAATCTTCAACGTAGTATACAGGGTGTTAGGTAATGCTTCTGCCAAACTTTGGGAATACCTAGCTTTGTAATGACAAATGGAGTAAAAAAGTATTATACATTTTTTTTTAATACGCATAGTTTCTGAGAAAAAGCATGCTTTGATTTTACTTTTTATTCTCGGGAAAAATAAAAACAAAACAAAATTTTTACGGATAAATGAGAGTCTAATTCATCACGTACCAATAAAAATTTATTAACAACCACAAAATAATTAAAGGGGAAAAATGCAACTGAGATAAAAATGGTATAAGCATTTTTTATTCCTTTTATCGTTACAAATACAAACCCACCCCTAAAGTTTGGCAGAAGCATTACCTAACACCCTGTATACAAAATATGCAAAGATACGCTTCAGATTAAGTAAACATAACAAATAGGAACGTATCCAAAATTGACTAATTATGCATAGCAGAAAGCTAAATATATACATACAGGGTTTGTCAAAAAGTCCGGATCATACGGGACTTTTTTTATTAAAGTATTTATTAAAAAATCAATACGGCGTTGGTTTGTGCTTGTCTAAGGACTAAAACAAGTGCACACAGATTTGGATGATATTCTGTACCTGTCAAATTCGACACTTTTTGAAAAAAATCTTCAGAAGTGGCCCTATTTATGATTTTTTCGAAAGATTTCATTTGGAAAAGTTCAGAATGGCAGTTTATGTCGGCTTGCAAATTTTCAGCTAAAAATTTTGAGTTCATGTTTAAATCTTGACAGCCAACTTGGAAGGAATTTTTACTAAAAACATGGAATGCACTGTAACTATCACCAGATATTCAATTGTTAATTAAAAAAAAAACACTATCCTAGTAGAACAAATTATTCATTTTTAAAATTTCTTTAACTGGAAATGTTTTAAATTTTTTCCAAAATTTGTTAGAAATTTGGTTTTACTTACTACCTTTAAATACTGAAACGTTTAATAAAAATACAATTTTACCCTAATGTAATAAATTGCTACGATTTTCAAGAAAGCCGTCGAATGAAAATAATTGTTTAAGTGAATATGTGAAAATCAGTTTGTTTATGTTGAAATCCATATTTATAGTGGAGTTAAGATTGAATATTTGTTTATTTATTGGGCGAAATCTAGGATTACGGTTGCGAGCGATTTCATATGACCATTGGCACTACCTAACTAGAATTTTGCTAAGAGATTTCCACCCCTGAAACGGGTCTTCATCGTGCCAAACATCGTATTGGCACGGGTACCTCCGGCTTTACCTAGTACCTACCCAAAGGACCGACCGGGAACGAAAATCGAATCCGAGATCTCTGATTTGAAAGGCAAGTATGCTAACCTTGGCGCCATACAGGGCGGAAAATCAGTTTCAACGTGCCAAACTAAGAAATAACCTGAAGACATATCAAAAGCAGAAAAAGCCAAAAAGAAATGAAAAACAGGAAATTTCCGTCAAAACTCACGTTGAAACCTATATTAAAAATTGGACTATAAATCATTGCCAAGCCCCCAGTATTATATTATTCAGAGAGGATCGGAAGTCAGGAAAGCCGAAAAATAGATTTTTACTGAAAATTTTGGTAAACGTTTATGGTTCGGCAGGATTTATGCGAATGTCGGGTAATATTAAGTCACTTTTTCACTGCCTGTTCCATAAACGACTTCTACCAATGGTAACAAAACACAGTAGTGAGACAGTATTTTGGACCAACAGATAGCGGCTTCTCATTATGGATTTATGACAGTGCAATGGTAGATATAAGAACAACGTCAATTCTGTGGCCAGAGAGATGAATTCTCCAAATTTCCGGAAACTTCGCCCGATCGCACGCTTTTGAGTTTTACTGAAAACCACTTCGAAAAAGTGTTCGTCCTGTTAATTCCAAGGAACAGTTTCGTACAGACAGAAGTTTTGACAAAGTTGCTGCACGAACATCCGACTCGGATTTGACCCCGATACAGTCCGCGGTGTAGTCGAATGCCTTAACCACTCGGCCACTCTGGCGATAGTTGCTCTTAAGAAAATGAAAAATAAAAAGTAGTTTGTGCTGGTATAGGATTCTGAAAGATTAGTTTAATCTTGTATTTAATAATAAACGTATACCAAATAAATAATTAGTAGGTACTTCCCCAAATTTTGGTGTAAAAGTGATAAATTATAATTTTTCGAAATTTGAAAAGCTGGAAAATAAATTCAGAATAATTTTACTCTTCTAAGTAAGGTTTTTAGGTATTTCGAATAGCATCTTGTTTTTGGAATTTTCTGGTTGAACACCTGTCAAATTTCGCCACAACAGAAGTCAAATGAAACAATCCAAACCGTTCCTTTATGAAACACAAACAAGTATTTCAAACTGTCTTTTATTAAATCAAATAGGAAAGTGTTTCAATATGACAAGGTCGAAATTTTTTTCGTGATTGACAGAAGGCACACATTACATGAGTTATTCTATGTTCTACGATTTTCAGAAACATAATTTGTTTCTTTGGTTGAGAGCACTGATTGCTTGGTCTGACTAAATATCTTAATCTAAGTTTCACTTACAGAATTCGTATCGCAAAATTTCGTGGAAATGGTGTATCTCACCGATGTGATTCTAACCTTGTGTGAACCAGCGGAAAATCAGATTCTCATTCCGCTACGCCATCAAACCCCGAAGGTAAATGCTTTCGTTTTTAAATTTTCATTTTGATCTGTCAATATTCTAGGATAGTTATGTAAGTAACAATTTTTGAAATTACATAGTAATAAGCATATTCTGTTTTTATTTTCATCCCCAGCAAGTACAAAATTTTTCTGAATTTTAATTGTTGGGAGTGAAATTGTTTGGAATCAACACTTTTATTATCGGTTTTGTTTACGCTTACAAGAACCTGTTAGATAAATTATTAGTAGGTATGATCTACAGAATAATAATATGTAATTAGAAATTTAAGACAAGTTAACTTAATCACTAAGTATCTTCCATCAAATTTCTGAGATAAGTTTCAAAAATGTTTAACGTACTTGAGATTTTTCTCGAGGAAAAAGTTATAAAATGTGAATAATCTAATTATAAAACCAACTGCTACCCAAATCAGTACTGGAAATTAAGTAAAATTGAGCTTCTTTAATTTAAATAATAATACGTTTCTTTATATGCTTTCAGCAACGAAAAAATTTATTTAGGTTTATGAGGTCTTGAGTTTTTAATAACAAAGGTAAAATGCCAGTACAGCTACTTAGTTTAAGTGATCCTTCATAAACTCTGCACCTCTTGGAGAAAATTAAACCAAACTGTACCAGTAAAGGGCTAACTTAGAAAAAGTCCAGTTCTTTTTGACTACTTTATTATTGAGCTCAACATAGAAGTCTTGAGAAAGTATACCAAACGAAGGATTAATACTTTCTGCCCTTTTAAGTAACCAAGCAAGAAACATGTCAGTTTTCGAAGATTACATACATCCGTTTATTACATCCGAATGAGTCCGTAGCAAACCCAGAATAAAATCATTTTGCAGTTTTAACTCTTTGATGCACCGGTTAATATAAATTAAACCACCAAACTTTTGTCTATTGCTTCACGCTGGTTCACAAAATATACCACTTTGAAAACTATTGCTGCACGTCGACACAAAATGTGAACCACTTTGCCCCCACTTGTTTTTATACATCTTGCAAGGCCAGGCATGCAGTCAGCAGTTTGTTATCATGCATAGCAAATGTAGGATGAGCATCATGGTCTAAAATTTATACCACCAGTTTATGGCCAATTCCAAAAACTTTTTTTTTGAAAAACCTCAGTTAGTGCTCTTTTCTCATGCCCAGAGCACGAAAAAGAACTTAAAATATAAATTATTTGAACATCAAATTTTTCGTGCAACTAGGGTGTAGAAATTATGAAAATCCCGTGCAACAAAGAGTTTTAAGTACTTTGTGTATCAGATAAATCGTTTTCAAAAGTTAGATTTCTTTAAATCTATGGAAATCTTCCAAAATTGAGCAACGGCGTTAAATTGTTCCTTGTATGACGCTTTGATGATGAAATATATTTCAGTAATAAGGGTTGCTCCGTTATTCTTGTTCACCTTATTAATTAATTCATATCCTATTTGTTGAAAGCTGTTATGATTCATAAGACCCAGTAAAAGTGAAACTGCATTCTTAAGTACCATAAACCGAGGGCGAAGGCGTGCTCGGTTTCCTGATATAAGCAATTATTATTTTATACGATAGCGCTAACGGTTAAGAGTTTATGAATTTGCTCGGGGCATAAGAAACCAGAAGATTAACTAATAAATAAGTTAATAGAAAAATAAATACGTGATTTAAGTAAAATATGTTTGATAGAATGGTTAGTACGTGCTGTTAAAGGCCAGTCGGTATTGCACATCTACGTATCATGGGAATTCTTTATTTAGTTCTTTCTTCTGATGTTTATATGCGATGTGCATTCGTATACGGACGTGAATCGAGTTTTACTGATTAGAGCGAAACTGTCCGTTGTGAAGTATCTCCGATACTGCAGCGTACTCGAATCGAATTTCAATAACTTTTATTTTTATAAAAAAACTGTTGAAAAAGTAATTCCCTGTAATTACTAATTAGAAGCAACGGAAAAATTATGCAGTGTTCAGTTTTACTATTATAATACCTGAATTTTGTGTCATTTTAAATGAAGACGAAGACATTTCGAAGTTCTTGGCCTTTAACTTATTAATTCCATGTGTTTTTTGACGGAAGTTCGCAAGTTCTTTGATTTTAATGAATCTGAATTTATTAAGTTGATGTATCGATGTGTAATTCTATAATGCATCTTATTAATGCGCTTCAAAAATCATTCAAGGTAAATAGATGTACATAAAGAAAAAACTAAGAACACGCCGAATAGTTTAAAATACATCCACGAAATTTAAAACTAAAAAACAATAAAGCAAAAAACGCCGAGGAAAGGATGCACAGTGAGCTAAATTGGTATGAACGTGACAGCGAGTGATTTGCAATCAAAATTTTCTCATATAATAAACAAATAAATAAACGAACATGGATCCTGTTATCGATTAATCTATTAATTTACTACCGACTGCGAGTTTATTTCATAATGGTTTCTGTTATAACTGATTTTACAGCATCTCATTCAAATATAAGTCGTCTTCCTCATTTCTACATTATCCTCGAATGTCAAAGATAAAAACAAAATAAATTTGTTTTAGTGTGACAATCGCTGATGAAAACTGACTAATATGTTGCAGAGCTACCTGTAGTTTTGCATTTAACAAAGGCTCATTTGATCAAACGCATTCCTACAAATTCCATCGTTTAATTAAGTGCTTTGTTCGTTTCATTACTCACTAATAATGTACTCAATAACCATACTACTAGAAAAATCGAACTAAAGTCATTAAATCTTTAAGTGTGCCGTGAATTGTAAACGGAACTTGTAAATTAAATTTCCTTGCTGCTTTGTTTAAGCGATACATGTTTTTATTGGAAACTGTAATATTGTGCTATTGTAATCATATTTCCACCATATACGAGGGTCACTATTAAAGTTTCCGGATTCTAGATAAATATTTTAAATGGAAATTTCAGGTTATTACCAATATCAATATGTAGAACATTATAGCAAAAGCATTTTAGCTCTCCTTTAGCTGGCGTAGGTGTATCACCATTAATAAGACTGACACGCGAGCATTTCTTCACAATGATTTTGTACCATTTTAAAAGTGGTTTAAATCAACAGCAGTGTTTTCGTAGGGGTAGCAAGTCTCTTAAGGATAAATAATGCTTAGGTAGACCAAAGACTGCCCTTACGGCCGAAAACATTGACCATGAATTACAATTTCAGTGTTAAAAGAACGTTTCAGTGTCCTCTTTTTCCTCCTGATGAAACCCCTTAAAAAAGTAGGCGAAACATTGAGTTCTTCTTCATCAACAATGACACGGTCCCAATCCGGAAAACATTCTTTTAACATTAAGCATGTTGAGGTATTAGTACGGAATGATCCCCAAATAACCTACAAACAGATAAAAGTACGTCTAGGCATTCATTCGCCACAAATTTTACAAACATCTTCATGTAAGGAAGCTTTATTGTCTTTGGATGCCACGCAGCCTCATAAGAGGCACAAAATAACGTTGAGTGGAATGATATCGAGAAATTCTGCAACGTTTTGGAAAAGGAACATCATAACCGGTGATGAAAGTTGAATTGATCTGGAAACAAAACATCAGTCGTCGATACGGGTTTTTCCATAAAGATCCCCCCAAATAAAGCGTTCCAGGTGTGTTGGGTGGAAATTGGTGGCACCTGCTATGGTATCAAGCGGTCATGATGTACCTCTAGAAAATTATAAAATGGTTACAACAGAACAGTACGTTACACTATGTCTGCTCCAAGTCTTTAGTGTTATCAAAGAACGGAAACCAAGAACCGGCTTGAGAGGCATGCTTTTTCATTACGATAATGCATCCTCCCATACTGTAACGTAAAATGTCAGTGTTTTGTAAAATTCTGGCATTCATTTACTACGTCATTCTCTGTACAGTCCAGACTTGGCCCCGGATGATTTATTTTTGTTTCCTAAACTAAAAGAATGCTTACGCAGCTTTAACACCACCGATGAAGCATTGGCAACGTTTTAGAAGGAACTATCTGTTTCTTCTTATTCTTATTTTAAGCGAGGCGCTTGCTTGTTATTTCCATAGTGATTAGTCATTACCAACTAAGGTAATCCTAGGTAAATCGTAATATTTTGACCCCATAAATCTACTGTTGGTCTGTGTCCCAATACTTATGGAACACACTGTATGAAGTAAGAGATAATTTAAAATGCATGTTAAATACATAGTTATTAGCATTTCAGGTAATATCTACAGCAAAACAATGTACAGTTGGGCCGCTGTAAGTTAGCGCAAACAGTCATTAACCAAATACTACTTAGAAATTTGTTGCAATTGCGACACTCATAAATCGCCTACACCACTGAATTACTTTCAATACTGAAACATGACTTTGAAATCGCACGAAATAAATATTCGATATGCGCCGGGGCTCGCCAACTTCCAGCGGCCCAACTGTATTTGTTTTTGTTATTGATTAATTAGTTTAGTAAATTATTAAGAGACGATCAAGGTCAAGATTATCGACCAAGGTATTAAATCGATTTTGATTCCTTCCCCCTCCCCTCCTTTACCGATTCTTTGTGCTTCACCATTATTAATTCAGTATTAGGCATTAATGCAATGAATATCACAACCAGAAAACCAACAAAAAATTAAAATTCAATTAATACACATAATGGGCAGTTAACTTGCTATTTTCATTCAAAAACTTCCGTAATGAAAAGGACTATATTAATTAAAACCGAAACAACCTAGTTTTTGAACAAATCCTCGAAGATGTCGATATTATTTTATGAAAATTCACATTTTTCCATTAATTTCGATTTTCGATCGTCATTCGACCATCCATTAAACCGTTCGAACAGTGCAGTTTTAAAGCCACGAGCGAATTGACTGAGCTACGTCACACCTGGGCTCTTATCAGTACGGACAAGAAAGACGATTGATAAATTTAAATTTTAAATGTAAACATAAATGACTATTCCAGTTACCCCAAAACAATTTTTGTATTAATCTTAATATTTTTTTTCTGGAGTTACCGTTTACTTGCGACATACGGTTTATTGAGAAAAGTTGTTCTATTTGATATGCTCTACCTACCTTTAAAATTAATGACAATACTTTCGAATCACCCTATATGTATTGATAACCAACACGATTTTAATTATCAAGGATTTCGAACGGGGTTTCGTTTACTTATGTGTCGTTTACTTAACAGTTTCTTAAACTTGCTAGAAATGATGAAATAGGTATTTTGGAGGTACATTTTATATAGAAAAATGGTCAATTCGACCCTTGCTCTTCCATTACACTTAAAAAAATTCTTAGATGCTGTTTAGTGAAATATTTTTTAACTTTCCAGGTTCGATATCAGTTTCCCCAAAATGTTTTTGCCTGAGAGTTAATAATTCCTTACAGTAGCAGCGACAGTGAATTGGAGTTTCCTCCTCTTCTTCACATAACCTGCACACCTGCACAGTGGTGTTTCTGGGCGTCCTATACTATGTAGATGTTTGTTCATTCAACGGTGTCCTGTCGGGATGTTTGTTACAAGCAAAGCTTTATCACTTCTAAGAGTTAGAAGTTTTTGTGTTAGAATGATGGACGGATTTCCTATGAAGACTTTGAGGTATCTTGCTGTAGGGTAGTCTGCTTAGTATCTGCGGTGGCTTCTTCTAAGCCATCTCTTAGCCAGCTAAACTACATGTAGGCTCTTGATCAATCATATGCTTATCACTGGCAGTTCTTGCTAACCTGTCAGTTTTTTCACTGCCCTTTATTCCTTGGCGCTCCGGTGCCCATACAAACCTAAGTTTGTTGGGTTCTCCTAGTAATGCAATTTATCTATGGCATTCCAAAACAACTCTGGAGTTGAACCGGTAGGTGCGCGTAGGTAAGAATTGCGATAATTTTGGTTTAGAATACCGCTGTGTATCTTCTCAGATTCATGCCAGATGCATTCCCTGCTCCGTTTCTATACATTCCTGTACCTGATCCAGTATCTGTTTTTGACACGCCTGTGTAGATATTTCCCCATTGATTTTGGTGAGGAATTCTCCCTCTTTATCCCAGTCGTTCCGTTCAGGCAAGTGCATTTTAAACGGTTTCTTGAAATCAAAAATAGGTTTGATTCTGTCTGATCTCATTTGTAGAATGAGAGAAGATATTGTCATTAATTTGATTTAGGATGTCTGTGTAATTTTTATATACAAAACAGTTTTCGTATCCTTGTATTTTTAACATTCTCCCTTGTCCTGTACCTACTAGTAAATGTAGGAGGGAAGGGTTTAATAAGACTTCCAGTGCAGTTACCAGGGTTGTCCTCATAGCCCCTGTTATGCCTGAACATGCCAGTCTTTGTAATTTATTCAATCTGATTTTGTTTTGAGCAAGTTTTGCTTTGTGCCACCATACCAAATCCGAGTATGTGATTATGGGTATAATCACCTTCCTGTACTAAATGGGGTTGTAAACACCATGTTTTTCCAAACGTTCTAAAAGGCCCTGTAAGCTTTGTTTATTATATACTCAACATGCCGTTTGAAGGTAAGCTTAGTAGCTATGTATCACAACGCCTAAGCACTTAACGGTGACCACATTCTGTATTTTCTTTCAGTACAGTTTTAGGTTGCTGCACATATGTTTATTCCTTCTTATAATGGCGAGAAGTGGGTTAACCGTTAATTTTTCTGAGTTTCCTACTTTAATAATACCACGATCCAAACTCGACCAATTAATTTTATACAACCAGTAAGTAAAAAGAAAGATATAAATATCTTAGATTAGAAGGAGCGATGACATCTAAACATGAAGAAGCTCTACAACGGCTAAAAAGAATATGAATAATGTACTTAATACAATAAAATAATATGTAAAGCCTCATTGGGAAACATATCACTTATTCATTCGATTTCAAAGTTATACAGAGTTGGTTATATGTATCTTACATGACATAATCTGTTGCTAATTAAGTTGCTGAAAATCTACAGATTTCGGCTAACATAAACATTGTCTGTTTAGTATACACAATTTCAAATACTGCGATCAAAAAGGTAACCATGTTTTAGTATCTCCTTATATTTATGTAAATTACTAATTTTAATTGTAATCTCTTAATATTTAAAACATTATCGTGCTTGTAAAGGTATATAATAGTGCAACAAAGTGTCAAAAAAACGATAACGATTATTACAATTACCACCACTTCTGTTATAGCGAATACATTGTTTTGCCGTTAGTTAAACTGGATGTTTATGCGGTTTATAACTATATAGACTTCTTTTTATAACAAAAAGTTTATAGCTTATGCGAAGTGTCTTAATATGGACGTTTTAATGATGTCCCTTTTGTGTTGTTTATTCATTTATATGAAATAGTAAATGGAAGTTCTAGTAATGTCGTAATAGAGGTAATACAGTATTTTACATTTAATTTGGATATATACCACTCGAACATAAAAGGATTATATCTAACATTTTCTCAGTTATTATAATTTCCTGCACAAAGTCGAGGTAATTGCTATGCAGTCGTAACAACACGATTCATATGAATTGCATTTCAGTGGGCATCTGCACTCTGTTTCCAACAAGTTTGATCGTATACGTTGGGGTTTGCATTAGAAAAGGACGGGATATATAAACACAGTCATTATAATAATTTAAAATGCGACGCGAATAAAATTATAAAGTAATGTACAAGAAAGACAAATATTGTTTTTAATGTATTTTTATGACGGTATAAAACAATAATTATAAATAATATTTGTGGAATAGAACGAGTTGCAATAACATATTTCATTTCGGTTTGTATAAAAGCGCGATTACACATACACTCGAATATAAAAGCGGATTCTTTCTCTTCTGGAATTTGCGAAATGGTGGGTGGAATGTTATTACAATAATTTATTCATCCTCTCAGTAATTACTCCTTGCCTTATCTTTAAAACCTTCATCTGAATGAAGTACTTTTGTTTAATTTGTTCGGAGCGAATTCTGTAATTACTGCAATTTCGCTTTTGTTGTAAAATGTGTATTTACCTTTGAGAATGCTGTCTTAAATTTAATAACAGAAATATTAAAATACTGCAAAAGTCCATCGCGAAAATATTTATAAAATATTTTATTACAAATTACTTCTACTTATCTAAAAAGCGTTTTATAAAGTTATGTTACCCGTAAAATATTGATTTGGTTTAAAAAATCTTAAATGCATTATAAGTATATGTTGTACATACAGTACGTCCCCGGATTGGCTTAGCAAGGAGTATGATCAGCTAAAGGTTTGCAGATTTAAAAATATTTCGTTTATTGAGTCCCTTGAATGGAACCTAATTTTGAGCATATTAAAGTTTTTCAAAATCAGAAAACTATTTATTTAGTCAGGTAAAGTACTTTACCCGTTCATAGTTCCGTTAAGTATTCCTATATTTGGAATGTAATATTATATCTCTGTGCAAAATTTCAAGCTCATCATCATCGTTAATTGACATGGAGCAGATTCCCGTGGATCAATTCTTGATTACGCCAGATCCACCCCATTTGAAGCTGCAGGGCTTATTTTGATTAAATGACATTTTTTATATGCCCAATGCTGTAATGTGTTTGAGTGTATTGCTTTTGTGCTTTGGGCCTATTAGATTGAATCTACCGCTAAAATGGAATTACACTATACAGGACATTTTAAGCTGATTGGTCCAATCAGCTTAAAATATCTTAATTTTTCCAAATTGAAAAAATGCTGAACGATATCTAAATATTGTTTTAATGGACACGTTACTTTCGCTACTCGCAAACGTACCACTGAACATCTGACGTGAATTATGTATGTTTCATGCACAATGGCGCTCCAGCAGATTTCTCAATAGCAGTTTAGGAACATCTTAGTGAACAATATCAAGGAAGATGTATAAGCCGTGATAGACCGATTGCTGGGCTTCTTGAATCTCCCAATTTCAACATGCTGGATTTCTTCCTGTGGTCGTGGATCGAACAAAACAAGGGACCGTTTTGAAGTTTGTTTGAAATAAGATGCAGCATCCTGAAAATGCCGCCTAGTTTCTTATAATTGCAATAAACCGATTTCTAATGGTCTTCTTCTTCCGCTTCTTCGGCTTAGTCTTCTTTAATTAGCCCCTGTCGCCCAGCCTTGAACATAGGCCTTCCCCATCGTTTTCTATTGTGCTCTATCCGGGGCCATTTTGAACCCGTAGTTTTGACGTTGTCAATCCATCTAATGTTTGGTCGTCCGCTATTTCTTTTGCCTTCCCATAGTCTCCATTGCATAACGTTTTTAGTCTACTTTTCTTCCCTCATTTTACGACGCGTCCTGTCCAATTATATTCCTGTATTATTATATTATGTAGTTACAATGTGTTTCACGCCTGTTCGCTTCCTTATACATGTGTTTTTCTCTTGTCGTGTAAGAATATACCCAGCATTACCCGGTCAATCACTCTCTGAACTATGCTATTTTTGTTTACTACTGCTTTTGTTAATGGGCACGTGGTTTGTGCGTACCATATTCATTACTGATATAATACATTGTAGACTTAGCATTTTTAATAGTTTCCAAATTTTCCTCTAACACCATAGCTTAACTTTCCGAAAGCACAATATCGTTGTTCTATTCTTCTTTTTAGCTCAGCTGTCCGATTTAGCTTTCCTTTGTTTATTGTTTGTCCTAAACAGATGTAATCTTCCACCTGTTCTATTTCTTTGTTGTCTATTATTATTCGCCCTTGAATTTTTTCAATTATGCTGGACATATATGCTGTTTTATTTGTACTTCTAATGGTACCTAACACAAAAATGCTAATATCTTCGAAACAAGTCCTTTGTAGTCCCACATGAATTAAGACTTTTCCAATTTTTTTTAATTATATTATCTGCTCTAGAAGTGTTTTCCCTTTTTTTAACACCCTGTATAAGATCTTCTTCCGCTTCTTCGGCTTAGTCTTCTTTAATTCGCCCCTGTCGCCCAGCCTTGAACATAGGCCTTCCCCATCGTTTTCTATTGTGCTCTATCCGGGGCCATTTTGAACCCGTAGTTTTGACGTTGTCAATCCATCTAATGTTTGGTCGTCCGCTATTTCTTTTGCCTTCCCATAGTCTCCATTGCATAACGTTTTTAGTCTACTTTTCTTCCCTCATTTTACGACGCGTCCTGTCCAATTCTATTCCTGTATTATTATATTATGTAGTTACAATGTGTTTCACGCCTGTTCGCTTCCTTATACATGTGTTTTTCTCTTGTCGTGTAAGAATATACCCACCATTACCCGCTTAATCACTCTCTGAGCTATGCTATTTTTGTTTACTACTGCTTTTGTTAATGGTCACGTGGTCTGTACCATATTCATTACTGATATAATACATTGTAGACTTGGCATTTTAATAGTTTCCAAATTTTCCTGTAAAACCATAGCTTAACTTTCCGAAAGCACAACATCCTTATTTTATTCTTCTTTTTAGCTACGCTGTCCGATTTAGCTTTCCTTTGGTTATTGATTGTCCTAAACAGATGTAATCTTCCACCTGTTCTATTTCTTTGTTGTCTATTATTATTCGCCATTGAATTTTTTCAATTATGCTGGACATATATGCTGTTTATATGTACTCCTAATGGTGCCTAGCACAAAAATCTTCGAAACAAGTCCTTTGTAGGCCCACATGAATTAAGACTTTTCCAATTTTTTTGAATTATATTATCTGCTCTAGAAGTGTTTTCACTTATTTTTAACACCCTGTATAAGATTAGGGTTGCTATACCTGCAGTTTTCAACTAGTTTTAAAAATTTTAAAAAAATAAACAAAGCTTCAATCTGTTGTTGAGCGTTGAGACTTACCTGGCAACTCGTATAATGCAACACGATTTAGTTTCTAATTTTGCAGTTTTTTCACAAAACACAATCAAGTTGTCTATATTTATTGTGTGAAATTTTGCACGGAGATAAATTTTCTTATATTAGAAACACTTTGCTGAATTATGAATGGTAAAGTACTCGTACTTTACCTGACGGTATGAATGAGTGTTTCATTCGCTGCCACAGCTATCTTGATTTAAAAAAAATTAAATATGCCTAAAATTAGTTTCCAGTCAAGCAAAGTTTAATTTAAAAAAAACTTACGTTGCAAACCACAAATTTTTAGTTGTTTATACCCCTTGGTAATTCAATCATGGTACATACTACCATGAGATCGAAAAAAAGATGATTCTGAGCAGGCCTTGACTAGTACAACACGATTGGCAAGACTGATTTCAAAATGTGGCAGTAAGTTAGAGGTTAATAAATGTCAAATAAATTAAAACACAAAACAGTATTTATTTAGGGAACAAACTGAAAACTAAGATGAATACATGTTAGAGTAGGTGTTCAAAATGTGATCCTTCACTAGTATTACAACGATAAACTTAAATAATCCTGGAAACAAGATTGCAAAACTGACTTACATTTGAAATGTCACTGTCACATTATAATTCATAGGCATTCTAGAACCAGTGTAACCAATCGTGTTGTACTAGTCAAGGCCTGCTCAGAATCATCTTTTTTTCGATCTCATGGTATATGTATAACATACAAGCACAGGGCCAATTCTCTCCTAAATACGTATTGCATTAAAATACAAAACAAATAATTATTGATATCTTCTACTGGAAAAAACTAGCAACATTTATGAAATGTGAATCAATTCTGTTTCATCTTTCTTCCCTGTTATAAACTAACATTTCTAACGTAAGATTGAAATAAAATCGTACATTAGGTCAGCTGTGTATATTGCTTATGAGCAAGTTATTAAATTACAGGAAAGAATACAGGTATTAATTAGGAGTAACTGAAACTGCATTCCAAAAGTTGATATCTGCATATAAGTAGCAGATCAGAGCAAGTTTGAGAAGATTATACCATCAGTGTAAATAGTGCAAAACTGGGTATCAATAAAAATACTTTTAGTAAAAAAATCAAAGTTAATGTTTTAATTAAAAGAAAACTCTCTCAAAACCAGCTCGAATACTTTGGGAAGAATTTTAGAAAAATAAATATATAATCCGGACTTTTAATATAATTTATGCAGGTACCAGCATATTTTTAAAATAAACATATATGCATGTGCAAATCAAGTTTAATCTAGAAGTACAGAACAGAACAGAACAGAACAGTGAATTGAAATGCTCTTAACTTCGTATTTTCTTCGCTTTCTACATTTATGTTTATAATCATATACCCCTAAAATTGTACTTTTTTTAAAGTAATCAGTTCTCCAATACAAAAAAATATTAAGCACCGAAATTTGCTCACTTCGACAAAGTTTCGTTCCTCTTTCTTAGGGATTAGAGTTTATAGGTACCTTTTCGTTCAGCAATATTTTTTTGTAGGGCCGGGCAAAACCATACTTATTTGAGTTTGTGCACTTATGACTTAAAATTGTTTACGTATATCATTTATGATAGCACCATTTTGTTTAGCAATACTAGTTATTTATTATAGAAGACGATAAAATTTTATTTTATCTTCGAGAGCGAGTTTAGCATCGAGGCATCAGCCGAGACGCTAATAGGCTCGAGAAGATAATAAACAATTTTATCGTCGTGTATAATACAAAATTTTAGTCTATCCTCACCATTATTTACATATATTGAATTAGTTAATTATTTTGATTGACAATTAAAAACGTCAAAGTCAAACGTCAAAAATTGTTTGTAGCTTTGATTTATACAGAAAAAAGTGAATATCTTCTAGACGATAAAATTTCATTTTAACATGCAGTAAAGAGTAGATAAAATACAATTTTAACAGTGAGAATAGAATAAATACTTTTATTTTCATGATCGAAAATGCTTTCCAATGCGTATAAAAGTTATTATTAACTACAACTACCTCGGAGTAAAAATTACTAATGACGGAAGATGTAAGAGTGAAATTTTACGAAGGATAGGCCAAGGACGGGCAGCAATAAAAACATTACACCCTCTGTTATGGAGCAAAAGCATATCACAGACAACTAAGATTAGAATATACAAAACCGTAATAGAGAGTATAACCCTATATGGATCTGAACTATGGAGTATAGGTAAAAGAGAGGAAAGCAAAATAGCAGCCTTGGAGATGGAGTACTGGAGGAAATGTTGCAGTTTGACCAGACTAGATAGGATACGAAATACGCAAATAAGAGAACAAATGGGCATTGATACAACCATAATTGATACTGTTGAGGCAAAAAGATTAAAATGGTACGGCCATTTAAGACGCATGGCAGATGACCGCCTGCCAAAGCAAGTGTGGGAGTGGCAACCTCGGGTAAGACGAAAAAGAGGGAGACCTCGAAAGAATTGGAAAAGAGGAGTAGAAGAAGCCATGGAACAAAGAGGACTAGAAGAACATGATTGGCACGACCGAAGAAAATGGCGATTAGGATGCGAAAAACGGTTATAAACTGTAAAAAATTCGCAAATATATATATATAAAAGTTATTATCGCCACTAACACGATAATGGAGTTTTTCATGTTTCCATTTTTTACCCTCAAAATAGCAAACTTAAAAATAAAACCGTAACATCACACATTTGTCAAACTTGGAACAGAATGGATGTTTTAAAAAGCTCAAATATCAACGCAAAAAATTATTTTGTCAGAAAATCAAAATATGCTAATCTTTAATTGAAAATTGTTCATTTTTCATTTGACTTACATACATTTTATAAAACAAATGAGAATAAAATACTTCCATTTTATAAAGGAACGTCGAAATAACTATAGTGTTATCCTACGAACAAAGAAATAGATTTAACAACAGTTTATTTTATAGAAACAAAGCAAAATAAATTTTAGCAAAAGGAAATTCAGGAACTACGACAACCAAACTATGGAACAAGCAAATACCAGAACAACAAAGGTTGCTGAAAATCAAATATAATAATTAGGAGAAGTAGTGGATATTGTGTCCAAAATCAAACTTGGAAAAGCAGCTAGATGCGATGAATTGCCTCCAGAAAAGATTAAATTTATGGGTATACTTGAAATACAAGAGCTACACAAAATATATAACCTAGTTTGGACGCTCAAGGGAATGCCGAAAGAATGAAGCACTGCAATAATTCTACCTATAAGTACCCAAAAAGGGGTCACAAAAGAATGCTCAAATTGAGTATGGTGTGTGGCAGCAAAAGTCTGCGAAGACATCTTAGCAAAGAAACTACGATTGGCCGTAGAAGGACAACTTTACGATGTGCAAAATGGTTTCCGTGCTGGATATAGTGTAGGTACAAGATTATATCTTTACTCTACCGCAGATGGTAAAGAAATACTAAGTAAAAAGCGGGAAAATATTTCTATGCTGTATACACCTGCGTAAGGCTTTTGACACTATTAAAAGAAATGTGGCAATATTGCAGAATGCAAAGATTAGCTAA